>CM077256.1:10253013-10853013 GCA_039654775.1 Spinibarbus caldwelli | reverse complement strand
CATATCTGACACGTTCTCATCTTTTGTGTTTACCTATAGAGAGAGAGGTGAAGGGAAAGAGACTGTCCAGCAAGATTTCAAGGAGTTCAAACAGCATGAGACAGCATCAGCAAAATGTTTTCTTAGCTCTTTCTAGTTTGTAATGTTTGTAATATTAGGGCTGTAGTACTCGAGTCCGGACTCGAGACGTTTTTTTATCATCTTGGACTCGTTGGTATTTGCACTCGGACTTGTCTCGGACTTGGTCATTGGACTCACCAGATGTTCTAGTTGGTCTCGACCGAGTCCAGCTATATATGCTTTTTTTTCTCTTTCAAAACAAAACCATTGATGGAGCGCGCTTGTTCAGAAAATGAATAATGTAATTGGTTTAATTCACAATCCATCTAGAACAGGCATTGCCATTGGTCACCTGATAAATGCATGGCTGCGTCATATGCCTGGCTCCGAGTGTGCGCGCTGAACGGAGGCATAAATCATTTTCATTTTGGCCACAGACACAATGTTGGCGAGCTGCATAATACAGTTTGGTTTTACAAAGTTCGTTGGAGTTTTTCCTCTCCTCCTCCTCACTTTCCTTCACTTTTAAATAGCTTATAAATGCCTGTACGCATTTTACTTTCACTTTCAAATAGCGCAATTCCGCGTCAATTGCTTATCCGTACAACGACAAATTTTCTTTAATAAACATGGAACTTTTATTAACAAAACAAATATATAAAATAACAAATAACTTACACAATGTTAATGTTAATTAAATGTAAAAAACTGAAAATCAGCAAACGCTGTGGAAACAAATGAATATAAGAAACAGAACGTTTATTAGCAAAACGAATAAAGCCTGGAGGCACGGAATACACTTTGATGTAAAATAAAATAAATAAATTACACAAAAATTTAAATAAAGTAAAACTAAGCAAACACTGTGAAAACCAAATAAATAGCCAAAGAAACGAATAAAAAACTTCCAAAATCACCGGCAAAAGAGTCAACGGGCATTTAAAAATCCAAAATATCGCCAAACTGGCACTTTTGCATTTTATTTTTCTTCCGCCATCATCTGGACTGTCTCATGTCACTCTTCTTGTCAGTCAGCTCAACTCACTCTCCTCACGTGAAAAATGAAATCTGACTCCTACTGCTGATCTGCGATGCGACTGTCGTTCGGCACGCTGCATTGATCAGCCGCGTTCGGTTTTTAGTTGTCTGTTCTCTAACTGAACTAAATGATTTTTATTTCTACTATAAAAAAAATGGCAACAGCTTAACATCTGTAACACCGTCCGACTATCGCAACAAGCCTACTATATATATCCCCCGGGGGAAGTGCCGCAAGTGTAACACCTATATTATATGGCCTAAGGCAAACAGCAAACAAAAGTATGCACGCCCACACACAGACACAGAGCTGAAGGTGTTCATGTATGCTACACAGCCTTGCTTGGGAGGGCTGTTGAAATTGCTGCTTTGGTTTATTGTTTTGGTTACATCGTACTATGGTTTCTTTAGAACAGGGGTCTCAAAACTCGATCCTGGAGGGCTGGTGTCCTGCAGAGTTCATCTCCAACCCTAATCAAACACACCTGAACCAGCTAACCAAGGTCTAAGCATACTAGAAACTTACAGGCAGATGTGTTGAGGCAAGTTGGAGCTAAACTCTGCAGGACACAGGCCCTCCAGGACTGAGTTTGAACACCCTGCTTTAGAACAATAATAAGTTCAAGAATGGGAACATGCCAGTTTTTAGTGACACTTATGTTGCTTGTTATTTGTAATATTTTCCATTGGCAGCCCAGAATGTGATTGTTACACTATAATAAAAATGCTGAAAATGTGAAGTTGCACTTCAGCTTATGTGACTTTAGTGAAATTGCTATACCTAAAGTAAATAAAATGGCCTAATTTGATCCTACAGTGTTGTTACTCTGCACATGCTTTTAGATCATTACAAATAATAATGCAAAATGATTATCTTAGAATAGAAGATATGCTGTCTCTCGCATCACATAAATTATCAATAGTTAAGTATGTGGTCTTGAAGAAGGGTCTTTTTATTCTTTCTGTTTTGACTGTCTTATTTGGACTTGGACTTGACTTGGACTCAAACCTCTTGGACTTGAATCTCTTTGGACTCTGTCTTGGACTCGACAAAGGTGGACTTGACTACAGCCCTAGAACATATGCCATTATTTGTAAACAGTTTCACGGGGGGGCCCATAACTGATATTATAGACAGTGGCAGGTCTATTAGGATGCATTTACACTGTCAGACCTAAACACACATCACTTATGTTGATATAAATCAGTTTATGCTCAATTAGTAGTTAGTGCAGGTTTCTGACTTGGTTTTGAAGTACCGATACTTTTTATACACCATGAGTGTTCATGGGATAGTTCACCCAAAAATGAAAATTCTGTTATAATTTATTCATCCTCACGTCATTACAAACCTGTTTTGTTTCTTTCTTCCTTATGTGCAACACAAAATAGATATTTTGAATTTTTTATTTTATTTTATCTTAAAGAAAGAGACTTTTAGACCAGCATGAGAGTAAATGATGACAGAATTTTGTTTTTTGAGTGAACTAAAAAAAAATCAAATCCAAAAAGTAAGTCTCTATTATCATATTAGATTAAATGATGAAAATCTTCCCCTTTTTAACACATTAATTTACTTTCCTATTAAATCTGACGTAACTAAACCAATGATCAATTACTTGCCTCCTTAGCCTCTGAATCTGATCTGTCATCTGTCATCTAATAATGAACCAAATAAGCAACTCGACGTGTGAGAGAGTGAGAGAATAATATTAGCTTGTCTATATAATGTGCAATTTAAAGATCCTCCTATCATGTTACAATTGTAGTCAAAATGACCTTGAATTTGCTCCTAAAGAATGAACACTCAATATACTCCCTCCTTTGATTAAAACAGTGTAAAATCTGCTAAAATGTATAATGTACAGATGATATTGCACAGTCTGCCTTGGCTTTTACTCAAGATCTCTCCAGGGTCATAATGTACAGTCTGACAACCCCCCAAAAAACCTGTCCTTTCAGCCGTTAATGTTGTGTTAATACTTGTTTTTAAATCTATATAAACTATCCAGAATTATACTTGGAATACACATCCGATCCGTTCTTATGAGAGCAATGCAATAATGCAGTAATGGAAAATACAGAATAAGGCTTTTAACCCTTAAGAAACAGAATGAGCTTGCACGGCCTTAAGGGAAATTCAACGCTCACTCAATAATAAGGTCAGCCTACACTCTTCTCTGTCAATAGATGGTACTTAATACACATGCAGCTTATTCTTTACCTGAGTACCCATCAATAATCTTCCACTTGCCCTTTAGCTTTCTGTGGCAAGAGGTAAATAAAAGACTCTAAACTCAAAAGTGCTCTAGAGAATAAAGTCATTTAAAAAAGACAGTTGAGTCATAAAGGCCTCCTCCATTTTATCACCGGAAAGGTTCCAGAAACTTAGTAAGTAAGTGAAGGTCTTACTGCACTTACACACAGAGGCTAAGTGCCTCTTTATCAGAGTTCATCTGCTTTAGTATTAAGAGATGAAGAGAGAAGCTCTTAATATCAAAATAGGTGTAGATTACAAAAGACCAAAAATTTGATAGCGACATGTCAGTGTCAACTGTATTTTAAACAGGGCTGAATTGAGAATGCCTTTTGGAAAATCAGTTAAAACTAACAGTATTTTTCGTTAATTGAAATAAAGCTGGAATAAAATAAGATTAAGAATTTAGACTTCAAAGAAAATTGAAATGTGAAATGAAATAAGTTGATGTTGTACAATTACTAGAACTAAATTAAAAATAAATTAAGCTAAATAGAAATATTAAAAAAATACAATTACTAAGATTAACAAAAGGACAGTTACTAAAAATGAAACTAAAATAAAATCAAAACTGATACTGATATAAATATAATCACTATGTAAAATATTAATAAATACTATAATAGCATAAAGTTATACTAAATAACAATGCATTTATTTGATCCAAAGTACAGCAAAAACAGTAAAATTTTGAAATATTTTCACTATTTAAAGTAACTGTTTTCTATTTGAATATATTTTAAAATTTAATTTATTTCTGTGATCAAAGCTAAATTTTCAGCATCATTCCTCCCGTCTACAATGTCACATGATCCTTCAGAAATCAATCTAATATGCTGCTTTGCTGTTCAAGATTTATTATTATTATTATCAATATTTAAAACAGTTGAGTACATTTTTTTCAGGATTCTTTGATGAATAGAAAGATCCAAAGATCAGCTTCTGTAACATTATACACTGTACCATTCAAAAGCTTGAGTCAGTATAATTTTTTTTTTTTTTTTTTTTTTTTTTTGGGGAAAGAAATTATAGAAATTAATACTTTTATTTAGCAAGGATGCTTTAAATTGATCAAAAGTGATGAAAAAGACATTTATAATGTTACAAAAGACTTCTGTTTCAGATAAATGCTGTTCTTCTGAACTTTCTATTCATCAAAGAAACCTGAAAAAATTATACTCGGCTGTTTTCAACAATAATAATAATAAATGTTTTTTGAGCAGCAAATCAGAATATTAGAATGATTTCTGAAGGATCATGTGACTGGAGTAACGATGCTAAAAATTCAGCTTTGAAATGACAGGAATAAATTACATTTCAAAGTATATTCAAACAGAAAATAGTTATTTTAAATATTAAAAATATTTCAAAATTCTACTGTTTTTGCTGTACTTTGGATCAAATAAATACAGGCTTGGTGAGCAGAAGAGACATCTTTAAAAAAAAATAAAAATCTTACTGTTCAATACTTTTAACTGGTAGTGTATATCAGCAAAAACCCAAATTTAAATTCCAGTTCAGCTTCCTGGGGGTGTGACTGATTCATTTCAAATTCCAACTTATTTTTTTTTTTAAGTAGCCAATTCTTATATACTGAATTTTGTCCTACCATGCTTTTAAGCCCTTTTCTCTTTATTTCTGCATTATGCAGGCAATGCCATCCAGGCGTTTGGTAATGGCACAGATGTTGGTGTGTGGCAACCCCAGCCGCCCATCATGTCCACTCCACCTGACCCTTACACTCCACAGAGAGGCCGAGACAGGACATCCAACGCACTGGATGACCCAGCACTCACCAATGACCTGGACAGTAATGCAGACCATCTCTACAGCTTCTGTGGAAGCCTGCAGGTACTGAATGCAAGCAGCATGTTATACTGACAGAAATTAACTCCTAATTTATGAAAGTCATCAGAAATCAATCTGTTTATCTAATTTGTTTATTCCTAATCTGTTGATTAGAAAAGTGCAGTGAAACAGGCAGTGTAAAATGTCACCCAGACGCCCAGTCTGTTTTTTTCTAATCGCCTTTTGAACCACATCTCTGATGGTGAACGACAGCTGTCAGTCATACACACATGTTGCTGCTGGCCCACGCAGATGGTTAAAGACGCACAGCCTACGTCAACTTTACAAACAGCCGGCAGCTTGTTTGGATGCTTTCAGTCTTTGCTTGGCATACGATGACTTTCATTTTTCGAGCCTCAGAGTGAGATGAGGGTTTACTTTTGATTGATGGGTGTGGGCTGTTGCAGTGATAACACACACATAGGGCCTCTGGGTAGAAATGAGATACATCAAACTGCCAGAGCTGTCATGTCAGAGCTAATTGGCTGGCACATTAACATGAGGAACACCCTTAAGCAGGATATACCCACCCATTACAATCTCTCTGAAGGAAGCATATCTTCACCAATCATCTGCAAATCTAACTTCAAGACTGGCACACACGCAGTCTCTAAAACGACTGGCACACGCACAGATACAGATCTTCAGAGGAATATTCCAGGTTAAATATACTCTGTGGAGCATAAGCTGTCGATTAAAGCATAATGTGTGACTCGTCCCCTGTTGGAAAAAAAAAAAAGTGTACAGTACAGCACCACGATTAAAGTATAACGTTCACTCTTAAAAGCACCATAATTCTAAGGCATTTTTGCTGTTTTCTTTTCACTGAATTATTTTAATTAAATAATTTAGAAAAATAGAAAATTGCTACCTTGGCTTAAAAAAAGCAAATTTAAAAAAAAAAAGAGAAAAGAATCAACACCAAAATTATGAGGAAAAAATCCTGAGAGAAAAAACACAAAAGGACTCTGTCAATAATAATAATAATAATCATAAAAAAGAAATACTGAAATGATTGGGGAGAAAAACATGCACAAGGCACTCAAGTCTCCAGTTGTGTGAAGCATTTATTTTATTAGACCAAAAATATTAAAAAGCCAGTGCATAGGCAGAAAACTGCATTCATCTGGGCTTTTATGTTTTTAGCCTAATAAATGCCTCACACAATTAAAGACTTGAGTGCTTGAAGTTGTTAACGTTTAATATTAATTAAGCATGGTTGTGGTTTTTGCAGGGTTTTACGGTCTTATAAAGATCCACCTAATTTTTTTCCCCTAAGAAGGATTATTGGGACTATTTTTCATCTTATGACACTGAGGAGTTCATGTAAATGTTAAATGAGTTCATGTAAATGTTTATGTAAAAAAAAAAAAATACAAGCTTCATATTTTCGAAACACTTTCTTCAGTTATTTTCTTCGGTAACTGACAGCATGCTACAGATGCTGTTGATAAAGCTTAACTAGTATTTAACTTAGAAAATTATTTTTTTCCCCCTAAATCTGCAGCTCATAAAACAGTTCAAATACAGAATACCAGGATACACCCCTGCAGATATAGCACAACAGTTCATCATATTGGAGTAATAACAATATTATGATTTATTCGTAGAGAGAGTTTTTTTTTTTTTTTTTTGTCAGATAGACTTCCAGGAAGGCTATTAATCATTCTATCCCACAATGCTTTTCGCAAGAATTAGCTCCATTCTCTCTCCATTGTGCAGCACCTTTATTATATTCCAGATTCTCTGAGGAATCGCTTTATCGTTCCAACAAACCAACTTGTGTGTGTGTGTGTGTGCTTGTGGGAAAGGGGATAACAGAGCAGAGTCTCATGTAACTGGGTATTAAAATGTATTGGTGTGTCACATATTAATGCAGACACACTGGCCTCCTGCACACAATGAAACACACACAGCACATTGATTTGAGAAGAAGTAGGACCTCAGAGAAAGCTCCTGGCCACAGCGCTGTGTAGGTGTGGTGTTTGTGTGTGGGCTGTGGGGCTCATTATCATAACATTACATCTCACTCAGAAGACCTCTCTTTGAGGCCAATACTATATGACCTCTATTTGCCGTGGTGAATTACAGTGCTTTATTGGAGCTGTGCTTGACTTAGATCGCACTGGAGTCGGTTTAAAGAGCTGCTGGATGGAAATGCTTCAGTGTGAGAAATGGTTTATAACACAAAACCTTGAAGAGCTTCTTGCAAGTAATTGACTTTTCAGCCTGTATTTCAGCTGGCCTCTTTCTCTCTTTCTTTATAGGCTCAGAAACTGAAAAGTAATGTTACTCTGGATGTTCTTTGTGTGGTAAGAACCGTATATTTCTACTCACCTAGCATTTTCCATTGAATAGGGGGCTGTTCATACAAGATGCATTCTGTACATTTTTGTCTGTGCAATCATGCACTAAGCGGATGTTGTTGAGCATTGCGACGTGTCTTGTTGTTGCATCCCACTGTAAAAAATTAGGTGTTCAATAAGTCATGGTAACATAAGGTTTTTTATTACTTCAACTCATCAAAATAATTTAACCAGTTTCAACTTAAGTTATACTAGATTCAACAACTCATTTTTTAGTTTAATATAATTTAAGTTGAAATGACTTGTACAGCCAATTTGATTATACTTAAAAATTTAAGGCAGCATCTGAACTTATGATAAAGTAGGTGGAAACTTTTTACAGATAACAGTACGTTTTAAAGGCATATTAAGCTCTTTTAAAGGCATAACATAACTTGTTTGAACAGCCCTTTTGATTCCATTCCATATAGGTACGCTAAGATATGAAAGCCCCACCTCAGAATAATAAATAAAATGGGTAATTATGAGGTAAAGTATTTCACAATTGGGACTTTATTTCTCATATTTTATGACATGAAACACAGTCACAATAACAAGACATGAAGTCATAATTATGATACAATTTTGTTGAAGACAGATTTTATATCTTGTAATGGTACAGAGGCGGCAACAGCAGTCCAGTGATATTGTCGCAATTACAAGAAGTCCCGGTTACACTTTATTTTAAGGTGTCCTTGTTACAGTGTAATTATACATATAAAGCAATTTTAATTAACTACATGTACTTACTATAGGGTTAGGTTTAGGGTTAGTTGCATGCAATTATGCATAATTTACTGTTTTTATAATAGTAAGTACATGTTACATATGTAAGCAGGACACCTTAAAATAAAGTGTTACCATAATCTTCCTCATAATTACCGGTTTTATTTTTAATTCTTGTAATTGTGACTGTATTTTTTGTAATTGCGATATATGAATATGAAAGTCCCAAGTGTGAGGTATAAAATCATAATTAAGAGACAAACTTGCAATTGTGAGCTGTAAAGTTGCATTTGTAACACATGAAGACATAATTACAAGAAACGGTAACAAATAGCTTTTTATTTTTTTTACTCTAAAGTGGAAATGGGCTTTCATACTATTCACATAAACCTATAAACAAAAAAAGTGTTGTTTCAAAATGCACATATTGCCTAAACTGTGACATTTTAAGGCTTCTAAAATTTTAGGGCTACACAACTATAAGAACAAACAACAGAAAATGTCAGAATGACTAACAATATGAAAACATGACCTTTCTCCACAGGATCCACAGCTGAATGACCCCAGTAGCTTTAATGCAATAGCTCGGAGCTCAACTACTGCCGTCAGCCTGCTGGACTGGACTGTGCTGCTTCTGTCTCTGGTCTCAGTTCTTCTAATAGCCCCACAGACATTATAGCCTCTCACCGATCAGACCTACTGCTGGACTGCTGCTGCCGCCTCTGTACCATACAAAAATGTTGTATTTTGAGTTTTTCCGCAAGTGGTTCTGTGCGCGCTGTGGTGTTTCAGTGTGATGAAACTATTCTTGGTCCACCTGCTTTTCTTTCTCACTTATCGGAGATAATGGACAAACATGGACATATCTGAATGTCAGTGGAAGATCATCTAGGATTTCTTCTGTTGCGAAAAACTTTCTGCAAACAGGTGTCGCCCGAACTCTTATATGTGGCGCATTATGCTGCAATTTTTTCTACCATCACAGCGAGATCTGGTCGAGAAAACAGAGATGCATGGAGATGCAAGGACCACTTCTGACAGTGAAAGACTGACACAGCTTCTGCATACTAGGGTGCTGCAGATGATAATATATTTTCTCTGAGCTGATGCCACAGGAAAGCCTGCAAACTTGTACTCAAACAGTGTCAAGCAGTGCACAGAATTTTTTTGAAGGCTTATCAGCAAAACCTGCTGCTCCTGTCCCTTATTACGACCTACAGACTCCGTTCTCCCTTAAAGTGGCAGTGACTTTTTGCAGTGCTCCAGCTTAGATGATACAGTATGGGAAACGAACATCAGGATAGACACAACACTTTATCACGTCAAAACACAGGCAGAGTTTTTTTTTTTTCTTTTTGAGTTTCTAGACTCCTTTAAATTTAATAAAAATGTCATCTATTTTAGCTCTCTTCCTCTCCAGTGAAACACACCATGAGGATGAGTGCTTCGCACCGATTTGCTTATTTTGGGACATGCCATTCATCCTGGATATTTACTTGTAAATACTATCTTTGTTTACAATTACCATATTATGCTTCTCAAAGTTTCTTTCTAATATAGCAAACCTTTTTGGCTATTGTATCACCTCTATTGTGTGAAATATGACCTAAGTTTTAGTGATGAAATTCGTAAGTAACTACAAGGGTTGATACCACAGTCCAGTATATGTCAAATGTGCTTTATGTACATCCAGTGAGAACAGTTTCTTCTGCTCATCTGAAAGAAGTGCTCTCCAAGTATCATTTCTGCATTGTTGTTGTACTGGTTAGCTGTAAAAAGAAATATAAATATGTACGTATATAGAACAGGGCTGTAAGACATGCAAGAGCAAAGAGAAACTTACATTAAACAAACTAAAGAAGGCCTTTTAACTTGTCTTTATTCATTTTTTGTTTTACTTCAGATACATATATGTGGGGTTTTCAAACAAGAGGTTTTTGATATTTTTGTGAGCATAGGAGACTCCTTTCAAAAACATTTAAAACCTGCCGACCCAAACCTGAATGGCAATGTATATATATGATACAAAAAGGTACAGTGTCAAAGTAAATATTTACACTAATGTTTTTAATATTTTCAGAAAGAGGAATCAAATGAATTGTCATATTTCGAGGTTTATGGCATCAAAAAGTGTTAAAACCCTTGAGCTCAAATGCATTCAACATTGAAGTGCACATCAGACAGTTCTCTGGCAGACTGTGCCATTTAGTGCTAAACAAGACATGCTGCCAGTGTCAGTAAATGTGTAAAGACTATAATTGAAGCAATCTTGGATTCTCATTAATAAAATAGGAGATAAACTGAATGTCTACATCTCCTATGGATTAGCTCCATTCGATTCACTATGCCAGTATGTCCTTCACAGGCAAAAATAGTTATACGCTTTACACTTTACAACATTAAACTTGACACATGAACAGGAAGCCATAAAAAGCTCTTGTGGTTTAGTGAGGTCCTGTCAGTTTGACTGATGACTCAAAAGTCACTAACCAGCTTAGCAGTCCTAAAAAAAAACTCAAATGTTTTTGTGACAAAAAGGAGCTGCAAAACAGTGTTAGCGGTAACAACTTATAGTTTTCTAGTTTATATATGTTAACATTAGTTAATACATTAGCGGTCATGAACTAACAGTTTTACATGAACAATGATTTTACATTATTTATTATTCCTATGTATTGTTAAAGGAATAGTTCACCCAAAAATTAACATTTGCTTAACATTTACTCACCCTCAGGCCATCTGAGATGTAGATGAGTTTGTTTTTCATCAGAGCAGATTTGGAGAAATGTAGCATTGCATCACTTGCTCACCAATGGGTCCTCTGCAGTGAATGGGTGCCATCAGAATGAGAGTCCAAACAGCTGATAAAAACATCACAATAATCCACAAGTAATCCAAACAACTACTTGTCCATCAATTAGCGTCTTACGAAGAGAAAAGCTGTGTTTCTTAGAAACAAATCCATCATTTAGACAATTTTATCTACAAACATAAAACTCCTTTATCTATAACAGGGGTGTCAAACTCAGTTCCTGGAGAGCCACAGCCCTGCAGAGTTTAGCTCCAACCCTAATTAAACACACCTGATCCAGCTAATCAGGTCCTTCAGGCTTATTTGGAAACTAGATGGTTTGTGTGTTGGAGCAGGGTTGGAACTAAACTCTGCAGGGCTGCGGCCCTCTAGGAACTGAGTTTGACACCCCTGATCTATAATATTGCTTTCTCCAGTGAAAAAGTTGCCTTGCCTGAATCAGGAGAGAAATATGCATAGATGAAGCACTGTTTGAGCGATAAAAGTTCTAAACAAACACATTGGTGGATGTGAGAGGAAAACAGGAGACGGACTTTTTCATTGGAGAAAGCATTATTATGAATTATGGACTCATATTGTGGCCAGAATCAACAGTTTAAAGACATAAATTGATGGACTGGAGTCATATGCATTATGATTAAAATGTAATTTAATTTTGTGTATTATGTACAAGCACAAATTGACAATCAACAGTAGTAGAAATCAGAATTAATCTAGATGAATAAATATTCATTGCTAGTTCATGATACCTAATGCATTAGTGCCAGTGCTGTGTTTGAGTTACCTGGCTGTCATCATAAATGCTTTAGCTTCGACTGTTACCTCAGTTCTTGGCCATCTTATCAGCCTGGATTAACTTTCACTCCTAGCAGGCAGGATTAAGCGATAATGGGGACATGATTGTCAGTCGGATCACATCAGTCCACTCTCCCCAGGACAATAACAAACAAGGACGCAAACCAGCTCACCTAGAACTCACTCAACATGCTGTACTAGGACGTGGTGTTTCTTGACACCAGCCACTGCTTCAGACATGATGATTGAACATGTGTCCAAAAGATTAGTAGAGGATTTATTAGCTGTGTCACACTGGAAGAAAAAGTGAATTTATGAGAAATTTGCACAGTTGGAAACAAGGAATGCTGAGAGGTGAGATTTAATAATCACTCAAGCGGAGCATCAGTAGCTGTGGAGTCTGTTCGAAAGAAAGGGATCACAGCGTGCCATTGTAATTGCGGAGCATCGCAGATTTGCATCAAGCACAATATGAGCTGTGAAGCAGGAATGAAAAGCACGGTATCAAATAAATGAACAATTTTATGAGCTGGGTGTCTGGTCTGTTTCAGATAAATTTGGAATAAGAAAGCCAGACTGATTAAAAAATACCTTAGAATACGTCCTTTGTACACAACAAGCTCAGCCACACACGAACCTCAGTGAAAGACTAAAATAATTGTGTTCCTCAAATAAAAGAGAGGCACAGAAGATACAGAACAATGTAATCAGTGTGTACTGTCTGCTCTCAGAGAGGAACTCGTATCTAATTACCTCACCCTTGACCTTGGGGCCTGGCAACATTGCTCTTTTTTTTTTTTTTTGGAGAACATTTCAAAATCCTTTTACCATTCCACAAAAGTGACACTTCTAAACTTACGACTGTACTTTTTTTTTATCTTATTTGTGGTAAATGTCAGGGTTTCAGGGGCTGTTTGTTATTGATTTCCTTCAAAGCTACAGAAGGGCACAGGTAATACAACAGGTTAGTTATTTGATTCATTGATAACGCCAAGAAGATGTGAGACCTCCTAAAGATTTTCGCATTACTACAAACTACTAGAACTAGAAAGCAAGAGTTTGAGAAGTGAATTCACTAAAGAGTTTTAAAACAATAACTTATTCAGTAACAAATCCAACTTAACTACTGTGCATGTGCTGAATAATGTTGCACTATATTTAATATGGATGCACAATAAATCAGTATCATAGTGTTTTTTTTTTTTTTTTTTTTTTTTTTGGAATTGGCCTGTTATTGGAAATTTAATTGCGCTTGCTCATTTTTAGATTTAGATTCACTTTTGCTGTACCCTAGTGCTCACTTAAACTTTAAAACATTACTAATTTAGTAACACTGTTAAATGTAATCTTAATCAAATTTCAAAATGAATGTTGTTTTTTCATATTGCATGTTGTGATGCCTAAATTCAATTTTAGCATTTAAACAACTGATTTCACCATTTTAATGTATATATACAAATTAAATAGTTGATTTATTTAAAAAATTCATAAATGATCAGATTATCAATATTGGCCAGAATTTTATTGTTGCATCCCTATTATTCTTTTTTTATTATTCTTTTTCTCTCAATTTCTAATTTTTTAACTTTTTTAACATCAGGAAAAGGAACAAAGCAAATTTACTTAATGCACAAATTTAACTGAATATTGATTAATGTATATTGTCCCTAGATAGATAGATAGATAGATAGATAGATAGATAGATAGATAGATAGATAGATAGAGTCAGTCAAGAACCCCAAGTGTGGCCATATCTAACTTGTTTGTAACAGATTTCATGTCGTTTCCTAAGACGTATGTGCTTGTCACTTGTGATCTCTGAACTCTTGACCTCTAAAATGTGGATTATAGTCTAAAGTCTATGGTTACTCTGATTCACTTGTCAAATATTTCATATGTAAGGGTGGAAAGGTGAAAGGGTAGACCTATGCCAAGCATGCACTCAACATGCTGTACATGACGATTAGTCATGGGCCATTTCATAGCTTGAAAGCAAAGTGAAGATTGAAGTGGGCAGAGGGACACTGAGATGGGACAGGGACGTAACTCATAGGACAGCTGAGGGAAGCCGAAGATAGGAGGCTCTTTGTTATTACCAAAGGCAATTAGGCATAATGTCTGGTTTCTGCATAGTCTTCAGTGCCATGTGCCCCGTGTTCTTTTAAGGGGTCTTGAAAACAGAAAGACAAGCATCAGCTTTGTGACCAGATGAGCTCTGTCTGTGTAATTTGCAATCAAGCAGAAAAAATTACCCGACATCAGAAGGGAAATAGTGCCATGAGGATGACAATTCAGAGGGAGTATTCCTGTCTTCTGCAGGGTCAGCAGGATTTGTGACTATTCAGTTTCATAAAGGTTTTGTGTCTGGTGATTATTTCAAAAGTTCAAATAAAAAGGCCTTGAAACTAGCTTCAGAAAACAAAGTGGGACAAAAGAGTCACGCACACTTGCCATCCTGCTCCACAGAAGTAATAGTTTTCCTGAGAGAAACCAAAGAAATCCAAGGAAAATTATTATCTGTCTTTACTGTTTATTTAACCACAAGCATGTTTTACTTCTGAGGGAACATTGAGAAACCCAAAATCACTCTTCAGGAAAAAAAAAAGAGTCACATATAGAGTAATGCGTTTTCTGTGGACAAGACGTTACGATTATGCCGTACTGTAAAGTTGTCTAAATCTTTATTTTAGAAATGGGACTGCTATTCTAGATTGTTGACCACTTTACCAATGTAATTCCTGTGGGATTTATCTCTATTTCTCTCAAACATAACTTACCCTAGCTAGTCACGATCCTTCTCCGAGTCCAGGTTTACATGGTCGAAACAAGAGTTATGTGTATAGCTTGTGCAAGTTAGTATGCAATTTTATTATATTAGTCTTGCGTTGCAAGAGAGTGTATTATTTGTACGTGTAATGCGTAAATCCTTGATTGTTTTGTTTTTTTTCCCTGCCTGTTGTTACCTCTTGCACATGGTCAAGGGTTCTTGAGCTTTGCGATACTTCAGCTGACATTCAGAGGACCGTTGCGGCTTTTACATTAATCTTCTGCCAATCCATTTTCTTCTTAGAGCAGTTCTTATAAGCAACAGCCCAACTGTGAGCATTGTCACCCAGATGCCGCAGATGACGTGTTTAGATGAGCACATTGGCGCAGAGTGCTGCATTGATGACGTATATTTAATAGGGATGCGCAATAGATTATCATACAGGTTAGAATGTTTTTTTTCTTTTTATTAGATTTTTAAAAAAAAAATGATTTAATTGTGCTTGCTCATTTATTCTACCTGACCCTCACTTAAAGCTAATCTAATGTTCATCATAGTAATCTTTACTACAGTGGCCAAGTGTGTGCACAACACAACACATAGGACTAACTTAATTTCATTGTGTTGTGCTAATTTCGTTGTGTTGTGGCTTGTTTCCGTTGTGTTGCGGCTTGTTTCTGCTGTGTTGTGGAGATTTTGTTGTGTTGTGCAATACTGGGCCACCATACTTTACAAATGTACACAACTAGAATTTTGAAGCCTTAATGCAGTTGCAGCAGTAAAAGGCTATAAACGATCTAGGCCTACACCATGACTGCAAGGCCTCAACATCACCACCATTAAGCTTATGGCAACTCTTTTAGCCTTTATTTTAATAAATAACTAAATAAAATCCCTCTTCCGTGAAAGTTTGAATACTTTGCAAGAAGTATGATCAAAAACAAGGAGCCTGTGAATGTGGAACAGTGAGGTTGTCAGGGACAATAAATGTCATCATATTTACTGAACTTGTGTTAACCACAGACCTTATTTCAGGCATTTCACCAAAAACCCATTCATGTATTCAAGACATTAGAACTGGAAGTGTTAAAATGCTAACTCATTTCCAGGTTTTGGCCTACAAAAATACCCTTAATTATTTTACAAAAACAGCAGATTCAAAAAAATAAATAAATAAAATAAAAATAAAATAATAATAATAATAATAATAATATATATATATATATATATATATATATATATATATATATATATATATGCATAATCTGCTCAGGAATTATTATTATTACTTTAATATTTATTTCATTTTAAATTGTTTTTTAAAACAGTATGGCATTTACAAAACTGAGATTATTTTGTGTGTCAGTTTATGGCATGCCACAGATTGATCCTGTATTTAATCGTGAACATTCCTTTTTAGCGCTATGCTTATGCTCACATATAAAGGAACATAAAATTATTCCCACGTAAAATAAAGTGTCCCAGAGAAGCACACGCCAGTGCTGGTAAAACTCATCTTCCTCCTTGCAGGTCTCGGTGTTACAGGCATCATAAAATGAATGATTTATCCATAACCATCGCTCATTCTCGCTCTCACCTCCTGTATTACCAACAGTCCGCACTCTCATTAATATCTCTTAATGTTAGTGCCAGACACCTTGATTTACACTGGGCATTTCCTGCCAACTAAAAGCAATAAAGGCACAAGGCATCTCTCACAGCACTCATCCACTGACACACCCAGAGATATACGGCCGCACCGGATACACACTCCATGACTCCCCCACCCATTGACTTATACGACTGATATTGACAGATTCATCCATATGGAAATGGCACGTCTCAAGCGCTCATCAGAGGATGGGATCAGGTGAAAAATGGGCGAAGGGAGGAGTCCGGAGCACGAGGAGGAAAAAAATGGATCGCTGGGTGATTTTATATTTCTTTTAACACTCCCCATGCTGTCATCACTTCAACACTGATTGCAGCCGATCAAAAATTCTAATGTTATCATGAGTTCAACCAGCGTTGACCAGAGACTAATGAGTAGGCTTGGTACTGAATGGTTTCCAAAAGACAGTGAGGAACGCTTTGACATGGAAAATGCAAAAACGAGCCAGGCTTATCCATCACTGCCTTTGATACATGGCATGATGTTACGGCTGTCTCCTGTCAGCAGGCTGGAAAAACACACATACACACGCAGATCTGCGAAGAGTTATCCATACGTCTCCCCTGAGTGTCTTTATGGGCATTAGTCAGCTGTGACAGCTCATTCCGTCTATGTCAGCCTGTGCCGCGCACCTACCTGAGCAGACTGACTGACTAGCCAGGTCTGGTGCCTGTCACAGTGAGGCGGATGGAAAGGTGTATATGAAACAGCACAACCTTCAGGGATCTAGAATGCTCATCGCACATCATGCATCAACCCTATTTTGAGTTAGAAAATGTAATATTATCAGACCATTATGGCTTTAAAATTTGATTGGATGAACCACGTTTTAGGCTGTTGCAATATAAAACAATAAGTTCAAAGGGGTTGTGCTTTACATTTACAAGTTGATTTTTGGATTGATTTGACGACAAAATTGGGGTCTTGGTGGTGACAAAACCCCTATGATAAAACATCAGTGTTCAGTAGTTAGATTTATTATTAATAATAAACATATTTATTTTTTGCCAAGATGTTTTAGCCATCTGTATGCAGTTTATGGTTGCACATTAATATAGCCCCTCAAATTAAATTATAGATCTGGAAATATTCCAATTAAGCTATAAGGCAAGAGTGGCTGTGTTATACAGTGTAATTGTATAATTATGTATGTACGACTATAGCATTTATTATTTTTAATTCACTTTTTAAATATATTTTCAGCTTTCAATTTAATTCATTTTTAGTCATTTTATTGCTTTTGTCATCTTTATTAGTTTTTCACTTTTAATCTTAATATTTATATCAGTTGTCACGGTAACGTTTCTAATTTTCTACATTTTCTAATTTCAAGGTTTTTTTCATCTAATATTTATATTTTTATAATTTCAGCTTTATTTCAAACACTGAAAAACTCTTTTAATAGTTTTAGTTAATATCAACACTTAATTTGTGTTTTTCTCATTTTTATTAGTTTTAGTCATTTTAAAACTTCAACTTCAACTTATTTATACCAGTTGTCAAGGCAACATTTCTAATTTTCTACATTTTGTATTTTTTTTTTTTTACGTTTTCCATCTAATATTTATATCAGCTTAATTTCAAATACTGAAAACTTTTTTAAAGAGAGTTCATTGAAAAGGGTTGGGGAAAGTTCGATGGGATAACGTTTGGAAAAATGTATCACGACAAACTTACTTGACTTAATAACAGACTGAACTTGATTTGGCAAGTTGACTTTACTGTAGCAATTAGTTATCTAAGGTTTATTTTGTTTAAAAGCATTACATCGTTGATAGCAAACTTACCTCCGCGTTGTTTAGTAGCCTACCGCGAAAAGTTGCCCGACCATGAGAAAAGAAGAGGATGATGTCCATTTGATTCTGACTGGCCAAAAGACTCAAAGGTGCTGCACCAAATGTGTTTTCTTGGGAAAAAAGATCGCGACAGCTCGACAAACGCATATGGTCTCACTTCGACTAGTTTGCAGGTATGTAATAAAAACATTGGTGCTATATTGTTACTATATCAATATATTGGTCAGTCGAAATTGTATATTATTAAGCAAACAGGTCTTACCGCTCCTTAGAATAACAGAACATGCTGTGCAAAAAAAATGATACACTTTAAGAGCCATGCAGTGATATGACTATCGGTGTTTTGCATTATAATTGTTACTATCTTGAGGATTAACCAATCAAAATCCAAGATCAGAACTATTAAATACACAAACACTGTGACTGCACATTAGTTTAATTTTGTATTAATGTGCCAAGCTGCTCTCTCTATGATTGTTGCTTGGCAATGGCAAAAAACCTGCAGTTAGGCTAATGAACCTACTTGATGGATGTATTGTATCAGCTGAACAATGGCATTTTTATCATATTGCTGTTGTTGCCATTTTATGAAAGCAAAAGCACTCAAAGCTGTGGGTTTTAGGCAGTCCACTTCACATCACGGCCTAACACCCCTTGACTGTGGTAAAATAATGGGCCACTAAAACTGTATTACAGTACACAGATATTTGCTTTGCATGTCAGGGATAACAGGCTTAGATCAGATCAGCCTCCCACAAACAGTTGACTATGTTTTAGCAGGTAAACCCTTCACAGGCAGGTCTTCTTGCCTCAGCAGTTCTGAGACTAATAGAGGTTGCTCTGGAATGAAAAGAAAATACATTCAACTACATGACATTGTCTTGAATAGCAAGGATAATAATATAACTACACATTTATTTTACTGATTAAGCTGCTAACTGCTTTTACACCTAAAGGATAGATTATAAATCTATCCATTGGTACATTTTTGGTGTATCTTCTGCAACCAACAGGCATTTTAACATTGGAGTATTTGCTAACAGCAATGAGACCTGGCGAGAACCACCAAATGATCGATTTTGTGAAAGCCGTGAGAAGAGATGTGTATTCATAGGTGCTGGAATGATCCATGAATTTCTGAATATTCAAGTGTTTTATTTTTCCATTCATCTTTAAAATACAATGAAGATTAATGATATGCACTGAGGGATGAATGTTTTTTTTCTCAGGTACAGTGAGATGATTCCTGTGTAATCAGTCTGTAGAATTCCTATGAGACAATCTCTTACTCACTTCAAGATAAAAAATAGCTCCGAAACTCCTAACACATCATGACCTGAAAAGTAAGTTCAAAAATGCCCCAAATAATCTAGATGAGCAGCTTCAGTTTACATCTAACCTTAAAAACAGACACCAACATGAATTGAGTTAGTTACATGAGTGACCTAAGAATCAAATCACAGAGGTATTACACAGGAATCAATTAGTTACAAAAACAATTCAACATCTCTTTTTTTCACAAACATTGTAAAAGACATGATTATTTCTCATCACCATGTACAGAGGGTGGCCCTAAAATACCTATTGACCTTTTAATATCCTTTATTAAAACCAGCAAAAAATACAAACAAAAACATTGAAGTAGCTACATAAAGAGAAAAAGAGCGATTCACATTAGATTCACATGTTCAAGTCCATCTAAAGCAAACGAGTGATGATTAGGATGCTGTACACTTTTTGCTGTTGCCACAGAGAGGAAAGTAAGCCACCGGACGTCCTGTTTCACCCATGGAGGGCTCAGACTCGGTCCTGGCGATGTGTTAGAGCAAGGTTGAGGACTTCAGAAGATCCAGTTGTATGGTGAATCCTGGTAAACCTGCTCTGAGAGGACTCAGTCCTTGAGTGTATGAACAGTCTAAATACACTCTCACCTGCTGGTCTCCTCAAAATCATCTTCCTCTGTTGACATTCACAATATGTGAAACTTAAGAATACAAAAGTTAATTATAAAGAGATGAAGCGTTACTGCAAAGTTGAGCCATTGTTCATTTAAATCTGTACCGCTGCAAAACGACAATAAAAATAAAGATCAACGGCTTGTCTAGAGTTCCCTAGCATTTCCTTAACAATACTTTACACCCATTGCGATGTGGCTTCTGGCGTAAATTCTCCAGGTTTGTCAGTTCAGCAAGGCGCCATTTCATCTCTCAACTAGAGTCCGACATCTCTGCGATTTACGACTTACACTCGGTTTCACCCGCACAAGCTGGCTCTTCTATGTTACGGTGCAGCTAATGGTGTGCGATATTTCAAGACACGAAGATGTGTGACACGTAACCCACAAACTGTTTAAAATTTTCAAGCATAGTGTGAGTGGTCCATGCAAAGTCTTCACAAGAAGAGGGTAAGAATGAAATGTGTGAATCCTATCTAGCCAAAAACGGATGTGATCCATTCCTAACACGAGTTTACCAAGCATGAGGCTACCAGCAGCAGAACGTCATTAGCTTACACGATAGACAGCTTCCACGCCATGGCAAACATTTCTATAGTCCATCTCTTAAATAAAATGTCGAAAGAGCTAAAAATTGAGCAAAAACATAAGTCTAGTTGGCAAGCATACAAATAGGTGAGCAACCCGTACACAAAACCGGCGACCGTCCCGAGGCTACCAGAACGCTACTTCTGGCTTAGCAAGACAATCTGGTCCATAAATGTACAAACCATGCTAGAGGCACATCTGTGCTTGGTGTAAAGCTGATGGGAGAGACCCTCAATGTTCAGAAGGCCTTGAGAAGACAAAAATGAGGGCTCAACAGCGCCCAGAGTCGGATGAATCAAGAAGAAGCCTGACGATTGGTTCGGATGGAGTCGAACTTGTAATGTTTGAGCTTGAGCAGGAGGTGATGGCAAGGTCGTTTGAAACGGACGAGATCTATTTACGATGTTCAACTGACGTGGAGAGATAAAGTGTATGTGGAGTGGAAATAGAGGGCACTCTGTCGCCTAAATAATCCCCTCACATGGGGCCACTCTAGGCCGCTGTCTGCCTTAAGCAGCACAAAAGAGGAGGTAAAGGACAGCCCACCGAGGCCGCAGACGATTCAAACACAGGTGCCCTGGTGAGCGGGAGGCAGAGCTTTGCGGTTCTTCAAGCCTTGGCTTTTCTCTTTGAAGTCCATGGGCTTCTGCTGGGACGTGTCGATAAGAGCGCTGGCGATGGCTATACCTGCAGACAACACACAACAAAGCAAGCCCAGGGTCAGAGAGGAGCAGCGCAGACTTGCAGAGAGCATTCAAAAGCGAAAACGCTTCATTTACATGTCAAAGCAAAGTTATTTAAAAAGGGACAATGGTAACTTAAAGCTATCTATCTCTTTCAAAAGAACAACTATCAGCTCGTTCATTTTTAAAGAGGGATTCCTGACTTCATGCATAAAGAAGTTTCCACACATGCCTTGGAAGACTCTGAAACTACGCCTTGCTCATCACGAAGGTCATTGGTTTCAAGGAGCATCCCTTTCTCCTATTCTGTAGCCTCTCTCATTCTAGGATGGGGGTTTGAATTGAGCTCGACTCCCAGGACCCTACGTTTCGCGCCAGGATTCTGTCACAGACTGCTGTGGTCAAAACCATGGCCGCAACCCCAAAGCCATTTTTCAAAGCAGCATCTCACAAATCATCCTACAAACACAACGGCCACTTCTGTGGAAGTCTGGCATTGCTCCCTCCCTGCTATTGAAGCAATACA
This sequence comes from Spinibarbus caldwelli, assembly GCA_039654775.1. Taxonomy (NCBI): domain Eukaryota; kingdom Metazoa; phylum Chordata; class Actinopteri; order Cypriniformes; family Cyprinidae; genus Spinibarbus; species Spinibarbus caldwelli. The sequence continues at coordinate 10,831,146 of CM077256.1, read as the reverse complement.
ATTATCGAAGGGGAACAATTCATTACTTCAGACAGGCCAGGGCAAAAGGAATTGAATTCAGCAAATCAGTGTGAAGCCGGAGCTTCAAGCGTTCAGGCAAAGAGGATTTACATCCAAGAACAACCTGAGCCTCAGACAGTTACACACTGCCCTACATCGATTTATTACCCATCACACCTGGGCTGCAGGGAGGAATGTGAAAACTACACGTCTGTCAACAGAACAGTCCTCAGGATTGAAGCGTGATGTGTACGCCTACTACTGGAGTGCTTTTAGAGCTGGTTTTGCATGAACTTAAACTACTCACCATTCAGGGTCAAAAAGGATTGGACGTGAGCCAGTAATGATGGGTCAGCAGTGTTTAACAGAAAAAAAAAAAACATTCTGCTCGGTTTTTTTTAAATGGGTCAGTTTGTGGAATAAAAGAGCTAACTTTCAGAACTCAAAAATGTCTTCTACAGTGAAAAATACAGCATTTAAAACTGCTGAAACAGCTGCAAAAATGACTTCAGAAATTCTTGGATTTCAGATGTCAAAAACCATAAAGAAATGAACACTTACATATACTTATCAGCAATGTTTTATTTTATTTAAATTTATTTTATTTTATATAACATGGAATCATTTTGGCTAAGCAATATAAAGAAAAAATATGTGATTGTATTTTATTTTATTTCAAATTAAATTAAAATAAAATAAAATACTACAAGCAAATATCTCCCCATTTTTTCACTTGGACAAAATGATTCCATGTTATATAAGGCCGGACGTGCATGTTTTCTCACTGAAATCCTAATGAGAAGGAAAGAAGGTCACTTATTTGATCACACATGCATATAATGAACAAACATCCAGTTGATTTTGTTAGCCAGGCGTGAAACGAGAGAGACCTTCGGCACCATGGAAATCTCATAGGATATCTGAATATAATCAATACGGTTAGAAGGCATCAGCGGCTGTCTGCTGGCTGAGTTCATTATTGTGTGACGTGTCCCAGTGCTAGGTCGAGTGGGAGGCTGTTTCAGTTAAAAAAAATATAAATAAAAAAATAAAAAAAATAAATATAAAAAAAAGGTACCATGCTTTCAGGATCATACTCACATCACACCAGGCAGACGTGCAGACAGAGCAGGGTGACAGCTGACAAAAGCGACCTGCTCTGCTCCAAGTTCCTACATCAGTCAAACACAGATTGGTCTCCTTTGTGAAGGTGATGCACCACTTTATCCTAGCAGACAAACACCTACACATCCATCCTGCTGTGAAACTTCCAAAAAGATGAACTAAAACAAAGCTCTTTGACGACAAAGCACAAAGCTCCTGTGCTTCTCTCTAAAAATATTCTTTGTTGAGTCTCAGCATTTTCCCCCCTCAGCCTCTCTCCTTTTATTTCTCTCTCTATATCTGATGTACCTCTCCAGAAGTGTTCATGACAAACTTCAACAGCCCAGCAAGCAGCCACTTGTTTTCAGTGCCATGAAATTACAACAAAGTTCCGTCTCGACAGATCCAACTTTCTTTAGATATCACCGAAATACTCTTTTTGTGCATATCAGTTGTTGTTGTTATGTGCTGTTATTTGTTGCCTCTATTTTGTGCTCGTCAAACAAATGAGAAGCTATTAGAGAAGCTTTACTGAAACAAAAGTTGTTGGTTTTTTCCTCCAGATCAGTCAAGTTCTTGGGGAGGAAGTCGAGCTTAAAGAGACAAGGTCCCATAAAGCAGCATGTTGACTGACAGACGTGCTGAGAAGAGGAGGGGGTAAAAGGTTTTTTCTTAGCCCAGTCTTATCACTCTGTAGCTCTTAAAGCCAGACAGAGGTCTATGAGCCAGACCTCGAGCTGACATGGCTTTTAAAGCACTGCTGTCTAAATATATGCTTGTGTGTGATATGTCAGTACGAGCTCTCCGAAAAGGTGCTGTCAGTTGAAGGTGAATGACAAAGATGGGGAAAAAAAGAGAAACTGGACACCATCATTACTGGATCGATTGTTTTTTGTTTGTACATTTGTAGAGGTTGTCTTTGGTGCTCACAGGAACAAGACAATTCTTTGTGTCAAAGTCAAGGACACTGAGAGGTACAATGTCTCCTTAGATTTTCTTGGTCCAATAAGATGTAACAGACTAGATCTTTTTTATTCAGGCTATAGACAGGAGACATTCAGACTGGGGTAAGCCATAGTGGTGTAAGAGGATATGACCTGCAGTCACAGACAAACTTACATCAGACCACCAGGGGAATGCTGGAGAACTTCTCTGACTTCCTGCATGAAATTAATTCCCACTTGGGGAATGAACCAGACTGTAACATAATAAGTGAGCAGCGGGCATGTTTATTCAGTGTAAAACATTAACTGAGAAGCTGCCTGTACCATGTCAGAGTTTTAAATTTCAGTCAAATTTTATGCTAGGGATAAACTTAACAAGCACACTTGGAGGATAAACCACTAAAGAACATGCAGAAACAACTGGGATGAACAATACATCTGTACAATATCAGTTTTCTGCAGATATTAGAGATTTTTTTTCCCTATACTTATTGTTACTATATAATTATGCATTCTCATTTCCTCGATTCTTCAATTTAGATTATCTTTGCTCAATTAAAAGTTAACCTTCAAAACCACTAATAATTTAATTATTAATTTATTATAAATTTAATAAAATTAAACAATTCATTGCGGTAACGATAGCAACACCAGTACTTTAACAATTAATTTAATTATAATTTAATAATTTAAAGGAATAGTTCACCCAAAAATGGAAATTCTGTCATTAATTACTCGCCCTCATGTCGTTTCAAACTCGTAGGACCTTCGTTCATCTTCGGGACACAGAATAAGATATTTTTGATGAAATCCGAGAGCTCTCTGACCCTCCATAGACAGCAAGGGTCTACCTTGATCGTGGTAGTACCCTTGCTGTTTATAGAGGGTCAGAGAGCTCATGGATTTCATCGAAAATATCCTAATTTGTGTTCCGAAGATGAACGAAGGTCCTACGAGTTTGGAACGACATGAGGGTGAGTAATTAATGACAGAATTTTCATTTTTTGGGTGAATTACCCCTTTAATCCCACTGTTAATCTTTAGCAAATCTCAAAATTAATATCCATTTTTCATATAATATTGTGATGCCCAAATTCATTTGTAGCATTCACTTGTAGTGTTTCATTTTGAAATTATTTAGGCAAAAGAATTTAGGTAAAGAATTTTGATATTAGCCACAGAACCAAAATAATAATTGTCTTATTGGTTTTGGCCTGATTTTTAATACTGGTACATCCTTAAGAATTTCAGAACTATGAGCCACTTAGTTTATTTCAATTGATGCAGCCACTTCTGGTGACAGGAAATATATATATATATATATATATATATATATATATATATATATAAAATAAGTATGTTGTGTTTGTATAATACTTCTGCCTTAAATTTTCCTATAATCTGTGAGCAAAGTAAGGTGGTGCACCATGGTACAGTTATGGTGTCAGATGCTAATGCATTTACATTTATGCATTTGGCAGATGCTTTTATCCAAAGAGACTAATACTGCATTCAAGCAATGCATTCCCTAAAAATCGAACCTGTTACCTTGGTGGTGTTGCCAGCACCATCCTCCACAGTTTGAGCTTCAGAAAGGCTACATGTAAAACAAGGTACTGTACATGTAAAGTGGGACACATTTTAGGACACCTTTTGAAATTACTGACCTGACTGGCCGGGTGGAGGAACACCAGATGCCCCTCTTGGGAGGCACATTAGCACTGTGAGCACTGCTGCTTTACCCCCTGAACAAGGTTCCACAGCGACTGGCTTGGGCGGTCCCTGTGGAGAGATCAGAGGAGAGGAAATGTGTCATCTATAACAAGCCTCCTCCTGAACACATCACCATCAGTCACAAATGTCACAGTACTCAGTGTGAGCTGACATTGTAGGATGTCTCTCGCACGTCGACAGAAAAGGAAAATTCACATCGTGATAATCTCAGTAACAAATCATCTCCCTGAAACTCAAAGACTCAATGCAAGCCACTTTCAAAGTTCACATCATGGACGCACAGGCGGAGAAAATCTGTGACATTTGAGGTTGTGACTACAAACTCGGGTCGTGTTGTAGCACCAGCTCTCAGTCCCTATAAACGCTGCCCTGGATAGAAGTATGCATCAGCGGGTCTTTGATGCAACATAGTGGAATGAGGAGGAAGGAAGCCACAGGCAATTGTGATCTAAAATGTCATCTTTTCTCTCACATTACAGATTATTCAGAGCTGGTCCACTCACATATATATGAATGCTTTTCTGAAAGGATTTGTCAATTGTTTTATGTGTTTTAATCACAAAGGAGTCATAAATGTCACTGCCAATGAATAAAAGTATTGTCTTTTAAGATTCCCTCTGCTCATTAATACACTCTCTTCTCTGGCCCTCCACACACACACACAGCTATAGAGTGGCTTTATTCACCATTTAAAGAGAGTGCCTCTTCAAGAGCTCTTCCAAGAGCGTGCTGCAAGATCACAGACTTTGGCAGCCAAAGGCTCTCCACAAAATGTAGCTTTAATATCTTACCTCAGTTGCCAAAATGCGTAAAAAAAAGAAAAAAGAAAAAAAGAAAGACAAAAAAAAGGTAACAGACGCCAACTATTATTTTCTGCCAAGAATGGTCCTCATCAAGCCTATAATATGAATTAAGCGCCAGCCGTCAAACCAACAAAGTTACCCTAAGGTACATTTCTCTAAAGCAGGAATGTTTAATACAAATCTGGCCCTTTCCCACCTCAATATAATTATGGCAATTATTGAAGCACACTGCAGACATTTAAATGAGCTCTCTGTGGCTTTGGACTGATATGCAGATCATTAAAATGTTTTTAAAATGTCCTATTGCATCATATCACACAACCAAACAGACCATCAAACTATGCTTATGTCCATTTTTCAGTTCAAATTAACAATACTTTTAAGTTTTTATTAACTACATAGTTTCCGAAGAAAATGTGAGCTTACCTGTGCAAAATTGAATTACAAAATAATTTAAAATATGATATAAAATGTATCGATTACTTCCCCTGCTAAAGGCATATATACACACATTTTAGCACATTTTTTTCTGAAATTAATCGCTATTAATCCCACCTAACATTAAAGTTTTTAAATATACTTCTATATTTCAATAATTTCACATTCAATATTCAAATTAATGTAGAAACAAGATAAAGATAGTATATTTTTAATATTTGTTTAATGGCATCTTTTTTATGACTGAAGGCCAGTATCACTGATATACTAATGTCTCTAGGAAATTGTTCTTTTTTCCTAATATTTAACCACTGACTATAGCCATTCAACATTACAGAATAATTGAGAGCTATCAATATTAACATTTATTAGACTTTTAAAAAATAACTTCTAATTTAAGTGAACTTAAAACAATCTTCACATAAACCCATTATAATAATTGTCATATTTAGCTACCTGTGCCCTTCAGCAAGTAGGAAATATACAGAAATTGAATAAAGTTATCAAACACTAAATTCTAAATTAAACATACATGAATCCTTAAAGCTACAACAGTTATTGATTTCTTTTTTCTTTTGTTCTTTGATTAACAGTCATCACAGCAGCTGGGTTACTAGGTTATTTGTCTGCTATTACTTTAAGAGCTGCCGCTGCTGAAAGTGACACGAATCTGACACGCATGCTTGTTTCATTCGCGCTTTAATATGAAATGATATAGGCTACAGCATGTGCTACGGGCACAGTATAACGGCTGACAGGACAGGAATATTAGTTTTTACTGACATATGGCCTGACAACATCTCATCTGACCGCAGTTCACTGTTGTTCTACTGAAGCTCCCTCGTCACCTGTACCATTTCTGCGCTCGTTTGACTAGCGCCTGGAGCTGAGGCAAAGTTGGAGTGCTCGTCTGAAAAGTCTCCTGTTTGATGTGGTCGTAAAGACATTCTAAATAAACGCTAAATAAACGTCTAAATATACGCAATTCTTCTCAAGAAAAGAGACAGAAGCAGCAGTTGTGAGTAGGGTGGCCAACTAGCTCCGCTCTTGCGTTAATTGCGTTAAATATTTTTAACGCCGTTAAAGTAAAAATATTAATCACCTGTTTTAACGCGCTAATTTTGACAGGACAGACAGACAGACAGACAGATAGATAGATAGCGGGAACAATTCAAATGCATAAATATAAATTCCAAAGACTATCCAAATGCATAACCTTTCTGGGAAGATTTTTTTTCTCACCTAATATAATCATAGAGAATGTGTTCGGTTCTAAAATGAAAGAATGCTCAAGCCCATCGCTTTCTCTCATTTTGTGAGAGAACTCATGGAACATGATGGCACAGGCATGGAGGGGCTTGTGAAAGGTCAAATTAAGCTTGCCCTGACAGTGATGTCCATCAAGCCTGGCGGACAGAGGCTGTTATCAGAGCAATATCTGTCCCTTTGAGAGGTAAAGAGGCCACTTGTGCTGCACTTAAAAAGTTCAAAGCCATTGTTTCTGAGTGACAGGGGGTGGCAGGGGGCGTCTAGCTTCCCTTCTAGCTCCCTCATTCCTCCGTGTGCAGAATATCATTGTTTTTCCTTTTGATTTTCCCTCTCTCCCTCACACCATATGCTATTTCTTTATCAAAATCAGTCTGTAGTCTGTAGAGATATAGGCCAATCCTTCCCTTGCTAAAGGCCTACTTAGATCTTAAGGACAAGGTTAAGTTTACACCATGGAGTGAAAGCATAAGGATGGATGTCGATACAAATATTTACTCTGCTAGCCAGACCATAGGGGTCTAGTCTCTAATCCACCACAGAGCACCTTATTTATCATAAGTGATAGACAGAACAAACCACAGCAGCCTCAAGACTCTTCACTCTGCCCGTTATACACAAATGCATCCTCTTGCTTTTGTATGATACAGAAAACCTCATTATTTCTAGAAAAACACACCAATTAAGTGATTCATATTAAATATCACACTTAATTACATATCTCCATTTTCAGCCCTACACTTACGTATCCATTTCTGGCCAGTGCTATTGTCTAAGCTTGGTTGTTATGCATAATGTAAAGATCCATTTCAATTTCACACCCAAACATGCATTACAATAAACTCTTGCTCAAAGGGGTGACAACTTCCTTACACTTGAAAATACTTTCAACTTAAATGACAGAGAAAAACACCATGTTCAAAGCTTTGCAACATTTGACTCATTTTAACATTTGTTCTGTGAGTGTACTGTACATGTGCGGCACGTCTTTTAATATGTTTTCTATAATATCTTTTATATATGAAAATTCCTCACAGGAAAAAAAAAAACATTAAATATTGCAGCATAAAATTATTATTATTTTTTTTATATTTATAATTATTTTATTATAAAATAGAATATAGTGTAATAAATAAATAAATCTACTCCTTTATACAACAAAGGGAGGGATCCTATTTACAGTACTCCTATAAAACATCTATCATATAATACCTGTCAAAAAATGATTCTAAAAGGTTCTCATTAGTCTGTTATGAGTTTGTGGGGACCATGTATTCAATGTATAAACCACCTAACAAGATCTTCATTCCTCCCAATGACTCCAAATAATCAGACAAATCCATTTTCATGCACTTACTCTCATCCCTTATGGTTTCAGATTCAGTGATATTCATCACATTCACATTAGCCTTGCAACATACAGATTACAGTAATCCAATTGCAGGCCATTTAGAGAGCATTGCTATGACACAGCTAATGAATAACAATACCGTTTAGAGTCCTACTAGAAAGCTAAGCTGAGGTTTGTTTGAAAAACAAGATTACAGCTGATTACATTACAGCACACGTGCTGCAAAAATGCACTGGAGAAGGTAATTTAAGAGTTTTCATAAATTCATAACTTGCACGGTTTGCACTACAGACATAAATGCTACCTCAAATTGTGGCGTTTTGAGAATACTATAGACCAGTGTTTCCCAACCCTGTTCCTGGAAGCACACCAACAGTGCACATTTTGGATGTCTCCCTTATCTGACCAATATATTTCTGGTCCTGGAGTCTCTACTAACAAGCTGACAAGTTGATTCAGGTGCGTTTGATTAGGAAAAGTTGGAAAATGTGTAGTGTTGGTGTGCCTCCAGGAACAGGGTTGGGAAACACTGCTATAGACTGTGCGTGTGCAAGACCATATATATGTATGTGTATATTATATATATATATATATATATATATATATATATATATATATATATATATATATATATATATATATATATATATATATATATCTCTCAAAAGTTTGTGGTCAATAAGATTTTTTAAGAAAATATTTAAACTAAATTAAATTGATAAAAAAAATGACAGCAAAGGCAATTATAATGTTGATTTATAATGCTGATTACTAAAGTAGTTGAAAGTTTTATATTCATCCTGAAAATAATTTATCATGGTTTTCACAAAAATATTAAGCAGCACAACTGTTTTCAACACTGATAAGAAATGTTCCTTGAGCACCAACTCAGCATATTAGAATAATTTCTGAAGGATCATGTGACAGAAGACTGAGTAACGGCTGCTGAAAATTCAACTTTGCATCACAGAAACATTAAAATAGAAAACAGTTATTTACAATTGTAAAAATATTTCACAACTTTACTGTTTTTACTGTATTTTATGAATTTGTGCCATATGAGGAAAACAAAAAGCTTACCATACCCATACTTTTGAACAGTATTTTATGCAATGGGAAAGTTGTCAGACCAACTCATAAATAGTGATGCTGTGTTTCGCACAGGCAAGCATCACATTTTCTTCAGAAAAAGCAAAAATCTTTCAGCTTTTGCCCAAGATCATCCACATCAACAGCCCTGCTCATGAATAAACCTCAAACCTTAAAAGTAAACTCTAAAACTTTATTATACAAAAACACACACCTTTGAACATGAAAAAGAGGGACAAATCCAGAAAACTGAACATTCACGAATGACTTGCACGTTTTGTCTCAGGAGAAAACAAGACTATAAAAAGACATGAACTAGCCAGAAAACAGATGTCTCTCGTACAGCCCTGCTAATTTACAACTAATTGAGGTCCAACTCCATCCCACTCTCCTGCATTGACTAACCTGATGAAAACAGCTCAGCGCCACTGAGCCACATTCTAATTAGACACTGAGACAAACAGGCTGATGAGAGACACTTTATGGGCCATGTCTTCTTGTCTCGCCAACATGTCCAACACTTTGTTTAACTGATTTATACTATAAATATTTCATTCACTGGTTTTCCACCTTGTACCTCTCTACGTGGCCAACTGGTGAATATCTAGTATTTTTATGACCACATTCTACCCCTTGTTTCATTATTTTGGTGTCTTTATTCCACCCAACTCTAATTTCCTCTGTTCTGTTCATCTCTTTACACATTTAAAAATATGTATCGCAATATCTGCTGCCAAAGATGCAACCGATAAGCTGCTGCTGCTGCGAGTATTAAGCAGCAGAGAATGAAAATGGAAATGCAAACAAAGTCATAAAGCAACAGGACAGTCCTCTTCATCTATACGTTTCTCCAGCTTTTAACGGCCTGCGGAGCATCTCATTTGCATGGCTAATAGCAGCATTCACAGTGACAGGGAGCATACAGCGCTGGTCTGTAGATAAGAGCTCACTACTGAGCACTCTCAAACACAAGAATGGCTACGTACACAGGATAATTTAAACAGCCCTCTCTTTGTTGCCTGGTGACAGCCTCCATCCATCATACTCTGAAACTGTTAACGGGCCCATATGTTGTGCGCTGGCCGTGGTGGCAGAGCAGCATCTGTGTCATCTGCACCATTTTAAATGGGACGGCCTCACATTGGCTTCATAATGCACTTCTGGTGACCTCGATGCACAACAATTTTTTCTTCAGTCCAATCGAACCCAACACAAACCAGACCAGTCCAGCCTAACGCACAGCCAGAGTGGCCTAAACATGACCTGTGGCAGATGCAAACTGACAATGTAGAGATTACAGAAGCAGCATTTCCTGTCATTATACTCCAAAAATCATGCAGGACGGTAAGCAGGCAGGTTCAAATCTTGTCAATGTTATGTCTACGGGTGTAATGGTACACATAAAATGTTGGTACAGGTCTTTCGGTTTGGCACGCATGTGTACTGAATGAATGCAGTGTTATTTTATCCACTCCATATACAGAACTTCTGTGTGTGGAATGTATTTAGAAACTCTGTTAAGCTATAAGGTGAATATTCTCAAACAAGATATAAGACATATAGGACAATACGGTTTATATTTATTATACTTTGATGCTTCAAACGGATTTAAAAATTAACAGAGAGGATACAGTGTTGTTGGAAAACAGCACAATCTGAGTTGTCCTAAACATAAGACAAGCTTTAGCACTTCAAACAAATTCATAAGCATATAGTTTAAAGCAGTTTGCCCTGCTGTCAGATGCATGTACTGTTTAATGCATTAGAGACATGTTTTCCACAGTGCATAACTTTTATGCTATAGATTTACGGTTGTGTCCTTATCTGTAAATGTTGGAAAGACATGTATTTTTATTTTGCAAAAAAGGCTCGTCCTGACATTAAGCGAGTCTCGGTTAAACTTCACAGACTTCACTGAGCGCAATAATTCTGAATAAAAAACACTTTTGCTAAAACATTTTCCCCCATTTACAATAGCACAATAAACTACAGTGCAAATAGCAGCCAGATGGTGCAGTGATAACAGACTTTTTATTTAAAGACATAGCCATAGTACATACCATACCGTCAATTTTGTGTACTATTACACCCCTAGTTATGTCTCAATCCCATTCCCTTTCTTGTCTACCCATCATCTCTTTATTTTGCTATAAATAATTGCAAAAAAGAAAATATATATATATTGTGTTCAGGTTTGAAACTACAACAGGGTGAGTAAACAATTAAATGAATTTTTGGGTAGACATGCAGTACTGAGTTGTGGCACTGAAGCTAGAGATGTAGGTTCAAATCCATGTCATGTCCTAGTCCCATTCCCCATTTTTTTCTACTAATAAATTTCTGTCATACTTCTCTTTTACTATTAATAATACTGCAATGGGCCTATAAACTTCACAGCTACTGCACAGTAATGGGTCAAACAAGCCTTGGTTAAATTTGCTATTAACATCTGTCTTGGGTGAGCTAATCTGCAATAACTACAGACAGAAGCTGAGTTACAGGCACATATTACTATGCTGAACCATCTGGATTGTCCTCTTTTTTTATTAGCAGGTTATGCTAAACAATTCAACAGCACCAGATGCTGTCTCATTAACCTTTATAGAACTGAATTGCTCTCATTTCCCTCCTTTCACCTTCAGCTGCTGCCAGATCCCAGCATAGTGGGGCCAACATCTGGATCTGCCTCAACAGACTCCAAGAAGTGACAATGTTGATCACCAAGCACATGATGAAGGCTGGGGAAGATCAACATGAGGGGACACATATGTTTTAAGACTAAACCTACATATATGCTTAAGGATTTTATACCAAGATGTCTCCAACATCTAAAAATATTTGCTCAGTAGAGAAGCATGTAGAAGAAAAGCTCAGAAAGCCAGTGTCGACAAAATTGAAGAGAATTTAGATCCACTACTGAGCATTTGTTTTTGGGTTTGATTGTGTTTCATTAAAATAGTCCCTGGCTAATTTTCAATACAAACTTGAAATGCTATAACAATCAAAGCTTTGAGGGAATGAGATCCGAGTTGAAATAGAAAGGTAGCGGCTCATAACGGGTCTCCTCAGGTGAGCCTGTGCATTAGTGGCAACTGCTTGGAAGATTTGCGCTGGTCGAAATTAAACCTCTGAGGCTGAGAAGTGAACAGCAGGAATCAGTCTCAAAAGGTGTCTCTGTTTCCACTACAAAGGTGATGGAACTTAAAAAGTGATGAAACACAATAGTATTTGAGAAAAGGAACGAGAGTACATTAGTAAAATAAGGAGCTTTTGAGCTAACTCTCACCATACAGTGTGAAAAATAAGAAAAACAAGATATGCAGGTACTGTACCATCTGAAGCCAAAATGTTGATTATCAAAACAACTTCTGTTAGCAAACTTCAATTCTCAACAGCTGGCTTGTGGATGCAATTTTACAGAACTTAAGTGGCTCTTCTCACAAGGCTGATGTCCCCATAAATGAGAGCCATGTGCTCGTAAGAGTGAAGCTAAAGTTTGTTTAAAAAGATCCATGTTGAACAGCGTTCAGCTGGAGGATTGACGAGTATGTTGTTTTCTGCTCTCTTCATTTGTGGCGTGTCCTCCAACAGCCTATAATGCTTACTGAGCACCACTCCACTCTACACTAATGGATTCTGGAGAGGCACATCAAGTGCTGCTGGACGTGTGTTTTGAACATCTCTGCTGAGCGGCAGGTACATCTGCTCTCACAGGTCTGTGTGCGTGTCTGTTGTGTAACAGCCATGAATCGCGATGCACTTAAATCAGAGCTGTCAAACTGCAAACGGTTTCTGCCTGGTATTGCTCTTTATTTAGACTGGAAACCTCATTAAGATGGATTTAAATGTTAGGTACATTATATATACACACACACACAGTGATGAAAACATTCCTAGATTATTTCTAATAAGATTTTTTTTTTATTTATTATTTTACATGAACTTTTATTACGTGCTTTAATTTTTAATCTACATGGAAATAGTAGCTGATTAGAAAAACTGTAGTTTCAAATGAGGGGAAAAAATGTCATTTCAGAGCCATGTATACACACACATTTATTTATAGCATGTTTTTCACACTGTTCCACAAAGATATTTGATACTGTATACTGGAAAAACCTTTCACTGAGTAATGGTAGCCAAGTAAACCTAACTGGTTCAAAGTTTAAAGGTCAAACTAACCTCAATTCCACCCTGAAGCAGTTCTATCGGAGTGCCGCCCACATCCAGTGTCACCGCGACCGAAGCAAAAGGGCGACTGGCCATCTGCTGCCTTTCCCTCATCAGTTGCTGTAGCAAAAAGAAATGAAAGAAAGAGGGGAAAAAGTATGATACATTAGTAAATAAATGTAAATAAACTTTATAGTTTCAAACGACTAAGATATAAGTTTTCCTTGTCAAAATCTTACATTTAAGATTAAAAGTGGTGACTGACAGCATAAGTGACATGACTCACACAAAGTTCAGTGACTGATATTTATTGAAAACAGAAAAACCAAAAAGCACCCCGATACACACACACTGTGAGACAGTATGCAGTGATGCTGAGATAAAGAGGAGGGAAAAAGATTACGAAAAGGGAAGAGGAGCACATGTAATAAAAAGAATAGAGAAAGACAGAAAGTGAGAGAGAGAGAGAGAGAGAGAGAGAGAGAGAGAGAGAGAGAGAGAGAGAGAGAGAGAGAGAGAGAGAGAGAGGCCATTGACAGCACTTTGGCTGTTTTCCAGCACAGACAGAAACAGGTGGTTGAATAATTCATTTGTTCCATATAAAAAAGTTTGGAGGACCTGGCTAATCAAATGTCTGTGAAGATTGGAAGGAAATTTCTCTTGCCACAACATGCATGACAAGCAATTATTTTGCCACTGATTGCGTGAGCATCAGTATTCCAGTGGTGGAGTTTAATTAATGATGCATTCCCTGTAATTTCTCCATTCGACTGACTGGCTGGTTGCCCTAAAAGCAGAATTCACAACCTTCATACAAAATCCCATCCATAACCGATGGCACACTGCTAATTTTGCCTCTATGAGAGACACAGTTTATCTATCATGTGCACATGGTGCACAATTTTCCTTGCTTGCGCATACAGGAGGAGATGACACAGACCAGGTCAGAAGTACTTCTGAAGGTCACATCAATATATTTATCAATGCCAAGTTCTCATCTGTAATCGGACTGCGTAGATGTCAGTGAATGAAAGAGAGTGAGCACTCATGAGCATTTGCAGGTGTGACATGGGTACAAAAGATCAATACAGTGCAATATAGAGCATTCAATCATATGGGACTATACCAGTTAGAGAATTTCACAAGGAACAATTAAAATACCTTTTAAGTGAAACATTCAATAGGCATCTTAAGACCTCAAAAGCACTGCTTAAATGTCTCATTTCCTTTCACTACCAACAATAACATCATACTATAATGAACAATACTTCATCAGGTATGTAGAGGATGAAACCTTCTGCCTTGGAGACAAACTTTGAAAGACATTGTACTTAAAAGTACACTCCAAATCAGCTTCTCTCACTTTAGAGAGATGGAGAAGTCACAGGTGATGCCTCTATCATCTCTGGATAATCAATAGTGAAAACATGGAGTGGTCCTCACCGATGGTCGATCAATATCTAAATGCGGGCCGATTTGGGTACCAAGGACGAGGCTGATTGCTATTGGATTTGTGACAGAGAAAAGTGTGCCGAGTTAAACACTAATTGTTTCACATAACGAAAGACAACTGCTGAGGTATTGTGACTGTCACTCGCCTGGTTTCACAGCAATTCTGTACCATGTTCATGTCCTGACAAACACACTGATGTCCACACACACATATGCATGTGTGAGGATTTCATATTTGCAAATTGAACAGCAAAAACTCCACTTCATTGCTCTGCACAAAATCACATCCTTTCAGGCAGTTTGGGGTTTTGCAGATGCTAAATATTTTACAGAAATAAGAATTTATAATAAAAGAAAGAACTTGAATTGCCACTAGTGACAGATGAAAAAAATAAATTAATACTTTTATTCAGCAAGGGTGCAATAAATTTATTTAAAAGTATTTAAAATAAATGCTGTTCTTCTCTGACCGTTCTATTCAAAGAATCCTGAAAAAAGTACAATTCAAAAAGTACAAAGCAAATCAACATATTAGAATGATTTCTAAAGGACCTTCTGAAGGATCAATATTCAGCTTTGGGGATCACAGGAAAAAAATACATTTTAAAACATTAAAATAGAAAAATAATATTTTAAACTAAGATAGCTTTTCACAATATTACTGTTTTCACTGTATTTTTGAACAAATAAATTCAGCCTTGTAGAGCATTAGAGATGTTTTTCAAAAACATACAAAAAACATTTACAGACTTTTTGAAACGTAGTGTAACTACCTCTATATGGAATTACAAGCAGTGTTTCCAGTAATGATATACAACAAACACCACAACTGATTCACCTGAATCACAAATAAGTGACTGTTAAAGGAGTAGTTCACTTTCAGAATGAAAATTCTCTCATCATTTACTCACTTCCCACTTGTTCCAAACCTGTATGAGTTTCTTTCTTCTGTTGAACACAAAAGAAGATATTTTGAAAAATGTTGGGATCTGAACAGTTGATGAGCACCATTTATTTCCATAGTATTTTTTTTTCCTATGGAAGTCAATGGTAAAAAAAAAATTATAATAATAAAAGTAAAATAAAAGTAATAAAACATGAGTGTAAATGTGTTAAGGAAAAGTTCCCAAGACAATTCCATGATTTTTATTCCATGATAAAAAAATAAATAAAAAAAAAATCCCTTAACTGGAAACAAAGCAACTTTTTTTTCTTCAAACCAGAAGGAACATGGTAAATGGTTTCTTAAAGAGAAAAAAACAACAACAGTTTATGTAACTTAATAAAAAAACAGTGGTAAATAGCAGTACTTCACTTTATATATAATTCACTACAAAAAGATGACGTAAAATGGGAACACTAGTGCATGCCTTTAAGTGCCTTGATTATAGCACTCAAAAGTGACTGATGGTTAAAAGGAGGCAATGTAAGAAGCTTTGCACTCAAACTGAAGTTAACATTCAGTTCCTATGAACACACTGTGTACTACTTAGTCTTCTGGAAGCTTTCCACATTCTAACTAAACTTCTAACCAGAGCTGGGTATAACGCGGTACATAGTAACAATGTAATCTAATTACTTTTCCTGGAAACGCAGTAAAGTAATGAGTTACATTTTAAATTTATGTAATTTGATTACAGTTACTTATGTCAATAATATTACGTTACTTAAGTTACAAATGCAGTGTTAAAAAAATATGAGGCAAAAATCATGTTTTGCGTGTCATATGTCCTTTAATAAATCACTGGAGAAATGCGAACTAAAATGCAGACGAGTCCTACAATATTTAGATACAATGAAAGGTTGCCCATCATATTTCAAAATGCTGCACTCTACATATTTTAGTCTGGCATTATAGTTTGGGAAAAGTTCAACAAGTGAATGTGTACAAGTTTGTCACAGTAACACTAATAAAGTAAAAAATAAATAACTCATCAGAATAAGATCAACCGCTGGATTAAACCACGTCGGCATCACAATTCAAGGCTTATTCCTCACAAAGCGCCTTCTGCCAAAAACTAAATGTAGCCGAGATGAGCTTGAATCTTTCTACAGAGGTGACGTGAGCATTTAGATGTTCACGCGTCTCAAGCTTGGTTTCAAAAGGATGATTATCATATAGTGCGCGATGCGCGTGGGCATGATCACATAGGTGAGCTCAGACGGGAAAGACTGTACCTCGCGGTTGTTTCATACGGATTATTTTATCAGATTTTATACAGATTATTTTATCAGAATATTTGTTTTTGACATGACTGACTTCATTTAACAATAGATACTTCAAGCTTTCTTTAGATATCCTCCTGAGACCCAGCTATGGAGTTTTTGCCTCTGTAGTGGACATTCTATTTTAGTGAATTTCTCTGAGACCTCACATGTCACAGTTGTAAGTCTGGATGTCCTGTACAGAGCACATTCAGGGCTTTTTAGAGATACTAAATGTTTGGAAGTTTCACCATGACCACTCCCTCTCCTAGGTCTTTAAAGATGGCTAAATTTAATTTAGTGAAAAATTTTACATCCTTATGGAAATATGATTATATTTTTTAATTGTCATTTAAATCTGAATCATTTTCAAATTGTTTGTCATAAAGCAACATCTCAGGAAAAATGTTATGGGTTTTCAAATTCAAATATGACTTCCTGTTATGAAACAGGACATCATTTCATACAGGTCCACTGTAGAGGACACCAGGACTAAAAGCATGTTTATTATGCATTTTGGGAGACATAATTGAATAGTAAAATTAATTATTTATCAATTGTCTTATGAAATATTAGATATTATGAAAATCTGGCCATTTATTACTCCCATTGTGACAATTTTCTTTGAACATGCTGTCCCAACAGCAATACATTAATATGCAAATTAGATACAGTGTATAGATACACTGTGTTTAATGGGAAAACCAGTTTATGGACATTTTTACACACATATTGCATAAAACAAAATGGTATATCAAATCATTTTGTTATATATTTTATAACATAGTTGAGAATCATCCTTAAAGTTTAGTATAAAAAATCCTGAAACCTAAAAATTGATTGGTGATTTACAGAGGACATAGAATAAAATATGAATAAAATATAATTTTTCAAAAATGTTATTTTTCTATTTTTTTTTCTTATGGTCTAAATGTAATGACAAGAAAAAATACAAAATTCACAAAGCTTTTTTTCGGGGGGTCTCATATACTGTATTTCTCATGTCATTTTCGCTCATTTTAGTGACTCGTTTCATGAAGATATTCACAGAGACTGAGAATGCAGAAAGCCTACCCCATTTGTTTTATTGTACAAAACAAAACAAAAAAAAGTTGTTGATATTGGGAGTGAATCAGGGGTATACAAATAATAGGCCTACTTATGTATTTTTTTCAGTCAATATTAAATTAATGAAAGAACTATGAGTTTCTCTAGTGTGTTTTTTAGGTTTGATAACTTGAAAGTAAAGTAATTAGTAATCTGATTACTTTTTAAATACAGTAATCAGTAACGTAATCAAATTACAATTTTTAAGTAGTAATTAGTAATTTGTAGTGGATTACTTTTGAGTAACTTACCCAACACTGCTTCTAACAATGGAAACACGTATCATTACAGAGTTCGATGGATCACTGAATGCTTTCAAGATCATGAATCTTCAACCAATGAAATAGATCTTCAAAACTCATTCTGAAAAATTAACATGAAAAACGGTGCTTCTGAACAAGCATCTATATTGTATGATACTACGTATGATATTTGGCAATTAAAATACGTAATTATAAATAAGCCTTCCAGCTCAAACAGTGGAAACATGGTTCTAGCAATGACAAGGTCATGGGTTCATTCCCAGGGCAGAGCACAAACTAATACCTTAAATGCAATGCAAGTTGCTTTGGATTACAATGTAAATGTAATAATGAAATATCAACAGTCTCTCAGAAAGGCATTCAGATTAATATGTTCTCTAAAAGGTTTTAAACCGATGATAATTGGGCCAATAACATCATGTCACCTACATCAGTGGTTTATTATCTATCTCTGAAAGTCAGTTCAACCTCAAAAATCACAGAATGAACTTCTTCCTGTGTCCATGACAAACATAAAATACAAAAAGGTGGCGACGTCCTTGACGGTGCGCATATCAGGCCGACAGCGCTGTCTCTGTGGGGGTGTCTATTCGGCACTAACACAAAGAGGTCTCTTCAATGACTTCCGCTCAAATGGGCCCTGATGGCACCATGGTAATTAATCACTCATTATCTTTTCTATTAATCACCACTTGAGGACTGTTATGCTGATCCCACCGCGACCACATTTATAATGAAATTATCAAAGCTGAGCACACTGCTCACGTCAAGGCTTCTCTTGACAATACGATCTGATCATCTCTGCAAAACGTGAGTGACACCAACCCATGTAACTAAATGTGCATGTGGATGAAAGGAGAGATACTGGAGAGGTAAGCTAGTTGAAAAGTTAAGTGAATTGTTTTTGACTAACTAAACATATTTGGGTAAACAGTTGCCTCTTCCAACTTCTAGAAGATAAAAAAAAAAAAAAAAAAAAAAAAAAAAAATCTGCGTTCAAATCAGTTGGTATCCCCTATACCATAGTAGTTCACTATAAATACAAGTGCATCTCAATAAATTACAATGTCGTGGAAAAGTTCATTTACTTCAGTAATTCAATTCAAATTGTGAAACTCGTGTATTAAATAAATTCAGTGCACACAGACTGAAGTAGTTTAAGTCTTTGGTTCTTTTAATTGTGATGATTTTGGCTCACATTTAACAAAAACTCACCAATTCACTATCTCAACAAATTAGAATATGGTGACATGCCAATCAGCTAATCAACTCAAAACACCTGCAAAGGTTTCCTGAGCCTTCAAAATGGTCTCTCAGTTTGGTTCACTAGGCTACACAATCATGGCGAAGACGGAGAGTTGTCCATTAGACAATCATTGACACCCTTCACAAGGAGGGTAAGCCACAAACATTCATTGCCAAAGAAGCTGGCTGTTCACAGAGTGCTGTATCCAAGCATGTTAACAGAAAGTTGAGTGGAAGGAAAAAGTGTGGAAGAAAAAGGATGCACAACCAACCGAGAGAACCGCAGCCTTATGAGGATTGTCAAGCAAAATCGATTCAAGAATTTGGGTGAACTTCACAAGGAATGGACTGGGGTCAAGGCATCAAGAGCCACCACACACAGACGTGTCAAGGAATTTGGCTACAGTTGTCGTATTCCTCTTGTTAAGCCACTCCTGAACCACAGACAACGTCAGAGGCATCTTACCTGGGCTAAGGAGAAGAAGAACTGGACTGTTGCCCAGTGGTCCAAAGTCTTCTTTTCAGATGAGAGCAAGTTTTGTATTTCATTTGGAAACCAAGGTCCTAGAGTCTGGAGGAAGGGTGGAGAAGCTCATAGCCCAAGTTGCTTGAAGTCCAGTGTTAAGTTTCCACAGTCTGTGATGATTTGGGGTGCAATGTCATCTGCTGGTGTTGGTCCATTGTGTTTTTTGAAAACCAAAGTCACTGCACCCGTTTAGCAAGAAATTTTGAAGCACTTCATGCTTCCTTCTGCTGACCAGCTTTTTAAAGATGCTGATTTCATTTGAAGTTGGTTAAATGACCATGGTGTTGGTGTGCTTGACTGGCCAGCAAACTCACCAGACCTGAACCCCATAGAGAATCTATGTGGTATTGTCAAGAGGAAAATGAGAAACAAGAGACCAAAAAAATGCAGATGAGCTGAAGGCCACAGTCAAAGAAACCTGGGCTTCCATACCACCTCAGCAGTGCCACAAACTGATCACCTCCATGCCACGCTGAATTGAGGCAGTAATTAAAGCAAAAGGAGCCCCTACCAAGTATTGAGTACATATACAGTAAATGAACATACTTTCCAGAAGGCCAATAATTCATTAAAAATGTTTTTTTTTTTTTTATTGGTCTTATGAAGTATTCTAATTTGTTGAGATAGTGAATTGGTGCGTTTTTGTTAAATGTGAGCCAAAATCACCACAATTAAAAGAACCAAAGACTTAAACTACTTCAGTCTGTGTGCATTGAATTTATTTAATACACAAGTTTCACAATTTGAGTTGAATTACTGAAATAAATGAACTTTTCCACGACATTCTAATTTATTGAGATGCACCTGAAAGGTGAAGCCATAATGGTGTGCAAATTCCGAGTAAACAATTTAACCCCATTTATAGTTTACTCTTCACCCGCAATCTAATGCGGAGAGGACTGACAAGTAAAAAGAAAAAAAAAAAAAGAAAAAATTGCAGCTTCCTTTATTTCTGCAATCTCTATTATTGCACTTGTGCTTTTTCACTTTTATGATAACTCATTCATGGGTCATTAAAAAACATTAAACAGAACAAGCTAAGTGCCAAGATAATGCAGAATGTTTATCTTTCTTCGATTAACTTAATGAGGTAACAATTTATAACTCAGAACATTGTAAACAAAGCAAAAAAAAAAAATATTAAAATGAATAATAATAAAAATAAAATGCTTGTTCTTGTGCATTTATTCTTGGTAACGCTTTTTAAAATTCTCTCTTATTGTGAATTACAATGGCCTATTATATTAAACCGAGGCAAACAAGAAAAAAATTGAACTATGGAAGAATTTGTAACACTTCACAATAAAGGACTCATTTGTTAACATTAGTTAACTATGTTAACATGAACTAACAATGAACAATACTTCTACTTCTAAATACTTCTAAAATGAAAAGTTTGTCATCATTCACTCTCATGTCGTTCCAAACCTGTAAGTTTTTCTCTTATGTTGAACAAAAAAGAAGGAATTTTGAAGAACCAAACAGTTGTTGGTCCCACTGACTTTCATAGTAGGGAAAGAAATACTATGGAAGTCAATGGGGACCATTAACTGTTTGGTTACCAGCATTCTTCAAAATATCTTCTTTATCTTCAACATGAGAAAGAAAGATTGGAATGACAAGGGTGATTAAATGATGACAAAATTTTTTTTGGCTGAACTATTCCTTTAATCATGTTAATTTCAACATTTACAATAAATTTTTAAAATCAAATGTTAAATCTGTTAATAAATTATGTTAATAAATTAAGTTAATGAATTGATAATAGTTCATGAACATTGTTATTTTATAAACTGAACTAACATGAACGAACAATTGTATTTTAACAAACATTAAAGATTAATAAATGCTGTAAAAATATACTGCAAACTGTAAAGTGTTACAGAATTATGTGAGTTTAGTACAAAAAAAGTTGCATCTAAAATTATTCGATTTTAGTCAAAAGTGCAGGATAAAAAGGGTAGAAATACAAGCTGTTAATTCTGCCTGTCGAGCTGGTTGATATCATTGTGAAGCTGTGCTCTCATCAAACACAGATGAGATTTGTACCAGAATGGCCCCTTTCTGGGGGTGAAACTTCCACATATTTACGAGTCCATTATATCTTCAATTAAATACTGATATGAAGCTATTTGCTTTCCTTCATCCCCTTCGACAAGCGTGTATTTGTGCATGTATGCGTGAGCGAAAAAAAAAGCGAGCAAACGCAAAAAGAACTGGGAAAATAAAATGACAAAGCATGACAGGGAGAGACCAAAAGTGAGATGGCGTCAGAGAGCATGGCAGGAAGGGAGAGAGCTGTGGCATGCTCTCATTGGTGCTAATAGATCTTCTCTCAGAAAACAGCCTGGCTTTGTTGACAGCCAAAAAGCACCATCTGCAATTTATCCATCTCTCTCCATCACCTGCTATTACTCATCAGGCCCACTGCCTTTACTACATCATTGGCATCTCCATAACAATTATGCAAGACAAAGCCAGTCCATCACCGAGATATACATAGATGCATCCATGTATCGCACCCACGTGGATGCAGCTGCCCTTTCCAACTAGTGTACATCCAGGGCCGGTTCTAGACATTTGGAGGCCCTAGGCAAAATGCATGTTGGAGACCCCCCACCCCCAATAAAAAGCATTTGAAACAAATATGATTCCTAACTTTTTTATTTATACATTTCATTTTAAAATTTGTATATTTTTCCTTTCATAGTACCAATCAAAAGTTTAGACACATTACTATTTTTAATGTTTGTGAAAGAAGTCGCTTATGATCATCAAGTCTGCATTTATTTGATCAGAAATACAGAAAGAACTAAAATATTGTGAAACTTACATTTTTTGTTTTAAATTAAACAAATTAAAATAATGTTTTTCTATTTTTTACCATACTTTAAAATATCTATTTCTTTGAGTCATAGCTGAATTTACAGCATCAATTTAACAATTTGCTTTATTTTACTTTTCTATTTCACAATATTACTGTTTTTTCTGTAGGTTATTTTTGATCAAATAAATGTATAGCTTGGTGAGCATAAGAGACTTTTCAAAAACATTAAAAACTAATGTGTCCAAATTTTTGACCGGTACTGTATGTACATATTAATCAAACGGTAACACTTTACAATAAGGTTGTATTAATTAACGTTAGTTAATGCATTAGTTAACATGAACTAACAATGAACAACGCATCTGTTCAGCATTACTTAATCTTTGTTCATGTTAACGTATTCATATACTAATGTGTTAGTTAAAACTTAGTTAACATGAATTAACAATGAACAACTCCACTGTTCAGGATTACTTAATGTTTTGTTAATGTTAACTTACATATTTACTAATGCATCTCTTTACATTAAAATATTAATTAGTTAACGTTGTGGTTAATGCATTAGATAAAATGAACTAAAAATGAACAACACATCTGTTCAGCATTACTTAATCTTTGCTCATGTTAACATTCATATACTTATACGTTAGTTCATGCATTAGTTAACATGAACTAACAATGAACTATGCCTGTAAATAACTTTATTTAATTATACTACATTCAGTAAATACACAAGTTTATGTGGCAGCTAACACACACAATGGATAAACAATACTAACTCCCCATTTGGGCACTGATTTGGGCTATTGGTAAATTTGGAAACCATCTAAACATCAACGGATAATGTTTCTCATGATTGTATACTGTTTATTAACATGACTTACCATTAACAAAGTATTTACTAAGGGAATTTGTGAAACATTGTAAAGTGTACACTAGTTCAACATTAACTAACATTTGTAGATTGTTTATTAATATGACTTACCATTAACAAAGCATTTATTAAGGGAATTTGTGAACCTTATTGTAAAGTGTACACTGGCTGAACATTAACTAACGTTTAACTAACATTTGTAGACAATTTATTAACATGACATACCATTAACAAAGTATACTAAGGGAATTTGTGAAACGTAATGTACAGAAAGAAATGAAGTTTATATTTAGAATACATTGCAATCACTCCAAAACAGATGACGACAACTCACACACCTGCATTAGGAGCTGTACTTCTTTACGTGCCTAAGCCTTTTGCTTCAGCACCTGAAGGATGCGTACGTTACGGCAAACATTCAGAAGGCAGAATTAACCCGCTTTTAAACTGCAACGTTAATTGGTTTAAATGCAGGTGAGTGACAATTCAACAATATCCAATGAACAATGAGGCTAGTATTTGCTGCCCGTCTTGACTGCTGGACTGGCGTATAGGGGATGTTACGGTTATGGTAGCCCCTCCTCAAAGCCCGAGGCCCTAGGCAATCGCCTGCTCTGCCTATAGCTAGCGCTGACCCTGGGTCCATCTGCAGTGCTGTTGTGGGACAAAAACTGGATTTTAATCAAGACTATAAGAGTTTAAAATTGCAATGGTTTACTCAGTCCTATAAACCAAGCATGGAACATGGGAACCTGTAGGGTCTTAGGCTAGAGTTAAGGTCAAACTTATTTTATTATTCTTTGAAATGCTCTTAAAACCTTGCCCCAGGGAAGTACTGTGAAAACCTCACTGATGTGAAATTGAGATTGATTGTTCATTGATTTTACTGTAGGCTTCATGTTAAACCCTGCTGAAATCCCTGCTTTCTAGCATTAGGACTTTCCTGTTAGACATTAAACAAGGGCTAAAACTCTCAAAACCGTTTTGGCCAAAAATACTTAAATTTAATGGAATGATTTTCCATTCCTGGAAATGAAAAACCAATACAGCACTGATGAAACACTTCAGAAATACCACCATTCACAGTTAAGGCTACGGTTGTTAAAAAAGCTAGTTAAATGAATTTATAGCCTATTTATTTCCTGAAATATAATACAAAAAATACATTTAATCATGCATTACAAAATTATGTTTGAGTTGATTCTCTAGACGATTTCCTTTTAAAAATAAAGAATAACTCATGAAAAGATGATTTATATACAATTATATAAATCTTAAATGTTCCATACACTGACCTAAACAAGGTAGAGGAGTCACCGGTCTCGTGTGTGTTTAAGTCTTATAATTACAAATGAACTATTGAATAGCTATTGAGGAACAAGAAACAAAGACTTTCAATAGAAGCATAATCCCAAATCAGTTTTAACAAGCAGTTCAGTTAGAAGAAAATTCATTGTCAAATTTGAAACACATTGGATGCTTAACTGATCAAAAATAACTCTTATATCCTACATAAACATAAAATGCAATTAAGTAATTATGTGAACTATTAATTGCAATTATGTACTCAATCGACTTTGTATACACGTAGATGTTTTAGACCCAGGAAAAGCCTAGCATGAGGGGGAAATTCTTTTTGACTAGCAAAGACTTGTCAGTGCCAACACTATCTACAATTTTAACAAATTATTCACTGTAGAAATTATGTAAATGAAGCAACTCACAAACCAGCAAATTAATTACAGCTGATCATAACTGGAAATGAGGTCTTGAACCAAGCAGGGAAATTTGACATGACAAATGACACAGAAAGAAAGTTCTCTCACAGGGAACAAAAATACCTAGTAAAAATGACTTGTCAAAGCATACTGCAAGACATAAATGCCCCCACTGATCTTACAAAAAAAAAAAAAAAAACTTCATAGCCTATAATTTTTCCCCTAAAGATTTGCTCGTTTAAAGGTACAATTAAGGTAATCCACTCAGAATCACTTCTGCATTGACCCATCTGGTCCAGTTCTTTCTGAGAAACATCAATGACCCGATTAGCTCTTTTAAACATGGATTATGAAATTGGCGTCATTGGTTATTCCACAAAGACCTTCCGAGTGACTGCTCAAAGGACATGTCACTCTCATTGGCTTGGAATTGAATTTGACATTGATCTGTTAGTGTTACCAAGTATGTAGATCAGCGGCATTCAATTATAGTCAGCTGGTGACAGGTTATTTTTTCTGAAACAGGCTTGGAGGGAACTCGAAACTGCATTTTCTGTTACATTAATGCTAAAACTTTATTTTTTGTACAAAATATATTTGTCAGCACCACCACTCTCTATAGATGTCCCAGAATAATCTTCACTGCCTAACGTTTTTCTTTAAGCAATGAAAAGCTTGATGGAGTGAGCAAGCACATGGATGCAACTTTTATTACTCTTCTTATTGATGCTTCTCTTAAACATAAAAGAAGTTTGAGTAAAAAAGTGGTTACCATAGTATAACAGCCTCTCTTAAGAAAAACACAAAGAAAATGGAGTGCAGATTAGAGAAAAACAACCTGAATGTTTTCGAAATTGCTGGAAATTACAGTGTTTCCAGCTATAGACGACCCTAAAAGAAGCCAGATTAGAATATGCTATCAGGCTTATAGAAAATAACCAACATAATCACAGGTATCTGTTCAGCGCAGTGGCCAGAATAACTAGGAAGCAGACATTTCTGCAATCTGATAACCCACTACAGAACAGCAGCAATTATTTCCTCACTGAAAAGATAGAGAGAACATTAGAAAGCAAATTGGAAATGTGTATATCAGATACCATGATGACCCTTTGTTAAATATTATTAACTCCTCCCTCTCTCTAGGACATGACCCTTTAAATGGCCAGAATTTTGGCTTGCTGCAAAGGGTGTATTACCCATTGAGCACCTCACTGCATTTTTCCACCTCAAAGTTACAGAATATTCTTACTAGATGCAGAATGTTAGTTCATGCATTCATAACTTTGAGATCTGATTATTGTAATGCACTTCTGGCTGGATGCCCAATTGTCTCCATAAATAAGCTGCAGTTTGTTTAAAACACTGCAGCCAGAGTTCTAACCAGGTCTAGAAAATATGATCATATCAGTCCAATATTATCGCTGCTGCACTGGTTACCTGTCAATACGTTTACTTTAAAAGCTCTCAGTCGCCCAGTCCCTCAATACCATACAGATCTCCTACCTTCTTATTAGTCTTCATGCCCAGATCCGCCATAAATCCATATCATATATTTTGCATACCATTCCGACTATTTACAGCACATATTGTGTGATATTTTGTCAGTCACTGTAATTATTACAATTATTAACTGTCACTAGATTACATCAGTTGGAACAAACTAAATCAATTAAACTAAAATTGCAAATGTAAACAAAGACAAACCACCATAATGCACAAATTGAATAATAACACAAAACCATTACAATCAGTTGCATCATATTATAGGTCATGAAATACCTCATTCTCACAATAGAAGCAACAAAATTTGAAATTTAATTCTATTTTTGTTTTCTTGTCTTGTAGTGGGTAAACTTCAATTTACCTCAAAAGAGTCAGTATTTTCTCCCCAAGCGCAGCAAAATATAACCATAGCTACAGACAACAGGCTAGAGGAAAGGAAGCATGATCTTCTTTGACTGGACAGAGTGAATATCACATTTAACTAAACATTGAATAAATATTTGGGATTCATTTACAGATCATTGATACTGAAGTCTTTGCTTTGAAATCACCACAGTTCTACTTCAGACTCTGCATTGATCCATTACTTCAGAGCATACTACTGCATCTCTCTGAGCAATGCATGTATCATTTGCACAAATCGGTTTGTGTGAACTTGTGATTTAACGAACTCTCTGAGAGTCTCACAGCTGAACTTGAAAAGTGAGGGCGAGTATTTGTCATAGACTAAAGGTTCCCTTGTGAGCATGTGATGAATGAAGTGGAAGCAGAGCCTCTGTGTTCAGAGTCACAAATGGTTGTGGCCGTTTGCTCTCATTATGGGCAGAAACTTTCTTTTTTCCAGACCGATCAGAGCTGTTTTTCTGCAAGACTGGAGAAGGAGCTGATGCATCCGTGCTGTCCTCATTTCATCGAGCTCTCGCTCTCTCTCTCTCTGCATAATGTGTCCTTTCCTGACCAATTTGTTTCACACGGGATTGTACCTCATTCATTAAGCTAAGTAATAAGGCTTTGTTTAATTATAGCATAGCTGAGGACATCTAGCTTTTAAAATATCAATAGTTTAAAGCCAATTGTTATATCATTGACATGCTTAATATCTATAACCCACCAAACAATCATTAATGAATAATCTTCACTAAAAGCCATTGAAAACTCAACATTAGATGGAGTACATCTGCCATCCTGCAAACCAAAAGCTCAGTTTCTCTGTCACTTAAACCCACATCTTGGGCTGTAAGCTAGCCAGACTGGTTTTATATTGGGGCTGATACTATGACCTTTAATTAATATTAAAAAGATAAAACTGTTGGTTCCCTTTGCTTGAAGTTTGCTGATGCCCTTGAAAAAGAAACATTCTTTATAACACATGGCCCTATCACAGAGATAAAAAGTTTTATCATAACTTCTCCATTTTAATGGATACTCCCAGAAAAACCAAAGCATGTACTCAGCATGCCTGGTTGTATTCTACTGTATATAGTCATTATATAGAGTAGAGTGGAAAAAAAAAAACAAAAAAAAAACAAAGATGAAAGTGTCAAAATGAGGGGGAAAACCAGTGGGGGAAAAATGTAAGAATTTGGGGGGGTGGGGGGAGATAAATGTGGAAAAAACACTGTGGGGAAAAAGGAAATGGAAAAAAAAAGATGGATCGATAGTAATAACATCAGCACTTGATACTGTGTCTTTTCTCCAACGAAGGTGACACTGATAAGCAAAGCCACAGGCGGCTTCTTCAATAATTCTCCAAATGTTGCACACAAACATTCTAGAGATGTTGTTCAAGATGGTCAGGCTGCATTTGTGACTTCTGACAGAAAATGTGCCTACATCGTACTATCCTGAATCCTATCCGAAAACATTCACTCATTATTGATTTCACCTCCTGAAGAAAACAGTCGAAAAAAAATTGGCAATTTTTTTTTTTTTTTTAACAACAAATAAAGGCACACAATCACTATATTGGACAAAAGGTAATATGTTTAAGTGTTTAATGACATTAAGTAAGTTTTAGTCTACAGGCTTCTCCACCAGCATTACTGACTCATACACAACATTCACAACTGCATTAAAAATGACCGTATCATGACAACGATGTGCATTTAAAGCAATGCTGTTCAATCAAAGAGTACTGTATGACTATGAGTATGATACTGCATTGTGAAATATCAATGCCCCCGCCGTCTGTTTTACAGAAGTCGTTCCTCCCCCTCTACACTGACCTTTAGTGCAGACGTCTGTCATCTGTCCCTCTGAAATGGTACAGAGCCACTCCAGCACCTGTGCGCAATTCTCGTACAAAGTGTGGTTCGTCCCAATGTTATGCCTGTCTGTCATTAAAACCTTCTTGTTAACAAATCAGCCTTGTTTAAACAGGTTGGGTAAGACGAGTCAACAGACATTATCTTCCAGTTTCATCTGAATCGATTAAAACATCCTATTGCCAAAAATGATTATGTGATAGGGCACAGCAGAGGCATGTAACCTTCATTATGAGTACATTCGCTCCTCTTCAGGCACTCAGAACTGAATTGAATGAGACTACATGTTAGGCGAAATTCAATAACTCAGGACGACATGGTTTCATTATTCTTAATCACCCCTGTTCCGTCTTGTTCATTTAATTTTCATTTCGGCATGGGGTTTGCAGTCATTGGTCCGAACAGTGGGAAAGGTTTTTTCAATAAGACAAATCATAAAACATGAGGGCGGATGAGGGCGATGCCCATAGCCAGACCTGTTTGTGCGCTCACTGGAGAGCAGAGATAAGACTGTTTAATTGCACTTTTTGTAATCTTCCATCCCACTTTCTAATTTCTAGCTATAAGAAACCAGGCTGTTGATATGTCATTCTCCAAAAAGGCAAGATAAATATTTCATCCGCAAAGACAACAGATGCCTTGTTTTCAAAAGATTGATGTGTTGTATCATGCAGCACAGCAATAATCTGAGGCACACACTGACAGAAACGATAATCACCTACACAAATGCAAACCTACCCACAGGTCTAGAAGACAGCGGCATTAGTGACTCTACCTATGTAATGTTCCACTGCGGTAAATGCAAAACACCATTATCAAGCCCTTCGGCATCAGACGACGGTCCTCTAATGCACCTGGCTCAGCATAATCACTTAACATCAGGGCTAAACACACACACACACACACACACACACACACACACACTGACTATACCATCACTGTGATGAATCAAATCGGAGACATGGAACACATTTCTTCCTCCACTAAACATAAGCTAGGATACATTTTTCAGATCTGTCATACTAAGTCTTGATTTGAAATTGTCATACTGCTGTGGAACGCTATATGCTCTCACAAGGCCAATTTGTCTTTGAAGACAATGGCCAAACCATCCTCTGCTGGAAGGTGGTAGCTTTGAGCATCCTAAGTCTGTAGTATATAAAGTCAGATCAGATGTTTGGTTAGATAAAGTAAACCGCTATGTGTTAATCTATGCAATTATTTACATTCATTAAAAAAAAAAAAAAAAAAGTCCTATTCTTTATGTTTGGGCTTTAGTCTATGCTTCATATAATTACCAACCAAATCCACTAATATATCATCTCCATCTCACCTACATCTGAAAATATTACCACCACATTATGTCTCCGTATAAATAACTCTGAAAATATAAATAGAGGAAGACACAATTATGTGTTGGGAATTATGTGTTCCCAAATGTCATGCAGACTAAATGAGCACCCATTTAGCAAAAATGTTTTTGAGAAATAGAAAAAAAATCTATTTTGTTTAAAAAGAAAAAAGAAAAGAAAGAAAAAGTAATATTAAATACTACAAGTAAATGTAGGCATCACAAAATAATATTTATATTAAAAAGATTTTCATTTATTATACATTACATTTATATTTTAATATTATTAATATAATATGTATTATACAGGTGCATCTCAATAAATTAGAATGTCGTGGAAAAGTTCTTTTATTTCAGTAATTCAACTCAAATTGTGAAACTCGTGTATTAAATAAATTCATTGCACACAGACTGAAGTAGTTTAAGTCTTTGGTTCTTTTAATTGTGATGATTTTGGCTCACATTTAACAAAAACCCACCAATTCACTATCTCAACAAATTAGAATATGGTGACATGCCAATCAGCTAATCAACTCAAAACACATGCAAAGGTTTCCTGAGCCTTCAAAATGGTCTCTCAGCTTGGTTCACTAGGCTACACAATCATGGGGAAGACTGCTGATCTGATAGTTGTCCAGAAGAAAATCGTTGACACCCTTCACAAGGAGGGTAAGCCACAAACATTCATTGCCAAAGAAGGTGGCTGTTCACAGAGTGCTGTATCCAAGCATGTCAACAGAAAGTTGAGTGGAAGGAAAAAGTGTGGAAGAAAAAGATGCACAACCAACCGAGAGAACCGCAGCCTTATGAGGATTGTCAAGAAAAATCGATTCAAGAATTTGGGTGAACTTCACAAGGAATGGACTGAGGCTGGGGTCAAGGCATCAAGACCCACCACACACAGATGTGTCAAGGAATTTGTTAAGCCACTC
Organism: Spinibarbus caldwelli; assembly: GCA_039654775.1. Lineage (NCBI taxonomy): Eukaryota > Metazoa > Chordata > Actinopteri > Cypriniformes > Cyprinidae > Spinibarbus > Spinibarbus caldwelli. The sequence continues at coordinate 10,799,977 of CM077256.1, read as the reverse complement.
CTGAACCACAGACAACGTCAGAGGCATCTTACCTGGGCTAAGGAGAAGAAGAACTGGACTGTTGCCCAGTGGTCCAAAGTCCTCTTTTCAGATGAGAGCAAGTTTTGTATTTCATTTGGAAACCAAGGTCCTAGAGTCTGGAGGAAAGGTGGAGAAGCTCATAGCCCAAGTTGCTTGAAGTCCAGTGTTAAGTTTCCACAGTCTGTGATGATTTGGGGTGCAATGTCATCTGCTGGTGTTGGTCCATTGTGTTTTTTGAAAACCAAAGTCACTGCACCCATTTACCAAGAAATTTTGGAGCACTTCATGCTTCCTTCTGCTGACCAGCTTTTTAAAGATGCTAATTTCATTTTCCAGCAGGATTTGGCACCTGCCCACACTGCCAAAAGCACCAAAAGTTGGTTAAATGACCATGGTGTTGGTGTGCTTTACTGGTCAGCAAACTCACCAGACCTGAACCCCATAGAGAATCTATGTGGTATTGTCAAGAGGAAAATGAGAAACAAGAGACCAAAAAATGCAGATGATCTGTAGGCCACTGTCAAAGAAACCTGGGCTTCCATACCACCTCAGCAGTGCCACAAACTGATCAACTCCATGCCACGCCGAATTGAGGCAGTAATTAAAGCAAAAGGAGCCTCTACCAAGTATTGAGTACATATACAGTAAATGAACATACTTTCCAGAAGGCCAACAACTCACTAAAAATGTTTTTTTTTATTGGTTTTATGAAGTATTCTAATTTGTTGAGATAGTGAATTGGTGGGTTTTTGTTAAATGTGAGCCAAAATCATCACAATTAAAAGAACCAAAGACTTAAACTACTTCAGTCTGTGTGCACTGAATTTATTTAATACACGAGTTTCACAATTTGAGTTGAATTACTGAAATAATGAACTTTTCCACGACATTCTAATTTATTGAGATGCACCTGTATATAATAAAAAAATATATTTCAAATACATGCTGTTTTGAACTTTCTATTCAAAGACTCCAGAAAAATATATCACAATTTTTAAAACATATTAAGCAGCACAACTGTTTTCAACATTAATAATAATAATAATAATAATAATAATAATAATAATAATAAGACTTGTTTCTTGAGCACCAAATCAGTATATTCGAATAATTTCTGAAGGATCATGTGATTCTGTAAACTGGAGTAATGGCTGCTGAAAATACATTTTCATCATTGCCATAACAGGAATAAATTACATTTTAAAATATATGAAAATTATGAACCCTGAAAATTATTTCAAACTGTAATATTTGACAATATTAAATGCAGCCTTGGTGAGCATAAGTGACGCATTTAAAAAAAAAAAAAAACTAACTAAAAAAAAATACTATCTCTTTCCCTCTCTGTGTGTGTGTGTGTGTGTGTGTGTGTGTGTGTGAGAGAAGGAGAGAGAGAGAGAGAGGAAAGAGAGAGATTACATACTGAAATCTCTTAAATACAATAAATTTTGTTTGAGAGATCAAATAAATCACATGATGCATGAGGTTAAGCACTAATTGGATGGTTTTAACCAGATTTGCAAGCACTGCGCTTCAACACAAGAGACTTTCGAGCTAAAGCTAAAACCGAAATAAGGCAAACGCAACTGTGCAAATATCCAGGCAGATGACAATGAGATGTTCACTAGAATTTTCAGGGAAACGACGCACTGAAGGAAATCAAAGGCAAGCACTCTGATTTGTGTTGAGCACTGCTGCTTTTTAGATATTCCCTTGTTTGATCTCTCAGCCAAAATCAGAACATTTGCATAATGGAAGTTATAAACATGTCCTCTTTCAACTCATGTCTTTCAATAAGTCAGGACAAAAGGCGTTCAAAGCAGAGGTTGCAGGGCAGGACAGCTTCTTCGTTTATGATCATACAAACGGAAAGTTACACTTCAAATTGGCAGTAAATGACCACTATTCACATCCCGCTGAATGCAAAGGAAAAGCTCTGAAAAATCCCTGTTAGTTTCATTTCTGTCTCCACCTTGTGCTGCCAAGGTAAAAAACAAAAACGTGACCTTGTCAAATGACTGATGCCAAAATGAGGTGCACGTCATTCAGGCTCTTTCTTGATCAAGACAAAAAGGAAGGAGAAAATACATTTTCAGAAGCAATTATTTTTTTGGAGTGCCTCCTCAAACTTTTCAATCATTTTAAATTAAAAGATAAACGCTTTTTTGAGAGTACTTGAGGGCAGAAACAAACAGATAATCTAAACCTGTGGAGTGCAGCTCTGCAGTGAGCCGAATGCTAATGGTGGAAGCCCATCTGCCCCCATCATGCATTATTGGATTTAATTCTTTAGATGAATATAGCTTTGGATCGCTGCAATCATAACTCTTGTTTATTTCCATACATCAATTAGGACAGAAGCAAAAGAGATCAACCTCTCTGATTATCAATGTCAATTCTGTCCACTAAAATGGAATAAACGCATTACGGACACTACGACATTGGCTAATCATTCTCGTGAACATCTTATAGTAACTTTTGGGTGCTACTGGGCAGCAAATGGACTCATCATCCAAAAACTAAACCCTGAAACCCCTTCGATCGCCTGTAATTCTGCCATGATGAAATGAAGAAAGGCAGGAGAAACAGTGGAAGTATGGCATCTCACTCCTCGATGTGCAGACATCTGCTGCGCTTATCGTTCAGTCTGCTCTAAACTGCATTAGATAACTCTTGTCAGAGCTAATTGGCTCATAAGGGTCCCTAATTAGGGAGATGGGCATGTTTGTAAGCATTGGACTCTGCAGAGCTGTTTCATGTGGCTGTCAAAGCTTTATATGTACTTCTCAGAGCACCTAATCAAATTCCATGGGAAGAAAAAAAACCACAAAACAGAAAACGAAGAACAGATTTGGCTATTTTGAAATTACCAGAACTCTGACACAAAGCATACAATGTCCTTATCATGGTTATTGTATATTCTTGTGATGGGAAGCGCTTTATGTTTCTTTTCTGTTTTGTGACATACCTCTCGTCGCCTGGAGGCCCAACAGGTCTGCTTGATCTTCCACACCACTGCAGCTACCAGCAACAGTGACAGAAAACAACTGTAGGGTGAAGAAAAGAAGGGATGGAAAGATTAAACATGTAGAAATTTCAGATATATATCAATAAATCACCAGGGATGGGCAGTATGGCACTATATAATATCAAGCAACAGTAGAAATGTGTCAGTTGGTAAAGAATTTTCTATACTATTTATAATGTAATAGATATCTGTGCAATTATCAGGGGTTTATCCAATTACAATTTAATGTTGAAGCAAACTAATTTTACTATTTTGAGCCTTTTAATTGATTAATAACAAGAATAAACTTCTAGTTTGCATAGAGTTCAAAATAAAAATTAAAATTAAATTGTTCATTTGTAAAGTAACTAAGAGCATCATCTAAAAACATGCATCACCACAATGCTATTTAAAATATAAAAATATTCATAATTTCATCAGTATTCCAGCAAAAATATCTATATCATGGCATACTGTTAAGGTGATATTAAATTACTCATACTGTAATATAAAATTTGAGTCATATCGCCAATCCCTTCTAATCACCAACATGCAATTGCCATTAATAAAACACAACTTCATGTTTCTTTAATGCAACGCTTGCCTCTCATCTCATATGTCTTTAATTGTAAGTGTTAAATAGAAGCTTTGCACTATGAGCAAGAATGGCCCAGTGACAGATTTATGTTTATAACATTCAACAGATGGCAAACATGAACAATACCACCGGATAAAAACACTGGATTTTCAAAAACAACATCTTGTGAAACTATTGTTTAGTAATTAAAAATATACACACATGATTTAGGAAGAACATTTTTTTAATTTGCATTTTCAGCAAGCTGACAATGGAATTGCCATGGCTCATTTGGAGTTGCGGTCGCTGGGAAACAAAGCATTTCAATTTGCTAGCATGTTGGGATTTATTCATTAATATGATTAAAGTAGTTTATCCTGACTAATTACTTCCGGTTTGAATGTAGTTCAGTTTTATAATATTCCACGTTGTTAGTTAATGGCCACCAATAATGGATCTCTAGAACACTGGCTGTTTGAGTTGACAAATGACTTTTGACTAACAGTAGAAAACCTTTTTTTAAACCATTGCTTTATTGCATCTTGTTAAAGATTTTCCAGTGTGTCTAGACTCAATAAAAGATAATCCCACTTCAAAAGTTTAAAGTAAATGGACAAAAGATAAATGTCAACATTTCTGAAACTCACAGAAGGCCTTTCAGTGGTCAAGCTGAGAAATCTGATCTTTTCAGTCAAGTGTTATGGTCTGGTGATGTGCTTCAAAAGGCAAATCTTAAAACTGTGCCGACAGCAAAGTCATGAATTGTAGGTAAATTGCTTTTGCTGACTGTATTTACGGAGATATGTGAGCATTTGTAAAAATCGCCGTGTGAAATTAATTCACGGTTCGCACAGATGAAAAAAAAAAAAAAAAAAAAAAGACATGGCGAAAAAAAAAAAGATGAAATCCTTTTAATGCTTTCAAACGCATGCCATCTTGGGTTCATTTGAAGATAATGGCAAATTGGAGACGAATGGGGAAGAGAGAAACTTGAATGGCTCGATTAAGTAGCAGTGAGGGAGAAATCCCCCTTCAGATCGAAGCCTTTCATCCGGTGTATTGCAGGCAGTAAACAGGACTTAATCCCCTCCGCGGTTCCACCTGAAATCTGAATTAATATGAAAAATAAAGCAATTAAAGGTTCTCGCCCCTCTTGTGGCATTACATGTGGCGGCTTGAGTAAACGTGAGAAAATGAAGGTGGAGTCCGGGGAACATTCAAAGCAGAGGACAGTATGAAAGGTCTGGAATGAGCTGTGGGAACGGAAAAGCCAACAGTTAAACAATGATAAAAAGGTGTATCCTAAGTTAAACACTCGTTTGCACTGATCCAACAAACAAACCACTCCACTGACTTGGAGAAGGCTTTTTTCCTATTTGCAGGAGCAGAAAAGATCCAGAGCAACAAATTGATGATTAAACTTCGGACTAAAGTGTTATTTAAATAATTAGCAGCAATTCGGTAGATAAGCAGCCATGTATTGAGCCATTTCAGGAGTCACTTCAGAAGTTTTAGGGCAAAATGCAGGTGTTATTCCAAAGATCTGCATTTCTTCTTCTTCTACTGCAATCCATGTTCTGCAACATTGAGATTAGACTTTAAATAACAGCAATGGACAGCTAACTGAAAAGTAACTAGGTGATACAAATGATGCAATGAAGGTGACAAACATTCCCTTTAGGCCAGATGAGTTTGCTTCAGTCTCATAAAGGACCACTGACATCAACAACCATATGAGACAAAAATGTCACTGTCATCCCCCGATGATTTCATTTTCTGCCAACTGAGCAACTATTTTTAGCCTTCCTGGCATCCCTGACTGTCTAATTGCAGCGAGAGTAGGATCTAAAAGGACAATCGTACGGCATGACACCCCTCTTAGAATCGATATTTAGTCAAACTCGTAGTCAAATCACTCTGCGTCACAGTTTGCTGACTCACTGAGCTCCATGTAAATGAGCAAATGTCTGGGAAATGAAATCATTTGAAGGACGTTTTTGGCGATTTCGCAGACGCCAACATCAAGAGGCATGTCCCTGTCTCATCTGAATGAAGCAATCTATGTGCAGAATGGATAAAAAGAGACGTTACGGCAAACCTAGGAAGGGGAGGTACAGCATGTGCTAGATATTAAATAAAAGCAAATGGATTGCAAGAATTGAACAAAATGCATTATCTTGCATTTAACAAAGAGACTGTTAAAAGCCATTCACAGGGTGGAAATGCATTTCGCTATTGCTCATGGTAACCGCTCTAATTTCAGGTTGCATACTGACAGGTTCTTAATCAGTGATACATTTGACAACCCCCTACAGAGCTCTTTTTCAGAGAGGGTCATTTTTTAGATTATAATAACTGGAAAGATTATATTAGAAGGAAAGTCATATATCAGGTTTGTATGTTAGGCAGCATCTGTGGCAGTTTTCATCTATTTCCACTTTTAATTTGTTGTATTTCAGTGATGCGGTTCATAATTCGGGGCAGATGTGAGGCGAGATATACCCTGTCAGCGACCATCTCTCTAGCTGTACTGGTAATGGAACATAATCTGCCTGAGGCTAGTCTTGATTCCAGCTGTCATGAATTTGGCTGTCTGACTCAGTGGGAAAAAAGCACAAATCACACTGATGAAATCAGGAAAACGCTCATTGGAGGAAAACACTTGACTGACAGCACTAAATTCTGCCAACTGCTACCTCCTATGCAACAATGCCTAAATATTAAAGAGTGACCCTTTCTGAGGGAAAAATACAGTACCTATACACTACCGTTCACTAAGTTTTGGGTTGGTAATTTACAAAGGGTGCATTTATTTGATCATAAAATACAGTAAAACAGTAATATTGTGAAAAACTTTTACAATTTAGCGTACGTGGGGGTGAACACTTCTATGGAAAAATCATTGTTTGACAGTTTATCCTATTTGACAGCTGTACCACACCTTGTCATGGCACATTTTTCACAGCAATTCATGAGGTTAAAACAAGTAATCTGGCAAGTACACAACCACTGAAGCATTTGATATCAACTATATGCTTCTTCTCACCTATTGCTTCCAGACGTCAAGGGTAGGCACGCTGAAGATGGTGCAATTTCCTGTATGATGCGTGAGCATCATACGCACAACAGCATGTGAACTTTCCAGATAACAGAGCCGTTTTCAATGCCTGACAGTTTCTCATTCGTCTCAAAAGACTGTGTTCTTTCTTCACTTATATTTGAATAAATGATGTTGGTGAACGGATGCTTTTGAAGGTAGTTTGAATTTAGCAGACTGCTAGAAGGAAATGCCAAGCTTCTATTCCAAACATTTTCCAATTTCTGTAAAGTAACAGATTAATGGAAGTCTGCTTGTGCTGCAAGTGTTGATGACAACACACACTAAGGCAAGCTTGAAGTTAACTAGTTAAACTGACTGGCCAGGCAGTCAGAAACAAGCGAGCTGTATAACATGACTGTTTGGAGCACAAGTTGACCCAGTGTCGGAGTGCATCAGCATTTGTCACCAGCTTCCAGAGGGGCTGTCTAATCCAGGACAATGACCTGAATCCAGGACAAGCACCAGAGGCGGCAGCACCAAGAGATTGACCATTCGGAAAGAGAAAGTCGCCATTTACAACCAAATCTAATAAGACATAATGGGAACAGGTGTGCATTTAATGACAAATCAAGAAATTGCACAGAAATTAACAAATCAGGATGACAGATCTACCTTGTGGCAATGACACCTTGTACAGATGAGAGGGCAAAGCAGTTTTGCATGAAGAATTGCGTGGTAGCAAGTTGTTTACAACACCAACAGTTCATTTTCAGTTGTGTTTTGTCTCATCTTGTGCAGACAAAACCAAAAATGCTGTCATGGTTTACTCACCCTCAATTTGTTCCATTCCAGTATGAATTTATTTCTGCTGTGCTACTCAAAAGGAGAAGTTCTGAAGAAAGTGCCGGTTGTAATTTTTTCCAAGAAAAGTGCTGTTTGTATGCAATTACAATTAAAAGGTTAAGTTGGTGACACAAGTTTACCGTGTTTATCAACAGAAAGCTGCTTGGTTTGAAAGTGACTTCTATGCAAGCGATACTTAAAGGGATAGTTCACCCAAAAATGAAAATCATTTTTACTGTCATTAATTACTCACCCTCATGTCGTTTCAAACCCTTCGTTCATCTTCAGAACACAAATTAAGATATTTTTGATTAAATCTGAGGGCTTTCTCCACACTCAAGGCCTAGAAAGGTAGTAAGGGCATTGTTAAAATAGTCCATCAGTGGTTCAACCGCAATGTTCTTTGTGCACAAAAAGTATATTTGTAGCTTCATAACACTGTGGATGAACCAATGATGTTACATGGAGTATTTTAATAATGTCTTTACTACCTTTTTGGGTCTTGAACATGTCAGTTGTGTTGCAGGGTCAGAAAGCTCTCGGATTTCATCAAAATATCTTAATTTGTGTTCTGAAGATGAACGGAAGTCTTATGGGTTTGGAACAACAAGAGGGTGAGTAATTAATGACAGAATTTTCATTTTTGGGTGAACTATCCCTTTAATGAATTGCTACAATAATGACAATGGATCTTTTTCTTATGACATTTCGCCATTCTGACTGCAATTCTGTCAAAGTGTATTACATCAGATCATTTAGGAATTTGGTTGAATATGGTAGTGTAAGCAAGAAGGTAGAGCTGAATGACACTGAAAGCAATTAGGTCTCATTTCCTCTTGGCCTAAAGAGCTCTCTCAGCACTGACTCATTAATCCAAAGGGAAAAGGCATGAGACACATCATGTGCTGAGGAATCAAACCCAGGCAGGCTAAATGATTATACATTGGCTTAACAGCTGAAAGATGCTGTCACAATCAACTTCTGTTGCATCTCAATTTTGAAACGGCGGAGAGAACAAAGAAGGCACAAGTACTCACCTGAAAAATGTCACAAAGAACTGCACCAGGTCCATAATGCTGTTGTGCTGAGAGAAGGCGATCTGTGAGGGGACAAAAGCAAAAGTGAGATAAATGATGGGGTGACAGGTTACCAAAGAATAGCTCTTTACATGAAAAGATGATGAAGACCTCTGCTTGCGGCTAGGGTCCTTCACAAGAGATAATGTCATAACAGATTTTTTTTGCTTGAGGGGCCATCACATACGTACATTTTTTTCTTCTTCATCCCCTCTAATTGTTAAATGGAGGCAATAATGGCTGTTCATGGCTACCTGAGCTGACATCCCTCAGGCACTACACACAAACCAAACTGTGGTTTACATTAGACTTAAATGCACAGGTGTAGCTCAACCTGGCTAGGAAGGGACATAATGGCACAGTGGAATGAAAGTCTGTAATTGCACATTCAAATTGGTTGAATTTTTGCACACAGGAATTAAAAGGATATTTCACCCAAAAATTGTCATTATTAATTTAGCCTCATGTGTTCTGCAACAAAGTCATACAAGTTTGGAATAACATGAGGTGAGTAAATGATGACAGAAGTTTCATTTTTTGAGTGAGCCACTCTACAGTTTAGGACAGCTTTAAGATGACGTCGCTTGAAGTATATTGGGGCCTTAAACCTAACCACATCACAAAACCTGCCCCTAACCTTAATTGTAATCTAACTCAATAGCAGCAATCATGTTTTGCAATACAATATGTACATAAGTACACTGTACCTAACAATTATTTTTTGAATGTACATACATAGTAGTTAAAGACAACTAATATGAAGTAGGACTAGAATATGTTTTGTGCTGCTTACGCCTCTCCTGAGATATTATTCTGGCCACTCAAATGGGTTCAGTCAATGATGTTTTATTCAGAGATTTCATATCGTTATGCTCCATGACTCAGACGACAAGCTACATTTTTGGCCAAGCTTCAGAAGACAATCTGAATGAGACATCATGGATTTGGCAGTGAATACTGCAGGGCCATTAACTAAGCATCAATACACTTTTGAAAAGTTGTTGAAGTGTTCACGGTGTCACGAAAGTGTGTTCCCCCAGCATCCCGTAAGGCAAGGAAAATAACAACTTGGATAAATACGCAGCAAAAACAAATGGATTATTGCTCTAAATGTACGAATTTGTAAGTCACCCTGACTCACCAGATGAATAATGCAACAATGGCAGAGCGGGGCAGGTCCTTTGGAGAGCCCATTCATTTCATTAAGCCGTTGTCACAGGAACACGGCTAGGGCTAAAGACAGAGCTGGAGAAAGCTTTAACACTCCATTAGGGCTGAACCATTTTAGTCCCCAAAGACAAGCAAACAAGATGCTGGGATTGAAAAGAGCATTTGTGCAGCCCCACATGTGCCCGGTTAAGTCACTGCTCCCAGTGAGACCATACCTTGTTGTGCCATAAATAATGCTTTGGAAGCACCACGTGCACAAGACGTTAACTTTACTAAATAAGGTCATTCAGACATTGTAAATCATATACGAACATGTTGTATACATAAAATAATTCTTGGTACTGCATATCTGAACAGTATACTCAAGTATTTGCATTTACAAAAATTCAGTAACAGTTTTTACATCTATGAGTGTGTTATAATCACACTTGACAAACAGGTTTGTATAGTGACAAAAACAGGTTCTAGTCTCCTACAGATAGAACACTAGAAGAAATTCTGTCCTTGTTGGTCTACCATCATCTTGATGATCCTCCAGCGCATTCATTAGTCTGTGACTTAAGCCATTTCTAACTTTTAGTAATTTTCATTTCAACCTATTCCACCCTACATCAGCTTTCAGAGTCAAATTCAATCTTTAATACAACACATACATTCTTTTTTATGCACATTATATATATATATAAAAAACATCTGTCAATAACATGAATGTGACTATAAATGAGTCTAGATCCGCGAGCTGAAAGAATCCCTTTATCTTATTTTTCATTAATTATCATTCATTAGATCATTGTATAAATTGGTAGGAATTGTTCATCATCCTGTAGAATGAATCACTAACCACTAACAAAGCATCTGAGATCTGGAGAGGACTGTCAGGAAAATTTTCCTAATGAGACACGAATATAAAGTGGAGAGAGGAAACTGCTGTGAGAGTATCAAGCAGCTCTGCGTTGTACTTTAATTGTGAAATTTGTGTCTAAACCTAAAGTCATGTTCTATGATGATGATAAAAATATTAATAAAGTTATATTGTAATATATTATATAAATATAAAATGTTATATAAAATAAAAAATCGTAATGTTATTATAATAACAATAATAATAATAATAATAATAATAATAATAATAATAACAAAGTTTATCATTTGAGTACTATATAAACTGTATATAAATTGTTTTATATTTTAAAATAAAAAACAATATTCATACACTATATTGCCAAAAGTATTGGGTCACCCCCTTCTAATGAACAGGTTTGACTACTTTAGTAATTTCCATGAGTACAAATCTTAATGTTTAAGCATATAATGATATTCTAGGGAATTGTGTGCTTCTAATTTTAAAGCAACAGTTTGGACAGGACCCTTTTCTATTCTAACATGACAATGCCTCTGTGTATAAGGCAAGGTTCAAAAAGAAATGATTGATTTTGTCAGTGCGGAAGAACTTGACTGGTCTGCAGAAAGCCAAGTCCTAATCCAAGCTGAACACTTCTGGTGTGACTTTAAATGCAGATCTTGAGCAAAAAACTCATCACCAAACACCAATGACTTGTACATACACTATTTGGACAAACTTATTGGGACACTCCCTTCTTTAGAACAGAAAAAGACACTTCCAAAACTGTGGCAACAAAGATGGAAACAATGCATGTATTTAAAAATTGCATTTCCATCTCTGCTGCAACAGTTTTGGAAGTGTCTAAAATGACTGTACCCATATGTACAAGTCACTGGTGTTTGGTAAAGAGTTTTTGGCTCAAGATCTGCATTTAAAAATCACACCAGAGGTGTTCAGCTTGGATTAGGACTTGGCTTTCTGCAGACCAGTCAAGTTCTTCCACACTGACTAAATCAATCATTTCTTTTTGAACCTTGCCTTATACATAGAGGCATTGTCATGTTAGAATAGAAAAGGGTCCCGTCCAAACTGTTGCTTTAAAATTAGAAGCACACAATTCCCTAGATTATCATTATATGCTTAAACATTAAGATTTGTACTCATGGAAATTACTAAAGTAGTCAAACCTGTTCATTAGAAGGGGGTGACCCAATACTTTTGGCAATATAGTGCATTTTAAGATACGTTCAATAATAATAACAGTTATTATTAGTATTATTACTACTTTTTGGACAATAAATTGAAAAGCAGTGTGAATCAGAGTAACATAAACTGTGGCCCAATACATTGCACAGTGGTGTGTAAGCAGATGCAGACCTAAGTTCAAATGCTTTGTTTGCTCAGACCTTAGCATTTGCATCTAGTAACCATAACAAATTTCATTTAAATTTACACAACAGCACTACAACAAATCCACTCAAATAAATTATTTTTTGTTCAAAAGGCTTAATTTATGGTGAATTTAACTACATTCACTAATCAGTTTTGTTTAAGGATAGCAACATTAAAGTAAAAAATAAATAAAGCTTGCACATATATGCCTGAAATGGATTATTTATCTTGTTCATAGTGGCTGACCTCACACCGACCCATGAGACAGTGAGACAGCAGTAATGTTTTGTCATATTGGGTTTCATGCACAATGAGAGCACTTCAATTCTCCATATCTAATATCTGATGCTTTCAGAGAGGTCGGGGTCCTCATATGTGCATAGTTTCACAGTCCCAATTTCCTCAGTAAGCTAATAAATGCTGATCACACTTTCTTATCATAAACATCAGAGGAGAGCGAGCTCACCGTGTCACGGGGGTCCATTTGATTTAATGATGCATCGCCATGGTAAATAAGTGACTCTGCTTTTGGGAAATCTAATAGAAAACTATTACTGCTTGAGCACAGCTCAACCGAGATGAAGGTCTGCGAGACCAACATAAATAAATGAACCTTATCAGAGGAACTCATCTCATACGTGATAGAGGAACAGAGGAATGAATGCAGATCAATATTAGGTGTATTCTCGCTGTTGGAGATAGTCCCAAACAACAAATGATGTGCAGTATCTGAGCATCTCGGTGCACAGCTGGCGAATGGTAATGAACGACAGAAAGGTTGAGAGGATTTGTGGTGGTTATCTTTATAAACCATATGGATATCGACCAGATGAAATCTTCCTTTATTGTGGCGCATTTTTTAATAAATAGCTTCACTAGGCACAGAAAACCTGTTCAACATCGAACCATCTAAAAGGTCTGGTATAAGTGTTTATCATATTTTGTGTAATATATTTTATTACCAATATAGAAGTTTATTACTTTTTCCTTCAGAGACTGGTCATTTAGGGAAAGACATCAGGGGACAGGAGGAGCAGACATTACCCAGTGTGCACCAACTACCAATGACATAAGCATGCAGACTAATATGCCTGCGCTTTCTATCTATCTGCAAATTACAATTTTCTTTTTATTTAAATGTACAAGTAATATTCTGAACAAAATCATTCATGGTTTGTCTAATGAAAACTGTAATGTGCCACCAACACAGTTAGCTAAACTACCTTTCCTAAAGTATTTTATATCTATATTCAGACATCAAAATGACTTGTCATGCTTTACGGACATACAGACTGATTGTAATGGATTTATTTATTTAGAAATAAATGTAAATGTATTCATTTTTTGAAAAGCTGGAGGAACAAAATCCAATCAGATGGACATTTTGTAAAATATTTCCAACAGGGTGATAAAAAATTCAATCAGAATAGTTTTTCCTATTATTACAAGCTGTTTGTTCATTGGTATTAAATCTTTAAATGTATAAATAAGTAGAAATGCTGGTTCCCTTGAAAAACAGTCAGTTAGTTCAATCCCAAACAGTGTTATTGTTAACTAAAACTATTAAAATAATTTGTTAATTGAAATAAAACTGATATAAAATAAAACTTAAATACGTAAACTTTGAAAATTAAGAAAAATTAAAAAATGTTACCTTAACAACTAACTAAAATAAAACAAGTTTAACCGTGTGACCGTGTCCAAGTCTAACAAGTCTAAGTGATGGCATTTCACACTGGAGTATTATGTTGTTAAAACCAGAGTCACAGCTGAGGTGTGAGTTCATAGTGCCAGATTACATCTATGTCTGATCCACAGAGCAGAGGATCTAACTGTTCCACAGCACGGTCTTGATTAGAGCCAGCCATACAACCATATAATGCAGTGCTGATGTCATCGAGCCTTGGGCGGCAGGCTCAGAGCAGTGTTCAGAGGACAGAGAAAGGGAGGGGACTGTCAGGGTGGATAAGATTCTGTTGCAGCACATTTCCTAAAGCTTCCAGCACAAGCATAAACCTCAAGTCTCAATGGTCTTAAACCGCTACAGTCATTCTGGTCATTCATGCTACCATTCAAAATTTTGGGGATGATAAAGTTTTTTTTTTTTCCTCTTATGCTCATCACGGCTGCATTTATTTAATCAAACAATTTAGGAATATTGTGAAATATTATTACAATTTAAAATAACTTTATTTTAATACATTTTAAAATTTAAGAAATTTCTGTGATGGCCATTCCTCCACTCTTCAGTTTCATATGATCCTTTAGAAATCATTCTAAAAATTTCTTATTATTATCATCCAAGCGAAAAAAAAAATATATTATTACATTATAATTTTTTTCATTCTTTGATGAATAGTAAGTGAAAAGAACAGCATTTGCTTGAAAAATAAATAATTATAAATATCTTTAACGTTACTTTTGATCAATTTAATGCATTTTTGCAAAATAAAAAGTATTAAATTATTTTAAAAATAAATGTACTAACAGTCGCCCTTTTAAGGAACACATGAAAGACCCAATTTGGATAACTATAAGTTTTAAATGGATCCAGATAAATAGAGGCTAGAATTTCATCTCGACAAGATATTTTTCTTCCTTCTAAAACCAAACTACCTGTGCAATCGCATGTATATCTCTCCTTCTGTTTGATTGCAGGCAATAAAGACTGCAAACATCGCTCATAATAAGACTAATGTACCCCAGTGGAGATTCACATAAATGTTTTTCCATGATAGATAGCATCGGTCTGCACATTACTCCAGCAATGTCATTTTATGTCCGTCATCTAGGCATCTGGCAACGTAACACATTGCCACTTGAGAGCTGATTCAATTTTATGGACCATAAGATGCAAACTTATCCCAGTGCATAACTGAATAATTAATTTCCATATCAAGGAGCATTGGATCTTTTTTTTAAAAAACATTTGTTTTTGTGGATTTCCATTCCACAAAGGAGATTGAAGTTTCCTGCTTTACCAAAAACTAAAAAACAGCTTGAAATATTTGAACAATGGCTCCCAAAGTGTATTCAAGTAGAAGCCAAACCAGTCAAAATGTGTCCTCACCTGTATTTTGATTGGCCATGAGAAGTTGCTGACGTATACATAGAAGGTGATGTTGGGATTGCTGTGAAAACTGAATTTCTCACAAGAGAAACTGTCTCTGTACTCTTTAATGTTGGTTTTGGACACGATGGGGATCTCTTCCCCAGAGATGGTCCCAGCTGTAAATAGAAAAGAATGCGGTAGATTAATTCAGATATAAAGGAATGGCATTTGATACACCTCATAACTTCTCTTAATTAAAAGCATTGACCATAAAGGGTTACAGAATGACCTCTGCATGTTGGTGGTTCTGCATACATGTACGTACTTATTCAAAACCCTGAGCAAGACATCAAATCTTTACTTATATTTATTGTGGGGCCTGAAAAAATGATGCACGCTTAAAATGCAGTGTGACCGCCACTTAATGCTTTCTGAGCTATTAAATAAGGGCGACTGAGAGCAATGCAAATGCAGTCAATTGCACCAGTAATCAACAAGGCTGACCGCATACACCGGTTTAGCTGTTTGTTGATGTTTTTTATTCATGCAGAAAATGAGTTTTAAACCAACCTCTCAGTGTGACAATTTCATTATCTATTTTAAACATGAGAAACATGGTATAAAACCATAATTTAACAAAAAAATGACTTGGAGGAGCTGAAAAGAAAAGCAGCCTTTGTCCTATTTTATCAGGACATTTTAAACTTTCCTGAAGTCCTCCACTGAAACACTTAAGTCCCACCAATCGTCATTCCAAACCAGCACTATGAAACAAAGCCCTCAAAATGACAACCCAAATGCCACTACATGGCAATGTTTATCTTAATTGAAATCGTTCAGTGCTCCTGAAGACGCCGCAGCCCCAGAATTCAGAGCCGCACGCTAGACTATTGTTAGAAGCCCTTCTCAGGGGAGAGTGTCTTTAAACAGAAAGACACCACTCCAAATATTAATTGAGGGGAGATGGGAGGTCGAGAAGGAGAGGAGTGAACCTGTTAAAGAGGAGCGTGAATGTCAAAGTCACATTAAAAAAAAATTGGCCGGACGAAAAGGTGATTACAGAAATAAACAACAGAGGATAATGGCGACGTCCTTGAGTGTCTGTCTATTGTAAAATACCCAACACACCCAGGAACACACTGCGGTCAAACAAGGAATGCATTAGCATCTATGCGTCAGACCCATTATGATATTATGCTAACCTGAGAATGCATCACAACGGTCAACTAGGCACACCTAACTGATTAGTAAGGTCGACTTGTTTACACCAGCGTTCAAAAATGTAGGGTTAGTAAGATTTTTTTCTTCTTTTATTCTTACCAAGGCTGCATTTATTTGATCAAAATACAGCAAAAATAGTCGTACTGTCAAATATTATTACAATTTTAACTGTTTTATTTTATTATATTAAAATGCATTTTCTCCTGTGATGGTAAACCTGCATTTTCAGCAGCATGTGTTTTTTTTTTTTTTTTCCCCAGGATTCTCTGATGAATATTAAGTTCAAAAGAATAGCAACTATTTGAAATAGAATTTGTTTGGAATGTTAAAAATGTCTTTACTGTTGATCAATTTAATGCATTCTTGCAGAATAAAAGTATTAGTCTACTTAAAAAAAAAAATCGTATCAATCTCAAACATTTGAATGAAACTGTTTTAGTTATATTTTTAACAGTGGTGCTTTAATTATGCTGACAGCTATTAGACTGTAAAACTTTTTAGTTGCGTATTGAAATGCATCTCCTGTTTTTTGAGTGTGTTGTTAATATGTTCTTAAGTTAAAAACACTGCATCCTTTGTACTGTCAACCTGCTGTTGAAGGCATGAATGCAAAATGCAATAAACATATTAGTTCATGACTACAAAAGCTTTTATACAACAAAACAAAGGTAAATTTTCAACAGAGGAAAAGAGCAGTCAGTACCTGTTGACCCAACGGACCAAGTGATGTTCAGATTGAAATTGTTTGATGCATTGATGGACATGTCCAAGTTCTTGCTGGTCTACAAAATGAAAAGAGAAAAGAAAGCTGAAAAGTAACTGTTTTCAGTATGGCTTCTATACAGTTTAAGGTTTTGAAAAACATGTTGAGGGTGAGTAAATGATGAAAGAATTATTTTAAGGCGAACTGTGTCATTTATGAAATTTATTTCATCTAATTGATAATCAGAAGAGTTCTCTATTATACAAGCTGGTCAAACAATTCAGCTGCTTCTGTTCTCAAATAAGTAGATTGTGACTGACCTGTTCAGGAGTGGCCATGAAGTTAATGGCAGTGTAGTGCTGGTCATCTTCTTGAAGCAGACTGAAGGTGAACTGGTAATCAATCAGCAAGTTATCTGTTCAGATTAAAACCCTATCGTTAATCACCACATTTTACACTATCATGAACCACACCATGCAATTCTCTGTTTTGTTAATGGTTGAAAGTTTCCATTTAAAGAACATCACGAAAGAGCTGCGCACATTCACTCTTACAATAAGAGGGCTACTTTGAAGAGCTACATGAATCATCAGTCACTTTAATTGCACTAAATTAATACCTCCTTTCTAAGTGTGTCATTGCTTTAATAAGCATGCACTCTGATTAAGCTCAATTGTTTTTAAGACGTCTACAAGTACGCCTTTACCAGAACTAGGCCTAAAGGTTTAAAAGTTTAATACTAAACAATAAATTTCCAAATTTTGACCAGGAAGTTCTTTTTCAAGGTCTTAGCATCTCTTTAGAGCATCGTTTCAAAGACAAAGAAATATCTGGATTGTTTTCTTAACTCCTGGGCTGTTAAATGACTGAATGCTGCCACAGGCATCTCCCAGAGAACAGCTGTTTGTGTGAATCACAATATGGCATTGTAAACATCTCTTTCACTCCCCATCAACTCGAAAGATGTCTTCATAAGGTTTTAATCAATTCAGATGTGACATAGAAGCAACATAGTTTCACTCATTTCCAATATTTTTGCAAGATCATGTAACTTTCAGACACTGAATAGTGCTGATCTGCAAATCAACTACTATGCGCATCAGTCCTTCTTTCCCTTAAATCATCCTTCCATAAGGAACGCTGTCACTTTTAAAATTATAAGTGACAAAACTTGAACCGTCCCCCAGCTTGCTCTTGAACCATTAAGGTGATAAATTCTGGATTTTTTCAGAGATGAAACAGAATGGTGATTCTAAAGTGAATGTCAGTGATTTTTGTAAGTCAGACAGCTGTTCTGAGAGGAATGTCAGCCATAAAGTTGTAAGTTATTAAATGGGAATATAAAAATCTTGGAATATAACATTTAAGGCCAAGAGAGAAGCTTGTCATCCTGCATGCATCAAAAACTCAAAGTTTCATGTTCTCTGTCATGTTCTTGAATATTGTGTAAGACCTTACACAACTAATCATAGACTAAGTGCACCAATTACTTGATCATTCTCGTGTCTGACTATTGCTTCAATCTGGAATTCATTCTCTCAAACACACTTCTAAAGGGATAGTCTGAGCAAAAATTAAACTTCTGTCATCATTTACTCACCCTCATGTTGTTCCAAACCTATATAACTGACTTTCTTTTGTAGAAATTAAATGAAGATAATTTTAAGAATTTTGGCAACTAAACAGTTTTGGTTACCATTGATTATCTTCTCAAAATATCTTTTTGTATATTCAACAGAAAAAAGAAATTCATACAGGTTTGAAAATGACATAAGGGTAGCTAAATGATGACAGAAGTTTAATTTTTGGGTGAAAGAAGTTTCTTATCCTTACAAAAGCCACATTTATTTGAAAACAGACATATTGTGACATTTAAAATGTAAATGTAATGTAAAATTTTTAAATCTGATAAAATGTTTAAGAAACATCTCTTATAATTTATTATATATATCTATAATATACTTTTCAGGGTTCTTTTACTAACATTAAGAATATTTTTACGTCATTTTTGATCACTTGAATGCATCCTTGCTGAATAATACAGATTTCTTTATTTCTTTCTTTTTTTTTTATTTTTAAATATGGCCTCAAACCATTGAATTGTAGTGTATATAGACTTTTTTTTTTGAGTGTTTTTGCTTTTATATTTCTCTTAAAACTTAAGTCTAGGGTCTCTTAAAAGTTGTTTTGAAATGTCTATATATGGTCACAAACAACATGCAAATATGGCTTGTGGTCACTTCTGACAGCAAGTATGACAAACTTCTCTCTTGTGCATTGAATTAAATGTCCTAGAGTAGACAAATGAATCTGAATCTACACTGTAATAATAAAATGGAAACATTAAATTTCCATTTCAACATTACAACACAACTGAAACCAAAGCAATGAACTTCATTCAGGTCATTAAAGACGCTGCCCACTGCAGTTACATGCGAATACATGGAGGGCTGGTCAGCAGGCAGAGTGCAAGTGTAAACCAATCTGAGAAAATTAAGCATGACCAATAGGTCTTACTGGGTCAGAAGTCTGTTTTTACAGAATCAAATCTCTTTTGATGGTGACGGCAACTAACACTGACAGAACACGCTTGTGCTAGTGCTACTTCCAGAAATGCACAAGTCAAACCTTGCTTGTGTGAGAAAGCTCACACTGCCTACTGGATCCACGTCCACCAAACTTCTGCTCGTGTCTTTAATTAGTTCGAATCATTCGCTTACTCACTCTGACAGGGCTTGACACTCTCACCAGTCTTATATTGTCGCCTGAGGCCCACTCTCCAGCAACACTTCCCCCTACAGGACACTATTTGAGAAAATACGGGCGGGTGATACACTTTTCTTCTAAATAGCAACTGGGCCAGAAGCCTGCGAGGACATACGCCTCATCTAACAGACGCCGAGGGAGCGGGGTGGATGGAATTTGATTGATAAATTGAAGGCTTTATTTAATCCTGATTGATGACAACGGGCATATAATGCTGGTGGGATTTGCAAACGGAGCGAAATTTGATGTCCTAAATGCTACTGACTGCATTTAGCCCTTTCAGGCTCCATGATGACTGCTGATAGTAATTGCAAAAAAAGTGAAAGAGAAACACAGATGTATACTCAAAGAACACGCTGTTTCTGATATACAACAAGACTGCCCCCTAGTGCTGTGCATTTGAGCCTTGCACACACAATCAGACGTCAACATGCTTTCCTGCAGATCTTCTGAGATGCTCAAGAGATCTCTCTCTACTTTTTGATTTCTGCCAAATCAGAATGTCTCCACCGCTTTTATCTTGTTGTGTGGTTGTGCATCAGCCCATGGCAATTTCGTCCAGGTTTCCCAGCATCTTAAGCCCCCTGAGTCTAATTTCATTAAATGGCAGACAGCCTCTGAGTTTGAAAGTGTCTGCAGAGTCAGATGAATTTTCAAGGTACAACAGGATTACTTTAAGGTCAGAGCTCAAATAGAGCATACTCACAGTAACAGGTTCCTCGGAGGGGGTTGCCAAGGTAACGGTTTTCTGAATCACAACTGCAGAGAGGGGGGAAAAAAATAAAATTTAGATGACGTACATGAAGTAATGAGACAATGCAATATCTGATGCATGAATCTGAACATGCAACTGTTATTAAACAATAAATATATAAATGGACTGTGAAACAAGAAAACAAAAAGGTTGCTACTCAATTAAAAATGAAATTGAATAAAATAAGAAATAAAATAAGCATCAAGATGTTTTGCTATCTAGATTTTTTGTTCTTTTTCAGGCTTTAATATTTTTAGCAGAGGTATTTTAATTAATTTTTTTTTTTACTGCATGAACATACGTTTTTTTCCTAATAACCAACTAGACAACCAACCACGTAGCTTATTTTGTACATATGTTCTTTTGCATATGCTGAATAACTTTGTTAAATATTGCATTTATTAAATATTGCAAAAATTTACCCTATCCATTTATATTTATAGATCTTATTGTGAACAATTAATCCATACATGTATCATTTTTTAAGAAAATTTTTCACCTTAATCAAAATGCCTTAACCAGGCATCTCTCTGGTGACATATCCAGGACTTCTCCGAATTATTTTCTTCTTCACTTTATCATCTGTTATACTCAGATGAATACAGAATGAAAGATCTGTGGCTACTTCAATATCTGAGCTGCTCATTACATACGGAAAAAAAACAAGCCTGCAGCCACTTTCATCCATCTGATATTGATATTGAAGCAAAGTAGCCAGTACTGTACCATATCTGCATACTGCTCCCATTTATACATTATAACCTTTTTTAACATTTCTTTTTGACTTCTAATTAGAAAAATGGTAGCAAATTAACAGAAAAGGCCTTTACGTATTTGTTGTGTAAGTGTTTGTATTTTGTGTAGTGCCTGCGGTATCTTTGTCCCTTTCCATACTAAGGCAGATTATGTAATTCCCCTCTGTTGTCGGGGTCCTTTATTTCCTCAGCTTCATTAGAGAGCGCCAGGAGACAGCCCAAAGCTTCCTCTACCTCAATCTCAAACACGCTAAACAATTAACACAGCGCTGTCGGCCCAGCTCTCCACCAGCCTAAGCAGATTACACATCCTGTTGCTCTTCTGAGCCAGGAACTGACGGTCCAATTAAGAGTCTGCATTCATTTGAGAGCACAACTCGCTCACTCCCTCTCCTCACAACAATCTCGCTACTTAGTTTCTACAGAGGGAATTCACTTTCGATTCACGCCATTGTCCTGTAAGCGTATCTGAAGTGCAAATGCGATTAATCATTAAAGCCACTTTGAACAAGTAATGAAGCGATGTTATAGTTAATGCTGAATGCCAGGCTCCGGACTAGTTACTTTGGAGCTAATCTAACACAATGCTTCCAGTTCACATGCATTACAGCCAGAAAAATACTTTATGTAAGTATGCAAATGCATTACAATTGTGCAGTCTAGCCAAATGTGGCTTTAGGGCTTGTATTGAATGTGATGCAATAAAATATGCATGAAATAATAAAAAAACCTTTTCTATTGAGTTGTCCTCACAAGTTGCATGCAAAAACAAACAATCCGATTCACAAACAAATAATGTAACTCTTAGCCCATTTTGGGTTTTGGGCTTTTTACCAAGTGATTTGGTAAATCATAATTATGATAAAAAGTCAAAATTAAGCACATTAAAATGTCATAATTACCACATAAAAAGCCATAATTATGATACAGACAATGTTTTGTTAACGACTTTTTAATCTTACAATTATGACTTAGCATCTCATAATTGCAACTTTTTATTTCATAATTATAATAAAAAGTCACATTTTTTGTCATTTTTTTTGTCATAACTTTTTATCTTATAATTACAACTTATGTCAGTTATGTTTTTGTCTCTGTCAGAGGTTTTTATATTAAATCCAACTTTTTTTTTTTAATCGCAGAATTAGTATTAGGGGTGGGCGATATGACCAAAATCTTATATCACTATATGAGTAATTTTATTTTACAGTAATGAGAGAGAGAGAGATATTTTTTATATTATATATATATATCTATATATATCTATATATATATCTATATCTATATATATATATATATATATATCTATATATATATCTATATATATATATATCTATATATATATCTATATATATATCTATATATATATCTATATATATATCTATATATCTATATATATATCTATATATCTATATATATATCTATATATCTATATATATATATATATATATATATATATATATATATATATATATATCTATCCATCTATCTATCTATCTCTCTCTCTCAATATCACAATATAACTTTTTTTTTTTTTTGCTTTAAGTTACAAAAGTCATTTAGTCAAAAGCAGTGAGAGATTTTCTTTCTTTTGTTGTTTGATTAACATGAATGGCAGACAGCAGGAATATTAGACTGCTGTCACTTTAAGAGCTGAACAGATCCAATATACTGTGTATTTTTTTCTTAGCTGTTTGCTTTCACGTAAGTACTAAATTACTGTTTACGAGGATACTTGCAAAGACATGCATTTTGACACAAAGTGTGTATTTAACCGTTCAGGGCCTATAAAGCGGCAAAAATAACTGTTCAATGCTCCTGCTCTCTATGAGCACCGTCTTCACGTGCGAGCACCCCTCTGACAGCGCGTGTATAGCGAAATGAGTTCTCTTACGCTGCTGATTGTTTCAACGGCTTAAAATCACTTGTTTTTAAAATGCAATGCTTAAAAACGTGTGCAAATGATACATTTTTCTGACCAGCAACATCACTTGAGCGTGTAACAGTGATAGAGGCGATAGTCCAAGTTTTTTTACCATTTAATGGTGTCTAATGGTATATCGCCTACCCCTAATTAGTATGACTTAGTATGCCTTAATTTTGAGTTTTGTATCATAATTATGACATTTTATATTATAATTATATAAAACATGGCTAAAATGGGCCGCCATACTTATGATTTGCTTTTTTAGCTGTTTATTTACCGTATTTGGGAGAATTTTTGATTTGTGAATCAAATTGAATCTGATAATCTGGACTGACACCCAGCCATGTGATAATGAAAAATAAAAATAATACGTTTACCTTTTAAGTACACCTTCTAAAGTGCACAATTCTCACAGTCAAATACACACAGACCTCCATCTCATACTGTAAATATCTTTGCCCTTAGCTTGCAGGGATCCACCTTTATCATAAGGAGCTGAAGCATTCATATATTTTTTTTCCGAGAGTTGGAGATAAATATGAGAGGACAAGGTAGAGTATACTTTTACAGAGGACACAGGACAAACTGCACCACAGGCATTTTAAAACCTCTGCATATCAGTCCCCTAGCCTTTAATCTGGATGACATTTCAGAAATGACTATTCTCTCTCACCCATACACTGCAAATTAGAAGGAGAGGTTTCCTACGTTCATGCCCACATACACACAATGTACTCCGTGAGGGCGGTGAAACATAATGCACTCTTACTCTCAGTATCTTAATTTAATCTCCAGTGAGAGCGCACCTACATGCTGTGCATGCTTTAATGCACTCTCTCTCTGTAGTGCCATAATTTGATCCCCATTTGGGTCACACCTGGAGTGCCACAACACACTCCATGACACTCCATCATGATGATGATGGACTCCACAGTAATCAAGCATGCTTTTGCTTCAAATTATATCAATTTTCTTTCTTTAATCATGTGTATCTTTTCAAATATCTCTCATTGAGCTGTCGTCTGATAGCAAAGGAGAATGACGTGTTCTCTATGCTCCGAAGTCCTGCTCAGAACTGGGAAAGGAAACTTTGAACTGCTCTTTCACAATGGTAGCACACTAAAAGGGGGTCGGGCAAGCGATCACTGCAGCATATTAGGTCTTTAAATCAACCATTTTGAGTGTGATAGTATTTGTGCGTGACAAAAATGATACTGGTGCTTCATTATGGACCTCGTTATGTTGCATGGGTAATGGCATCTGTCCACTCTGAGTAATGAAGGAGAGAGAGAACAGAGTGAGAAGGAGAGGAATAAACAGGAAGCGGTAACGGCCGTCTCGACTGCTGCCTGTGCACTCATTTGTCCTTGTGATGAAGACACGCTTGAATACATCAATGGTCCTGGCCTGGCCTGGCCTGATTGGGTTACACACAATTAAAAACAAGCATCTACCGGTATGCGCACGCACACGCGCATACTCATACACACAATGAAAGTGAAGCTTACACCAACACCTTAGATACCAGACACAGAATGCTGTGTTTAAAAGATGTTTTCTTGATTTTGATGAAAAGTAAAATTCATTTCATCAGTGTTCACTTCATTCGTTTGGTGCTCATAACAGACATTTATTCGCAAATGAAGCAGCACGGTTGTGTGAGTTTGATTCACTTAAAAGATCCAATTCATAACAGTCACTTGTTCAGGACTCAAAACTACACTGGTCACACTCTATGTTTTTGATAAACAAAAAAGAACCAAACTCATAAGAGCTGCTTGTTCAGTAATTGGACTACAATAGTCACAGACTAGGTTTTTGATTCACTAAAAAGAGCCAATTCATAAGAGTCAGTCATTTAGAAATTGAACTATACTGGACATATCACATACGTTTTTGCATAGTAGATTTAATTGTGATGTTGTAGTGCAAAATATACTGCCAGAGTATTTTTGTATTGAAGAAACATTTTGCAAAAAACATTAACTGAAATGAACGGAACCGAACGTCATTCAGTTACGGTATTAACAATGGAAACAGTAAAGCAAAGGAAAAAATGAAGTGCACAATGCTTTCTATGATGCCTTCTCCTCCTGAATCATTACCTTACTACGGTGTACAGCTGGCACTATGTTTATGACGAAAATGTACTGTGGTGCCAAAAAATACACTGTGAAAAGAGACCTGCAGGGACAAAGGACACAGTTTCCTGTTTCCTGCCATAAAGCACTGTTAAAAGAGCAAGTAAGACCTTCCATGAAGCCACGCTGCACACCTCTTCATATCCCAGAGTCACACGTCAGCCTATAACAAAGCATCTGCTCTTAAAAGAACACAACAAAGGCACTACCATCTTCTGCCGTAGCTCTGAATGCAACACAGCAGCCCGTATTTCAAGCTGCTCACAAGCTTCTGTTTCTGTGACTGAAGCATCTGAGTGGGAAATTCAGTTCACACCCACGTCTTCTAAATAAGCATGACTGGTCAACCCACTCTTTAGAATTTCTGCATGCACATATAACAATGCAGTGAGTGAAACACTTGAGTTTCATTATTCTCAAAGAGGAATGGTCTCTCTAATAGTCACAAACACACGCCAGCACACTCCCACACCTCACTTCCACCTCCATTAGTGCGATTAAAGTGTGTGCACACATGCAGACAAAATATGCTGCGTCTGCAGGTATCTTTAGCCAAAACTGTGAGGACACAGAGTCAAGCTAAATGGAATGCAGGGGATTTAATGATTAAAGAGGTGTGCGAGTATTAACTATACTTGGGAAAGATCCAGGGACAACCTCAAGTGGGGCTAAAATAAATAAATAAATAAATAAATAGAAATCACAATAAAAAAAAAAATATTAAATGGTATTCATTGAATAAGAATATTAATGTATTTCTTAAGTATTAATTCTATAAAAAAAACTATTCAAAAAAAGTGTTTTCAAATAAAAGTCTTGGTATGTCCTTATTAAAATAAGTAAATGCTTGTATGCAGCGGAGGTACTTACAGCTGGCATTGGTCGCCTTTGATACCCTTGGTGGTGCAAAAGCATTTGCCCGTCAGCACCTGGCACACATTGGCATGGCCATTACATTTACAGGCTGAAAAAGAAAAAGTGAGAGGGAAACAGACAAAAATGGGGGATGAGAAATATATAGAGAGAGATAAAGATTAACAGAAGGAAAGAAAGAAAAACATTGTGTGAAAACAGAAACACAGAAGTATGAGACTTGACTTAGCTTAAATATTATTTAATTAATGAAAAATGCCGCAATTTAAAGAAAAAAAGCCTGACTTCAATAAGGAATAAGCTCTTTTTATCTACTGCTATAACAGAGCAATTCTGGGAAACTTCTGTGATACCATATATTATTAAAGATAAAAAATAAATACAAATACTAATGACTTAATTGACTCAAACATTCAAATTCAATTCAGTCTCTTCAGTTTTCAGTACATCTGTTGGATCTATACTTCTATTCAAACAAGCTGACAAAAACAGTGAGAGATCAGGTCATAGGTGGTCCCTCTCTGTTCTCAGATATTGTTCACAGAGAAGTGAGTTTGGCTGCATTACACAAAATAAAAACATCACTTTACTGTCCCCAGGCAACATCAATGATGGAAATCAACAATAAATCACAAACCTTAACCACAGCGGTCATTCTATGTGCACGAGAAAATAAAACTATTACATAATCCTGACCGAGCAGAAACTAAAAATAAAAAGATATTTAAATATAAATTAAATGTTATGAATTTGCTTGCAAATATATTTTGTATATAATATATAAAAGACATATTTTTGTATCTGTTTTTTAATATAGAGTACTGTTCAAAAGTTTGGGGTCAATAAGATCTTTTAAGGAGATTAAAATATTATACAATACATTTAAAATACATTTTAATGTTTGTTTTTATTATAATGTCTTTCCTGTCACTTTTGATCAATTTAATGCATCCTTGCTGAATAAAAGTATTAATTTCTTTCAAATAAAAAAAAAAAAAAATACTCATACTGACCCAGAACTTGTGAATAATACTGCAAATACAAATATATATTTTTAACGTGTAAAGCGGTCATATGAAACATCACCATGACTGAGCAGACCAAGTTGTTGAACTCTATATTAGCATTACTGGCATTGGTGTGGGAGTTTGGAGTTTCATTTAACTCTTATTTCAAAGCATGAGAAAAATTTCATTTCTTATTATATAATTCACTTTAAGATCACCAGTTCTGAAACTCTGCGAAACCGGTTCATCTGCGTTCAGAAGATTTTTGCCACTGACAAAAACACTAGCTTTAAGTGCCATAGCCTTTTATCTGTACTGAAATCCATTTCTGCCTTTTTTGAGCAGCGGACTATAATTATTTCTAAAATAAGCTTTAATTCTACACATGCTCTTCACGCTGCACTAACACCACTGCAGACAGGTTTTTGTCCGCCATGCTAAACATACATGACAGCATGTATAGGACCAATTCTATGCTGTCTCTAAGTCCCAGAATCCTGTAGGTCGTATATCAAAGGTCTATGCTGATGTGCGTATGAACACCTTTTGTAAGCTGGTCTGCTTTTAAGAAGGAATATGAATATCATATTTCTCAAGAATATGGGAAATATGATAGTGTCTAATGTTTACAGGGCACTGTTTCAGAACTGACGTCTCATCAAGCATTAAACTAAAGGTGGCCTTGGGCAAAATTTCACAAAAACATCGAGGAACACAACAAATCCATTTACATTCAAACATATGTTGTAAATAAAACATAAGTCCTCTTAGGACTACACTTTTAGAATATTTAAACTAGCACATGTTTTGTGATGGCTAGCTCTTAGTGTTAAAGTCCTGGCGGGCGTGAGCATAATGGTCTGTGACAGCATATCCTGTTTCACCTAGAATCACAGGCCAATGCTGTAAACCGACATCTCCAGGGCAAAAGAAAAAAAACCGCGAGTGCACGTCTGTGTGTGATCTTACCCCTCACTTCTGGCAGTGCAACCACCTCTTTGACCTCAACACTCTTTTCCCAGCATGCTCTTTTCTCCATTACTAAGCCAAATAGTCTATCAAAATGCCTGGTTAGTAGCAAGTGCAAATATTCTCACCTTGGCACTTTCCGCCATTGGTTGGGTCTCCATGGTATCCGGGCAAGCATGTTTCGCAGTGAAGGCCGGTGGTGAGGTTACGACACTGCTCGCACACGCTGCCGTTCACACACGTGCTATGGCCGTTGCACTGGCATGCTGGGAAATAAAAGAAAAAGAAAGAGTTTGGATTTTTTACAAATCTTGATGTCAGATGACTCAATTGAAAACTAAAGGATATTGAAACTTTTGATGCACCCAAAAAATAATCCTTTTCCTAAAATATGAAAGCAGTTATATATTTTCATGTTTAAAAACCCATCTATACTGCATAAAAATATTAAGAGTGATACTGTACAGACAACAAAATTACTTATATATATATATATATATATATAGTCATTGTACTAAAGCAAATTACATTGTTATTTGGGAAATATCAAATTTTAAATTACAACAATAAATAAGTGTATAAATATATAAGGTTTGGGGTCAGTAATTTTTTTTTTTTAATATATTTCTTAATGTTTTTTTAAAGAAGTTTATATATTTTATATAAATATATAAGCTTATATAAATTACTTATATAAAACTAATATAAACTTATATAAATTACAACAATAAATAAATGTATAAATATAAGGTTTGGGGGTCAGTAATTTTTTTATATATATATTTATTAATGTTTTTTTAAAGAAGTTTCTTATGCTCAATATTTTCATGAAAAACAGGATACTTTTTTCAGGATTTTTTGATGAATAGAAAATCTATTGCCATTTATTTGAAATAAGAGTTATATCTAAAATAACGCAGTCACTTTTGACCAATTTAAATCATTCTTACTGTATACCAGTATTAATTTCTTTACAAAAATCTTAAACTTTTGAATGGTAGTATACCTAATAACTTAAAAAAAAAAAAAAAAATTTTTGCAGATCACCTTGCACCCCTTTGTGCCCCCAAGGGGTTCCCTGCCCCACAGTTTGAAAACCCCTGGTGGAACAAATTTGCTCTTTAAAGGTCAAGTGTGTATGTGATTGTCAAAACGTGGGTGGTTCTCACCAGGGCACTGGATAAAAGCCCACTCAAAGCCCCGCTCTTTTGGGCAGAGCCCTGTCTCCAGCACCATGTCTTGGCTGTGTTTGGAGGGGCTCTTCATGGGTCCGCGATACGAACCCTCCATGCACTGCCCTCGGCCGGTGTTACTAGGGTCCCCACACCAACCACAGTCAGGCTGCTCCAGACACAGACCGCATGTACGCAAACCAGAGCAGTTCTGAGCTGCAATGACAGAGAAAAAAAGAGATGAGAAGCTGAAAAGAAAAAAGCCAGCAGATTCTGAGAAATAAACAACGAGAAACAACAAAGACACACTTAAAATGATACTTTCAAGCTCTCACGGGGCATATCACTCCACTGACTGAGTAATATGCTCTCAAATACCACCAGAAAGTTCACTCTCCCTAAAGAGCACATCAGAGCCATATGCGTCAACTTCTTTCGGTTTGATCCACCTCCTCGGCAACCAAATCACATCTCTTAGGATCTCAAACCTCACAACAACAAGCATTACACACAAAGTGTGTTCAGGGTCAACATGATGGCAGCAATAACAGCAAAAAAGCACAATGTTAGTCATTATGCTGGCAGGAGTTCATGGATTCTCAGCTGCAGGAGTTGACAGATCCTCAACAGCACCATATGATTTGATTCGACATGCAATAAAAATCATTTGTTTAGGGGTGATGAGATGTCTAGACGGGTTAGGCGTGGAAAACAGAATAAAAATACATCCCTGCTGATTCAAATAGTGAAAGTCCATGATTTGACAGACATAAATTCATTGGCACCCCACAAATTAAAAGACGTCACTGGCACTTCAGCTAGCAGATATCACTGGTTTTAAAATCACACAAAATCAAAACTGAACCAATGTAGCCACCTTTCTGGTCTTCTTGTGTATGACTCAATCAATACTGATACATAGAAAAAAGAAAAAAAAGTGTTTTTGTAATCCTTCAAAATTTAATATCTGGCTCCACCTCTAAAAAAATTTTACTTTTCAGGTGACATCACAAAGCCCCTTATACTTTAACCCCTCCCCCAAAGTCACCTGTCACAAAGACATTTCATAATCCAAGCAATTCTTAAAGGGATAGTTCAACCAAAAATGAAATTATCTTCTTTATTATTCTACAAACCGTTTTGGTGTCTTGACTAACATTGTATGGAAAAAAACATTAAGATTTCTCAATATATTTTTTTATGTTCCACGGAAGAATGTCATACAGGTTTGAAAAAACATTTTAATTTTTGGGTCAACTATCCCTTTAAACCATAAAACTCCCTTTTTTCCTCAAACACAATTTTTACTCATAAATACGTGAAATTACTTAAGTGAAATGAGTTGCTAATGCCATTTTATGTTCATTAGCACCCAAACCACTTATTTATATGATACCTAATGTGGCCATGCCAACTGTGGAGAGAGACAGAGAAACCAAGAAAGATTAGGAACAAGTCAATTGTTGATCTCCAGCAATGCGACAAGGACATGATACAAACTGACTGTAAACAAATGACCTTCAGCCCACCCAAGCAGTGGCAGCAGCTGCCAGATTTAAGATCGAATTTATCAGACTGTTCCAATATGGGGGTCGACACACACAAACTCCCCACATCCCAGTGCAAATCACTGCTGCCTAAAAACGCACACCTTCACAAGTGTGAGTCAAACTCATCCAGGCATGCTCCGACAGAGACAAAGCACCCTGAAGAGAAAAAGAAGAAAAACAGAGGGAAGAAAAAAAAAAAAAAAACCATGAAGCAAAAATAGATCTTTAAAATGGCTCTAACAAAGGCCGAGGTTTATGGTGGAGCAGTTGAAACGTTAAGTAACCATCACTCGGACAGAGAGATACATTTTGGTGACAAAAAGGTTTCCTGAGCCAGGCAGATTTGCAGAATCGTACCACCTCCTTCTGGCGGAGAGCTTTTAATTCATTTTCCATCAGACTGAGCATAATGGAAGTTCTATCAGTAAGTCTAGGCCTGTCATAAAAACAGACTACAGTCCGTGTGTCCCCTGTATGTTTACCTCACTGTCTGATAGGGTGAAATAAGACATTATGAGCACTTAAAGCCTTTAGTCTGAAGGACAAAGATGGCATAACACAAGGATACGCATGCAGCTGTGTACCAAATAAATTGTCAGCAAACAAGTTGCATTTCAAACACACTGAATGTAAATGTGAATGCAAAGTGAAAAATCAGGAACATTAAGGTATTTGAGGGATGTCAAGGCCTCTTTTTAATATTCCCTGAAGAACGTTTATGCCAAATTATGTAGTTTCCTTAAAGTTTTTATCACTTAGCGTGCCGACGCGGGCCATAAGAATCCTTTCTTGAACGGCCAAGAGGGAAGAGCGAACGCTTGGGCAGACAAATTGAAACACTAATTGCACATTACAGGCGGATCAGAGGCCAAGCAGTTCAGCTAATGGGATGAAACAACAGATCTGATAGAGATGAAGAACCCACACAACTCAGGCAGCTGACAGGCACTGATTGGTTGTATCTTTCTCTGAAAGGCACCACAGAGCAACTTTCTCATCACTGAAAAGGGTATACTCACACTGAAGCCCTACCAAGAAACAAGGCTAAGGGGTTTCTTGAGAAAACAGCTCATGTAATTCAGGTTTCATTTCAACAAACAAAGGGCCAGTTTTACTAAACAGGGCAAATTAGCACGAGAGCGAAATTCCAAAACAGCGCCAATGGGCGTGGAAATTTCTTCAGGTGATTTACTAACAACGCGCAAATTAAAGAGCATAGACGCAACATATCTACCAATGCAATATACCAAGCGCAACGCAAATTAGCGCAGTCGCAAATAAAGAAATAAAGAAGCCACAGTACGTTGAAAAGAACCGGAGGCCAAAAAAATGAAGCTAGAAGTTGCAAGACGTTTTGGTAGACCTGGTATTGCGTGACTCCTAGTTGAGGGTTCCAAGTCGTCTTTTATTTCCTGAAGCAAATTAAAAATAACATGGCTTGGCAAATGATGTTTGGATAATGTGTTCTTGTGGCATTCCAAATAAATTAATACATGTGGAAAAATCCTCTCCCTTCTACGACGCACTCTCTGTTCTCTGCGGTGCCTCCTCCTAGCAACAATAATTGCAGCCATTTTAAGCGCAAAATAGTTTAATTTTAATAGTTTAATTTTTTTAGTAATAGTAAATCTCATTGCGTGATTCATTTGAATACTCTCCTCCCATAAATTTTACGTCTGAAAGGGAAACTCCTACAAATGCATATTCAATAAGGTCAGGCGCAAAAATAACTGTCCACGCCTTTTCAGCACTAATTCATCACTGCGCGTCTTTAGTAAAACCTGACAGTACCATTTTAACGCCAAAAGACGGTTTGCGCTGGCACAAGCTGTTAGTAAAACTGGCAAAGTATAAAAGTGTTCAGGTAAACAAAAATAACAATTAATCCTTATTAAAAATTCTACATATAAATCTTCAAAAATTTATACTACGAAAACTTCAAACATTAGGGGTCAGTAAGACTTTTTTTTTTCATGTTTTAGAAAAAAGTCTCTTGTGGTCACCAAGGGTGCATTCATTTGCTCAAAAATACAATAAAAACATTAAAACTGAAATATTATTACCATTTAAAAATAACTGTTTTCTATTTTAAA
Organism: Spinibarbus caldwelli; assembly: GCA_039654775.1. NCBI lineage: Eukaryota > Metazoa > Chordata > Actinopteri > Cypriniformes > Cyprinidae > Spinibarbus > Spinibarbus caldwelli. The sequence goes on along the minus strand of CM077256.1, from coordinate 10,767,024 downwards.
TTACATTTATTTATGTGATGGCAAAACTGAATTTTCAGGAGCCATTACTCTAGTCTTTAGTGTCACATGACTCTTCAGAAACCATTTTATTTTATTGATTTAGTGCTTAAGAAATTGGTATTTTTGAAAACAACTGTGCTACCTAAAATGTTTCTGAAAACCGTGATCTTTTTTTCAGGATCCTTTCATGAATAGAAAAGTTCAAAAGAATGGCTTTTATTTGAAATAGAAATCTTTTGTAACATTTTATAAATGTCTTTAGTGTCACCTTTGCTCAATCCAATGCATCCTTGCTGAATATATGTATTAATTTCTTTCAAAAAAAAAAAATAAAAATAAATAAATAAATAAATAAATAAATAAATATATACAAATAAATACATACACACACACACACACACACACACACACACACACATATTTTACAGACCTCAAACTTCGGAATGGTACAAAGTTACCAAGTTCTACACATTCTTCACCACTTCAATAAATTCATTTCGTAAATATTTCATATAATATGATAATGCTACCAATAATAGTGAGGTACTCTCTACTCTGTTTAACACATTTTACTGTGTTACACATTCAGTTCCTTTTTTCCCTTCAAAATCAGTGATGAAAACACAAAAAAAGACCACAAATTCCCTCTGGGGCAACTTATAAACAGTGATGGCCACTCTATGTAAATGAGGACACTTACACATGCAGTCTCCTGTTTGCCACTCCAGACATTGGCCGTAGGGAAAGGAGATGACGTAGGCATTGGAGTCCACGCAGCGTTTGGTGCTTCCACACCACATGCACTCCATGGCCTGGCTGGTGCAGTTCTCACAAGTAGTGCGCAGAGAGCAGGGTGTCTTACACGGGCGGGCGTTCTGGTTCGGACTCACTGCAAGGGAGGAAATTTGTATGAGGTTACTGAAAAGGGAATGTGTATGTATCTTATTGGCTTATTTCCAGGCTTTCACTCAGAATAAATGGGAATAGAAGAGTGAAACAGAGACTCACCGACTGGTTTCTCACAGATGAGGCCGTCTGTGTTGGCGGTGCAGGGATTCGCCCTGAGGCCAGAGACCTGAGCTCTCTCCAGGTAAGCACAGAAGCCTGAGTCATTGGGCTCACCAGGCAGCCACTGCAGAGAGGTGTTAGTGAATGGAGACATGTCCTCCCAGCCCCAGTATGACACGTTGATCTTCCTCAGGCCAACCCATGGGGACAGTTTCTGCGGGACAAAACGCAATGAGTCACAGGAGCAAAATTAGGAACTAAACAAATTTTGAACAGAGTGTACGTCAATCATGATTATTAGAATGTACAATTTTTTTTAAAGAATTAGTATTTTTATTCAGCAAGGATGCTTAAAAAAAAATTGATCAAAATTGACAAATGATTTCGACTGTAATTAAATGCTGTTCTTTCAAACTTTCTATTCAAAGAATTATGAAAAACAAATATCACAGTTTCCACAAAAATATTAAGCAGCACAATTGTTTTCAACAACAAGAAATGCTTCTTGAGCAACAAATCAGCATATTAGAATGATTTCTGAAGGATCATGAAGGACACTGAAACTTGGGTAATAGCTGATGAAAATTCAGCTTTTCCATCACAGAACTAAGTTATATTTGAAATCAAAATATATTAAAGTTAGAGCTGTCAAATTGATTAATCGCATCCAAAATTTTGTGTTAACATAATAAAAGTGTGTGTACTGTGTATATTTGTAAGTATATATAAATTCACACACATCCATGTATATACTTAAGGTATAATTTATTTATTTATTTATTTATTTATATATATATATATATATATATATATATATATATATATATATATATATATATATATATATATATATATATATATATATATATATATATATATATATATATATATATACACACACACATATACACATTCATATATGATTTATACATATAAATTTTCTTATACATATAAATATACAAAGTACACACACATTATGTAAAGAAACTTTTATTTTGGATGCAATTAATTGCGATTAATCGATTTGACAGCACTAATTAAAACAGAAAATAGTTATAGACTATAAAAAATATTTAACAATATTATTGTTTTTATGATAGTGAAAAAGCTAGTGAAAAATTTGGACACACTTGACTGAATTAATGTTTCTCATGATCTCAAAAAAACATCTTATTTAAAGACTTATGGTTAAACATGGCCAGCATACATTTTAAAATCATTAAATACTGTTTAAAAATCATTCCAGTTCGACAATGGTTGAGAGATTGGTAACCAAAGAGTGCAGAGCTGTAGTCTAGGCAAAGGCTGGCTACTTCGAAGAGGCTAAAATATAAGATAACTTATTTTGCTTGACATTTTTGGTCGAAATATAATTATCCAACTTGTGTACAAGTTCTAAAGACTTTACTATTACTATAAAATGTGGAAAATATTAATTAAGAATAAGAATGTAGATCCAAACGTCTGACTGGTAGTGTAAATACAAGCTGACACAAACCTTCCCCTTCTGCTGGTACTTCTGCAGTTCCTCCAGCACAAAGTCCACCTGCTTGGCTGTGGTAAGGGAGGCGATGTTTCCCTCCAGGTTCTTGCAGTAGTGCTGAGCATTGTCATAGCTCTCCCTGCTGGAGTTGATCTGCAGACAGGCCTCCCCAACATTGCTCCAGCCATCTCCACACAGCTGGGCTACAGAGAGGTCATGAGATGTAGGGGAATTAGGAGCTTTTAACTCAAGCCTCATATTTTTTCCATTTCTCGTCTGATCTCTGTTCTTCAGAGACAGCAGGAGAGCTCTTAACATAATGAAAATTACTCTTTAGAACCAAGTGAAGCTCTAAAAGGGCCAACAGCTAATTTAAGCAAAGTGGCCAGTTAAAGAAGTTTCCACAGTGGAAAATGCCAACCACAATCAGACTGAATCATTTAGCAAATTTACAATTTAAAGACGACAAAAGGTGTCGTGAATTCCATGTTTTTTAGGTCAATTTACAAAGAGCACAGAAACCCACAAGTTTATGTACAACACAAATTAAATAAGCTCTTTAGGTAAATTACAAATCAGAGATAGTGGAGGGAAGAGAAGGGGTGTCTGTTTAAATCTGCCAAACATGGGCTCTGTTCCAAAAAACTAGTGACCTTTCTGTCTAGACAGCATTTTAAGGTAACATATGCGCAATCTCGTCACAAAGGCTGTTCCAAAAGACAAGATAGCTTCTTTTGGCCAATACACAAACCCAGAATGCACAGTGCCAAGCTCACTGAATAAAATTAATCTAAGATGGAGGATGCATTCAGAATGTATTTAAACTAATTAAAATGCACTATTTTACCCAATATATTAATTTAGCAGTACGTTATAGGAATAGTTTCTACAACAAGAATAGCTGGAAGAAGTGTGGACTGGTATTTTGGTCAGAAGCAACAGTTTAAAGTTCATTCCGTTTGAATAATGTGTGAAAATTGCTTGACGAGCCTATTTATGGCCATCAGTCTCTGTTCACAAAATAAAATATCTTTATCATCCTCTGCCATTCTTACCAGGAAGGGTGTGGCATTCCTGCTGTTGAGGATCCCATTGGCAGCTGAGGTTGAGGGAGCAGCTCTTGCAGTTGGCCATCTTACTGCAAATCTGCTCATTTCTGATTGGACATTTGGTGAAATTCTTCACAGTCTAGTTAAAAAAAAATAATAATTGTCAAAAGAGATATCTACAAACACAGGAATACTCGTGCATAAAATTGTGTTGTGTAACACTGGTACCCTCTGTAGGCCCACTTACAGCAGTGCAGTTACTGAGAGCTGAGATGCATTTCTTGCTGTCACACCACTGACATCCATTAGTGTTGGCGGTACAGCTGGTGCAGTCTGAAAAGCGGTAACATCTCTCATCCACCGTGGCTAGAGCAGAGACAGAGCAGAGATGGCAGAGATGAAGAGCAAAAAAAAAAAAATAAATAAAAAGTCTAATCCGAAGAAAAATGGCAGTCCCACATAATATCCAACAGTTGCAAGGCATACATTAATCTAGAGACATATCTAAGCTATTCCACAGCCAACTCTCATATCAGACCTTTAACCAAAGTAGAACAGAAACATTTAGCACTTCAAACACCTACTATTCCCCATTTACTTCTAATCGCAAGACTTCAAACAGTGTGACTTATGTAGAGAATCAAAGAGGACTACTCACTTCACTACATTTGTTTCCCCTTCCCTAGTCTTAAAAAGCTCTCTTTCACATACAACACAGCAACATTTCTTGCACAGCTTACTGAATATTCACTTACTAAAAGGATCATTATATAACAAGGTGTAGTCAAATAAGTGCATTCACCAGAATTTCATTGCAATGTCTTTGTGTGTGTATGTAGACACACACATTTATATACAAATATATAGTTACAATTATTATAGTATTATTAAATAGTATACAGTTACTATATCACCTCTCCTCTCTGAATTATAGTTACAGTTATTTGATCAAAAATATATTTAGCACAGCAATATTGTGAAATATTACAATTAAAAACAACTGTTTTCTATTTTTATATACGTGAACCTGGACCACAAAATCAGTCATAAGGGTCAATTTTCTGAAATTGAGATTTATAAATCTTCTGAGAGCTGAATAAATAAGCTTTCCACTGATGTATGGTTTGTTAGGATAGGACAATATTTGGCCGAGATACAGCTATTTGAAAATCCGGAATCTGAGGGTGCAAAAAAAATTAAAATATTGAGAAAAATCACCTTTAAAGTTGTCCAAATGAAGTACTTAGCAATGCATATTACTAATCAAAAATTAAGTTTTGATATATTTACAGTAGGAAATTTACAAAATATCATGGAACATGATCTTTACTTAATATCCTAATGATTTTTGGCAGATAAGAAAAATCGATCATTTTGACCCATACAATGTATTGTTGGCTATTGCTACAAATATACCTGTGCGACTTACGATTGGTTTTGTGGTCCAGGGTCACATATTTTAATAATGTATTAAAATATGATTTATTCCTGTTATGTATTTAGTGTCTCATAATTAACCAGAAATCATTCTAACATGCTGATTTGGTGTTTCAGAAACATTTCTTATTATCATCAATGATGAAAATAGTGCTGCTTAATGTTTTTGTGAAAACTACCAATGTTGATTTTTTTTTTACAGTAATCTTTGATTCATAGAAATAGTATTCAAAAGAACAGTATTTCTTTAAAGATTTTTTTTTAAATTCTTTACTTTTGATCAAGTCATTGTGTCCTTGCTTAAAAAAAAAAAAACAATCATTTCTTTTAAAAAAGGAAACCCCCAGTTCACCCCCACATCCCCTCACAGATTTGAATGTTTATAATATTTAAATTATAGTTTGCTTCTAATTAATATTTAAAGATGTATTTACTTATTTACAAATAAAAATAATAAAAAAAAAAAATTACAGTAAAGACACTGATTTAGGTTTTACCAAACTGAATATGATAAAACAGTCCTTTGCGTCATTTTGACATTATTAAGTGAATGATTCAAATCAAGCCTTTTTGACTGATTAATTAAATTAACTGGATCATAAGAGTAATTTGTTCTTGACTACAATAGCCACAGTCTATGTGTCTTGGCATTATATCATAGTACATAGTCTTTATTTCATTTTATTTAATTTAGACTGCAGGGTTTTTTTTTTATTATTATTATTGCTGTGGCACTTGAGATTCAACAGTCGCAAACAGCGATGCAGAAAACACAGAAACACTCAAGCACCATAAACAAGGCCAGCGCTGCCAGGGATTATCCCAGCATGCACCTCTCCAGACCTCAGGTTTGAATTTCAAATCAAACAAAGTGAAGCCAAATATTGCATTGGCTAGAGGTCTACACACTCACTTCCAAAGACTAAATTTTGGCTGGTTTTGTGTGATTGGTTGTGTTCTGACAGGTGGCAAAAGATCAAACAGACTGGCAGTCCTGCAGAGCAAAAGAGGGCTGTGGGAAACTCTCCTCTGTGTCTGTTTCAGACAGCTTGTGCCCCCTCCATTACTCTCTCATTAACACAGCCAGTGCACAATGTAGCAGACAAACCCGAGGGCTTAGATCAGCACACACAAGAAGGGCTGATTTCTTGGCTTGGGCACGGTGGAAAATGTTTTAGCTGAAGGTGGCAGGGGAGTCTCTAAGCCTCTTCCAGATACCCACCAGCTTTGGCAGGGCAGAAAGGAGCAGGTGTAGCACTGTTAGTGAAGCTGGGCTCCCAGGACACGCAGCGGCCCCCTTTCCAAACGCAGCGCACACCAGGGCCGGTGGACTCGCAACGCTCCTGCCCCAGGAAGGCCTCACAGCTGGGTGGCCTGTAGATAAGTACGTCATTCAGAAGGACGCTGGAGAAACCCCCAAACACATACATGGACCTAGAAAGAGAAGAAGATGAAGACTTTTGAGTACATAACATTCTGTGAGAGTGTATGTGAGTTTATTCAGATTTCTCACCCATTACTGGTTACTGCTGTATGTCCAAAACGATTCACATCTCTGTGCAAGTTTGGTTTGGGAAGGACCTTCCACTCATCACATGCTGTAAGAAAAAAAGCAAACAGAAAATAAAACAATTTTGACCAAATAATTTCAATGACATTTTCTTGTGTACCGGTTTAACCATTTCATTGAAAAGAACCTGTTTATGAGAATGATGTACACACGGAAAATAAAACAATTGACCAAATAATTTTAATTACTTTTTTAATTTACTTTTTCTTTTCTGTATTTTTCTTTTTTTTTTTAGATTTATATTTTCTTAGTTTAAGAATGATTTGCTCATGATTCAGATATTACTATGCTTATAATGTATATAAATAGAAAAAAAAAGTAATTGTAATAACTAGTGCCATCAAACGATTAATCGCGATTAATCGCATCCAAAATAAAAGTTTTTGTTTACATAATATGAGTATGTACTGTGTATATTTATTGTGTATATATAAATACAAACACATGCATGTATATATTTAAGAAAAATATGTTATGTTTATGTATTAAATATATTTGTGAACATGGACCACAAAACCAGTCTTAAAGTCGCTGGGATATATTTGTAGCAATAGCCAAAAATACATTGTATGGGTCAAAATTATTGATTTTTGTTTTATGCCAAAAATCATTAGGATATTAAGTAAAGATCATGTTCCATGAAGATATTTTGTAAATTTCCTACTGTAAATATATCAAAACTTAATTTTTGATAAGTAATATGCATTGCTAAGAACTTAATTTGGACAACTTTAAAGTCAATTTTCTCAATATTTTGAATTTTTTGCACCCTCAGATTCCAGATTTTCAAATAGCTGTATCTCGGCCAAATATTGTCCTATCCTGACAAACCATACATCAATGGAAAGCTTATTTATTTAGCTTTCAGATGATGTATAAATCTCAATTTTGAAAAATTGACACTTATGACTGGTTTTGTGGTCCAGGGTCACATTTATATATAATATAAATATATAAATGTATATGCATGTAAATATTTTCAAAATATATACTGTATGTGTGTGTATTTATATATACACATAATAAATAAACTAAGTGCACATACATATATTATGTAAACAAAAACTTTTATTATGGATGTGATTAATCGCAATTAATCGTTTGACAGCACTAGTAATATTTCACAATATATTTTTACTGTATTTTAATCAAATAAATGCAGCCTTGGTGAGCATAAGAAATTTCTTTCGAAAACATTTTTAAAAAAAATCTTACCGACCACAAACTTTTTAATGGTATGGTATATATCAAAAGCGTAGTACAGCATCACCACAAACCAATGTCATAGGCGAGGAAGTCAGCAGAAAAGCACTTGGCTCCATTGCTAAGAGAGGTGTCATTATGGGTATTTCCTCCAAAGATGAGTAGCGTTCCTCCCAGCAGCACAGACGAATGCAGGTAACGTGGGTAACCGCTTTCCCTAAGAATTGTCCTGTAACACACAACAAACATCCTCAAACTGTTGCACCAAATCTGAAACTAACTGTTCCTCTAAAATTAATAAATTTACAAAAATTTTTTTCTCTTGAGTAAGTCTGTGCGCTCTTACCATGTGCGGGTCTGAACCTCATAGTGGTACAGATCATCCACCAGGCCATATTTGTTTGCTGGAAGAGATTTGTAGCCCCCGTGGACGTACACACTCTTACTGCCGCTGTCGTACACACTGCTGTGGCCATACCCACCCTGAGCGATTGCTCCTCTGGTCTCTGGCACCAGCCATGTGTTTGTCCCTGTGCACAGAAGCAAAACCATTTACTTAAAATGAAAAATGCACCTTTAAGTTTAATATTTTCCTAAAATATAAAACCCGCTTTGCCTCTTCATAACCAGTCTGTGAGAATTTGACTCGATTAAGCATGTTTCAGTATAATGAGTAGAATAACAATGAGTTACATCATCCCAAAGATATCTGGTTTGTGGTATGAGTTCACAACACTTGTAAGATCACTTGAGAACATGAAGATTATGCCCTGATCCAGGAGTTTAACAGGATTAAAAAAAAAGGTACAGATTATCCAAAAGCTTCAGCCTGAGAGACAGTCTCTGGATCCGTTAGCTGTTCACTGCTCTTTGCAAAGAACCACAGCTCCATCTACTGGACCACTGGTGTAAAATTAAAAATCAAATCTGTTTCACACCTACTTGTTTTACAACTGCTCTCAAAATTTGTCTATATTGTCTTTAAACAACAACAAAAAGTACAACCAGTGTTGTTATTGTTAACTAAAACTATTAAAACATTATTTAATTTTTATTTCAATGTTTTATTAAACTATTAAAACGTTTTCACTGAAATAAAGCAGAAATTAAATATAAACATTAAATGGAAAATGGAAATAAAAAAATTGTACCAAAATATAAAATAAAAGTGAAATAGAAATATTAAAAAAAAATCTAAAACTAAAACAAATAACAAAAACACACAATTAATAATAATCAAAATGAAAACTAAAATTATAAAAATAAAAGCTATTTCAAAATATTAATAAATACTACAGTGCCACATATAATACTAAAATAACACATTCTACAACTTTATTTTTGGGTACTTTTCAATCCCAATCAAATAAACTACTCAGTCACTCACTGATGTTGTACTCCTGAACATTGCTGATGTAGCTGTAGATGGAGGAGTAGCCGAAGATGACAACCATCACCACATCACCATTATCTAGCTCTACTATATGGGCAGAGTGGCCTTCCACAGCGTAGACCTGGCCGTGGGCTGGCACACTGGGGGACTTCTGCGACCACGTCATTTTGGGTATGTTAAACACCCACAGCTCATCTGTTACGTTACTGGCACCCATCTCCAACTTGCCTCCAAACATGTAGATGTCATTCTGAAAGAAACAAAATGATTTAATAACATGCTTCAAGAAAGCTTCTACTGATCAATATTCCAAAACTGAGGTTTGCAAAACCAATAGTTTGAAAAAAAAAAAAAAATTGTGAAAACCATGATACATTTTAAAAGGATTCTTTGATGAACAGAAATTTCAAAAGAATGGCATTATTTGAATTTCTTTTAAATTATAAAATGTATAAATGTTTTTTTTTTTTTAATCAATTTAATGCATTCTTGCTGAATAAAAGTATACATTTAACTATAAATAAAAGGATACATTTTGTAAGTATAAAAAAATCTTACTGACCACAAACTTTTGAACGGTAGTGTATCTAGTACATAAACTAAATCAAGAAATTTGCAGGCTGAATTTAATTATCATTGAAGCTTAACTAATGCATCATAGAAACGCTAATGCAAAGACCATAAACTCCAGGTCAGCTAACACATCTCTACAGATCCATAAATTGAGGAGAAAGTTATTTTTACTTTAATTATTGCAGAGAAGAGAGAAGAATAAGTGTTGTTGCAGGAACTCTTGCTCGGATAATCAAAGCAGATCTGTGTATCTGCATACACAGACCAAAAGCTATAACATGTAATCAGCTAAATAGCCTTGTTCACTCATTCTGACACTGATTACCGCTATTTAGCTTAAAGATAAATAAAAAATATTCTTGCTGAATTTTCTGTAACATTTTGACTGTGATGTTACCCGATATAGTGCCAAGGAGTGTCCGTATCTCGGCAGGGGTCCGCTACTGATGGGCACAGTGTTCCAGATGCCACTTTCCAGATTATAACTGCAAAGAAGAAAAAAATAGTTGACATCTCTAGACAATTCAAAGTTCATTTCCTTAACTAAAGTGAAAAAAAACATTGTTCAGACTGAGATGGCTTCCGAATTACACAAATTATTCAATATTATGGTAATTAGCACTTTCTCCAAGAGTTATATTTCGAGTTTTGACTGAAATGTCCCTCTACAAAGAGTTCCCTCAGAGAACATTTAGACTCACAGTTTCTACCCTCAAACTGTCAAATTAATCAAACTCTACTCCTACCACAGCTCACACTGACTTATTATTAGTATTATTATTTTTCTGCTGTTCTACAGTTTTATTTTGGATAGTGTCACGTGCGCGCATATGCAAATAAGCCTTTTGGTTATGCTGTACACAGCTCTCTGATTATCACTTACTTTCGAACCATCTGAAAGTTGCTGTAGTTAAAGGTGTAGCCACCAACAACCCACATGACCTTTTCCTGCACCACCGCCTTATGAGATGCTCTTCCCAGTGATGCTCCAAAAGGCTTCACTGTGGGCATGATCCAGTAAGACTCAGTGGAGGGCACTGTTAGTGAGCAGTCTGGACCTGAGAGAGAGAGAGAGAGAGAGAGAGAGAGAGAGAGAGAGAGAGAGAGAGAGAGAGAGAGAGAGAGAGAGAGAGAGAGAGAGAGAGAGAGAGAGAGAGAGAGAGAGAGAGAGAGAGAGAGAGAGAGAGAGAGAGAGAGAGAGAGAGAGAGAGAGAGAGAGAGAGAGGTAAATCTCTTGTACAATAATCTAAGGCAGAGGCTTCCAATCATTTTGTTAGACAGAAAATATTTACTTGAAGAACCCCCTGAGATTTTCAATATTTCAATAATTTAACAACACTTTCTTATGTGTATGGTTCTCTAATATTGATTAATGGTCACATCACATACAAGCATATAAGATGTTTTATTTCGACTCAAAATTCTTTTTAGTTGTGATAGTCTCTCAGTCTACATTAAATTTAAACTGGTGTATCGAAATGAATGATCATAAAAATAATATGAATAAAAATATAAATAAAATGCACAACTGTACTGTAAGATACATATAAAATAAAAAAATGAATATTTGATTATAGTAATAATTTATTTTACATTACACACTACAACACTAATGTTCATGTCTTAAATTCTTAATTTCCAAACTGACAAGCTCTTTAACATTTCAAATTCTTTCTTTTTTGTGATGAACATGTTATTAGTTTATGCAATGATAGAAATTACGCAAATCTGTAAATAAAGTACACTGGAGGCCAATAGTCTGGAATAATTAAGATTTTTAATGTTTTTGAAAGAACATGTTCACTACAATTATTTCCACAAAAACAGTAAAAGACATAATATTGTGAAATAATACTACAATTTAAAATAATTGTTCGGAATATATTTTAAAATGTAAAATTTTCCTGTGATGGCATTGCTGAATTTCAGTTATAAGTGTCACTTTAGAAATCATACTAATGTGTTCACAATATTACTGTTTTTACTGTATTTTTGATCAAATAAATGCTGCCTCTGTGAACATGAGAGACTTCTTTCAAAAATACTTAATCTTAATTATTAAAAACTTTTGCAGACAGTGTAAACCCCTTGAAACCCTGATCTAAGGTAATATCAGTTTCATTATATTTTACTATTTATGAACAGATTACGTAAACGGGCGGTTCTGACAGCTTCTTACGGATATTACAATGACCACTTTCACTTTCTCTAACTTGCCATTTCCTGTCTCTCCTCACATGAGGCTTAGTGAGAAGCTGGCAGAAAGGCTCATTAAATTAACCTCAAGACATCAGGCTTAATGTGCTTTGACACTTTGTGACACTGGCGGTGTCTGATGAGGCTGCTGCAGTGATGCAGAGGTGACAGATGCACTATTAGAGAATCAACACCAGGGGAGACAACTCACATGACAACAAATCTACCGGAGACGCAATGCACTTTCTCAGCATCCCTTAACATACAGGAAAGGGGAGGAAATGAGAGTGGAAGCGAGTAGTACCTTGCCAGCTGTCATTGCACACACACAGCTTTTCCCCGGTGAGGTCGCAGTAGCCGTGATCGGGGCTGCCACAGTTGTTCCTGCAGTACGGATGTCACAGCCTCACCCTTCCAGTACTTATCGCATTCACAATACACACGGCTCGCTATCGAGTTCCCCGAGGTGCACTTCCCGTGGCCAGAGCAGTTATTTGGACATGAGTTGATTCTTGTCGAGGGAGAGATGTAGTAAAAGTAGAAGTAAAAGGTTGTAAAAAGCATACAAGGAGAACTTTCTACAGAGACGCCTGAAATAGACAATGGGTATAATGATAGGACTAAGCCTGTGATTACACTGAGAATAAAACAAGCACAGAGGAGATAAAATGAAGACCTCTTTGTGATTACATGTCGTATTAACACCTGGCCGAATCAGCAGGCTTTTTTCTATGAAAATATTGCTGATGCTAAGTGCGATTTACTCACGAGTAGAAGATTTCAAATCCTGTCAGGTTGTAGGCAGCGTCGCTAAAAAAGTGCAGGAGTGCGTAGCCTGAGTTGGTCTCCACTTCAGGGACGGTCTCATTCCCTTTCACTTCGGGGACAATGAGACCACTGTGGGACAATTACAGAAAAAAAGGCTGGTTAGGAAATGATCTATTTTTTTTTCTATAATAGCACTAGCTAATTCCATTTGTCATGCAGTAAAGTGAAATTTTCCTGCGTGACTCCAGGCCAAAGATTTTTCAAACTGGGCTCAGGGGGCCACAAGGGAGAGTTAAGGGTCCTCAGAAAATTTGAGGGGGAAAAAATAAATAAATAAAATAAGTCAAAGATTTTACAAAATCTATTTTTAGGTTCACATGCTGAATTTAAATATTAAATGTTTAATGCAATAATTTATTTGATATTTATCATAAAAAGTTTTACAAATAAATATAAAAATACATTTATCTTCAGGTTTATATGCTACCTTTCAAATGTTTTGAGTCAGTAAGATTTATTTATTTTTTAAAGAAGTCTACACTGCACTCACTTGATCAAAAATACAGTAAAACAATAATATCGTTCAATATTATTACAATTTAAGTATTTTCTTTTTGAATACGTTTTAAAATGTCATTTATTCCTTTGATGTCAAAGTTGAATTTTCTGCAGGCATTACTCCAGTCTTCAGTGTCACATGATCCTTCAGAAATCATTCTAATAGGCTGATTTGGTACCCAAGTAGCATTTATTATTATCATCAATGTTAAAAAGTTGTGCTGTTTAATATTATTGTGGAATTTTTTTTTTTTTTTTTCCAGTTTTAATATGATGAACAGAATTGCATTTATTTAAAACAGAAATCTTTTGCAACATTATAAATGTCTTTGCTATCACTTTTGATCAATTTAATCTTTGTTGGATGACAGAATCTCTTTAAAACCTTTCCAAACCTTTAAAGAGTAGTGTACATTTAACAATGCTAGTGTACGGAAAATCAGATATGCTGTCAAATTAATACAAAATGAACTTTCCATAAAGCATTTTAATTATTGGCTTTTGTAACAGTTCAGTAACAATATAAAATCCAATTATTTGCAGTATTTTTTTTAAAAACAACGTGGTTTTTATAATATCACACTTAATATTTCTATCACACAATATAAATGGGTCTTATTGCATGAAAATAACTGCATTTTTATTTTAGGAAATGGTCCCTCAAAGGGAATCATCATACTTGTGGGGGTAGCATGGCATCGGAAAGTTCAAAACCCCCTTTCATCTTTTAGAAAACACACTCACCTGAAGACGGCTACTAAGGGAGCATAAATCGAGTCTCCATCATAGACATACATGTGGTCCCAGCTACATTCGGTCGCAAAATGGTTAAATCGTAACCTCAGGACTGCGTTTGGGCTGCAAAACAAAGGTGATGACATAATGCTTAAGAATGTGTTGCTGGCTGCATAATCCATTATGAGAACATATTACAGCAGAAACATTTCTGCCAAGTCTGAAGGGTGCAAGGCAGAATGTGCTCCTCCAAGCCTTTTCTGGTAACCCAACACAGAAGAAAACACCCTTGTAAGGGCTGCTGAAGTGTATTTAAATAGGGGTTATGTAAGACCGAAGTGTGGGCACAACAAAACTTTGATGAGAAAGAGAAAAGAGGTCGGAATAACACTTACTAGCCCTCAATCAGCCAGGTGCACTTGGTTTTGTACTTGTAGTTGATGGGCCCATCTGTTAGGTACCCAGACGGCTCAGTCAACCTGAAAAATAAGATCAGAGTCACCATTCAGGAGGACCACATCAAACCGAGCCCAAGGACAAACAGAACAATGCTATGCGTAAAAAAAAAAAAAAAAGATGCAAAAGAGAAGCAGAGAAGTGCTGTTTCAGTACAAGTAGGCACAACGATGGAGCTGGTTTCTGTGGTTACTTATGGCCATATGGACACAGGCTTGTGTGGGAGCAGATCCACAATGATTCACTGCTGCAAATGTGATCATGACACAGGCCTAACCAATCAGTTTCCTCTCCTTGCGGACTGCAACAGAGCGATCGGGCCCATGGAGTGACAGAACTTGGATCTGTATTGCATCATCATGGAACACTCAGGGCCACATTTACCACACCAAGCTGGTGGCATTGTTTGCCCAGACAAGCCCTATTGTTTGTAGATGCCGACTTGAAGGGATGCATCCTTATAAACAATGACCTCAATATTCCACAGACACACTTTTAATTGAACATGTTATTGCTGCTTGCATTGCCAAACACTCCTCAGGGTGAATTCTACAAGGAAATCAATCTAAGTGACATTGCTAAGACCTTCTGTCCTGCTGTTCTTTACGAGAACAAAAAGAAAAACTGAGCTCGTGTTGCAAAAGCATCCTAGAGTGGATGAGAGGAAACCAACACATTAATTTTCACAAAATAAAGCTATCCAAGATGTAGGTTTGTTTCTTCATTAAAACAGATTTGGAGAAATTTAGCATTACATCACTTGTTCACCAATGGATCCTCTGCAGTGAATGGGTGCCGTCAGAATGAGAGTTCAAACAGCTGATAAAAACATTTCAAATAAGCCACAAGTAATCCACACGATTCCAACCTAATAATGAATGTCTTCTGAAGTGAAAAGCTGTATATTTGTAATAAGCAAAAACAGCAAAAAAGTGTTTTGCTTCATAAGGCATTAAATGATGGACTGGAGTCGGGTTGTGTTTGGACTCTCATTCTGATGGCACCCATTCACTGCAGAGGATCTACTTGGTCAGCAAGTAATGCTAAATTTCTCCAAATTTGTTCCGATGAAGAAACAAACTCATCTACCTCTTGGATGGCCTGAGGGTAAGTATATTTTCAGTACATATTCATTTTTGGGTAAACTATTTCTTTAAAGGTAAAGTTTGTAATCTCTGTGCTAAACAAAACTGCAAAAATGGCACTACTTAAATATTCTTGTATACATGGTAATTAGCATATTGAGAATAAAATGAAAAAGACATGGACATTCATTAACTGCTATTGTCTTCTGGAAAAACAGGAGATGCTCGCTTTTGCCATTCATCATGTTGGATTTTTTGTAATTCTGCACAGAAATTGAATCAGCTCATTAATTCTCATTCATGTCCCTGACAACAGCGCACAAGAGAACATCCTTGAGTTTTACTGTGCTTTTGCCTGTCTGTTTATTTATCTGTTCATGTCTTTTAATGTTTGTAATTCGGTCTCTTCCTCACTTTGTGTGTTTCTTCCTAGACTTTTCCCAACTTCCTGTGTCACATCAGCAATCTAGCTGACTGGTACATTTCTCATTTACCTTGGTTGGGAGTCTGAAAAGCTCATTTTTGCCCTGCAAGCAAATTTTCCATTACTGTGAATATTCCAAACAAGGTTCTAAATCACATCAGATCAGAATTATGATTAATACAAGCATGTTTCTAAAATCCATATTTTGGCTTCATTTGGTTATGTAAATCAGTTAAACAGTGCACTCCAAAAATTTGGAAATATCCTAGGCAAAGTGGGACTTTGGACAATGTCAGAACAACTTATTGAAGCTGTTATCCATTAGCAGAAATAACCATTTCTTATTACTTAATCATCTTAATAGAAATATACACACTACCATTCAAAAGTATAATATTTTCAAACGACGTCTCCTACGCTCACCAAAGTTGCACTATTTTGATCAAAGATACAGTAAAATATTATTACAATTTAAAAGAACTGTTTTCTATTTGCTTAAATCTTCAGTATCACATAATCCTTCGGAAATCAGTCTGATATGCTGATTTGGTACTGAAGGAAAACTTCTTAATATTAACAATGTTGAAAGCAGATGATTAATATTTTGTGGGGGGAAAAACAAAGCATTTTTTCCATTATCCTTTGAATATAAAGTTAAAAAGAACAGCTTTTATTTGAAATCAAAATCTTTTTTAACACTGTCTTTACTGTCAGTTTTGATCAATTTAATGCATCCTTGCCAAATAAAAGTAATAATTCCTTTTTTAAAAAGGAACAGTAGTGTACATAATCACAATCGGACTTTTTTTTTTCCTTTTTTTTTTTTTTTTGAAGATAATTCAATCAGAACTTTACATTCCTACTTTTATTTAATACTTTTTTTTTTTTGATTTTGTGTGTGTGGTCCCTTATCAATGCAACAATCACAAAATTATGAAGACACTGATATTGTCCAGAATCTCACTTTTTCTGTGGCATTTCCAAAACATTTAGCCGCTGACCATATGAACATATCCAAATTCTGTAATGAAATAAAACCTAAATTCATAAGTGTGCATCACACAGCAAAGTGAAAACAGCCTGCAAACAAAAGTCATCATTGTGGCTATACTTCTCTTGTAATCATTTCTCTCACTCTGTGAATCATTCCTCACTTAAAGTGAAGACTCTCTTCAAAACAAAATTCCTGACATACATCAAACCTAATACAAACACTGAAAATCTGGCACTAACATTCTTGTTGTAGGTTAAATCGTAGCCTATTAACAAGCTATTTCTCCACTCTGTGTTCTCTGTGTCTATAATCAGACACTGAGATTTTAAGATCACGATGCACCACTTCCTGTGCCGGGGAGGACATCCCTCAAGCTGAATGTTGGCGAGAGGGATGTTTCTTTGTGCGGGCACACACTCATCGGCCCAGAAGAGAGGGAACTGTAGGTGAGTCAACAGTTAAAATATTCACCAGTTTTCATGAATCTTTTATACCCCACTACCACAGCAAACATATCCACCAGCAGCCACGATTAATACCTATCCCAGCGGCTTTGAAGCCTCCACCGGACAAGGTTCACTCAGCTTCGCTCAAAGGCTGGCCTCAGGCATTCAGAAAGGGACGAGAAGGGAGTTACATAAATATCTGCAGAACAGCCAATACAATATTACAAAAAAACAAAGACTTGTGTGCTGAAAGTAAATGGGGTCTGAAAGGTGCAAAACAGCACTGCAGTCAGCCATGTCTAAATGTTGACACTTTGCAAAGTCCAATTAGAGAGGGCCTCCTCGTTGGCTAACTCAAGCCCCGCTTCCTGCCACGTGAATAGGAGTCCACTGATATCTGTCGATCACTTCCTGAACGTGCCTGTCCTCACAGCCCTTGTCTTCCTGTGGTCGGCGTGTTGCCTCCCACCGCTTGTTCGTTAAGCTGTTGTGTAACAGGAAAGCTGTTTTTAGTGGCAGTATGATGTGGAGGCAAGGACACTAGGTTAGGACTGCTGAATAATTCAGGTTTGTTCATTTATTTGTCAAGCTGTGGTATCATCTATTCACAGTACAACCGTTTAAAGGGATAGTACATCCTCAAGGTGTTCCAAACCTGTACGAGTTTCTTTTTCCTGTTAAAAAAAAAAAGAAGATATTTTGAAGAATGTTGGCAAGCATACAACCGTTTGTTTACTAGTATTCTTAAAATTTTCATTTTTTGTACTCAACGGGAGAAAACAACTCATACAGGTTTGGAACAACTTGAGTTACATAAATATCCGAACTGTATGCGCATCATACTAAACAAAATCATAAATATAAAAAGTTACTTCACCATATTTGAATTACGATTCAATCAAAAACACTGAGGAACTATATTTAACCTCACACTGAGCGAGCAAGATCAAATGTACAACAGGAAGATCTGTTAACAGCTGTGAAATATAAACTGCTACACTTTTACTGACAAAGGGGATTTTAGAGTGGAAGCACCATTAGGATTCAAACACTCTTTGTTTTTGTCCAGGAGGTTTGGGTGAAGTGTAATACAGGAAACGCATCCACAGCGACTAAGCTCTCTGTATTACAAAGGACTGGATCTATGCTTTTTCCAAAGCAAAAGAGATTTTAAATAGATTTCATGTGTTGCCTCCAGTGGACTCACCTTGTCTGGCCTACATTTTGCACATTAACTGGATCCTGAATGGTAATCTATATGAACCGGAACCTAGAAGCCAGTTTTAAAAGCTAATACAGGAAAATGAAGGGAAACTAAAAGATACCATCTTCTACATAATCTACACTCTCAGAAATAAAAGGTACAAAAGTTGTCACTGGGGCGGTACCTTTTCAAAAGGTACACTTTTGTAACTATTAGGTTCAAATATGTACATTTTAAGTACTAATATGTACCTTTAAGGTACCTAAATGGACCCTTTAGGTACAAACATGTACCTTTTGAAAAGGTACCGCCCCAGTGACAGCTTTTGTACCTTTATTTCTGAGAGTGTAAGGGTGTGTTTACACTTGAATTTCAGTTCTCTTAATTCTTTTGGTCTGAACCACACAAGACAATTATACATTTAGTCCTGTTTGTTTTACATTCAAACTGTCATTTTTAACCCTGAACCTAAAGATACAAAACAAAAGGCATAAGGACACAGGCACAACCTGACTGGACAGCTTTTATGATTTATTGCAAAATTATTGAACATCCAAAACTGCTGTGTGCTGGGCTAAATGTGGTCACTGTATGTGTGTACATATGGTGGCATTATTACCAGCTAATAACTCACAAAGAGCTAATAAAATGTGTAAAGAAGTCAAAATAGCACCATGAATTACTGCTGTAAGGAGACAGCGGTTCCACCTGTATTGAACTGTAATGGGCAACACAGCTCCAATAATGAGAAGAACTATGTATGCTTGAACATTTTGTCCTTTTTAGGCAATCTTATGACAGCATGTACTTATTTTGGTTCGTTTATATGTCTTTGGTCTGTGTTGTGTTCATTTATCAGCCGAACTGCACCAAAGTTCAGGGCTCCAGAGTCTGCACAGTGGTTGCATTTGCGATCAAAAATATTTATTTGTGAGTGACATTTTTGCTGAGATCGCCACTGAAGACAACATAAACTTAGATGTTAAGATTCATGTTATGAAAAAAAATAAATAATTCACTTAGTTTGAGTGCCAAAATACAGACAGGAAAAGCAAAGATTATCTTTCCAAATCAGACAAACATGTAAAAATGAAAAATAACACTTTTTCAAACAATTATCATCTCTGTTGAGTACCAACATTGATAACACACCTGCTGAGAAAAAGGCAGGTTTCAGTTGTGTCCAACTGAGAGCTATAGAAAACAATTGAGGTGCATCTTTCCATGTCAATCAATGAACATTCAATTGCAGAAAGGC
This sequence comes from Spinibarbus caldwelli, assembly GCA_039654775.1. NCBI lineage: Eukaryota > Metazoa > Chordata > Actinopteri > Cypriniformes > Cyprinidae > Spinibarbus > Spinibarbus caldwelli. The sequence goes on along the minus strand of CM077256.1, from coordinate 10,747,184 downwards.
ATTTTTTGCATGGCTCAGTTATGATCATGAAAAAGAAAATGTTTTGTGACTTTTGTTCCACGAGGGCAGAGAAATAGTGGGAGAAAAATAGATCTCATTACCGGAACGAACCATTTCAAGAAAGAGAGAAACACAGAATTAGTCAAAAGCATTGCTGTTATTTTTTCTTATAGAAGCCAATGGCTCCTTAACTAATGTTTTTGTTTGGAGCCCTGGAGTCTGTTTGTTTAGTGCGCACCTAAGGGTTCGAATGACAGCGTTCACACTTATTCAAATAAACCGCACTAAGAGAGCAATCAGAGTTCATTTTAATTATTTAAAAAAAGACTTTAAAAACATCCAAACACTTGAAGAAAATCTTCCAGCATCTGACCACAAGACTTAAGTGTACTTGCGGTTGATTTAAGCCAAGCATCTGTTAGGCTTGTTTGATGATGATAATGTAGCTTACATTGAACTTCAGATAGTCATCCATAAAGATCAGACTAAAAATAGTGCACAGAATCATGTCGACTGACTTGGCTTAACCCAAATACCAAATCTGCAGTCTAGAGCGGTCCGTGTACTTGGCGGCCAACGGATTTTCCTTATGAAATTAGAAAACAAAAATCCGGAATCGAGCGTTCACTCATTTTTTGTTTTAATATTGAATGTAGAAAAATTAGAAAACCGCTTCTTTTTCATTTTTTCCAAGAAACGAAAAAAAAGAATTCAACTTAATTTTTCGTTTTTCGATCAGGGGTAGAAAAATGAATAAACCGCTTGAATTTTCGATTTCTACACGTGGGCGGGAATTAAACGCCCCTTTCTGCTGATTGGTCAACCGAAGATCTTCCGCAGTTCGGCGAGGCAGAAGTCCTCCTCTGCTGCAGGTGTACGGATTCTTGATGTGTTTATTGCAACTACATTTAATCTTTTTCTCATCAAATAACCAGACAAATGAATAGCTCGATACAACCCGTTCTTCTGTGTAGATATAAATTCTATGATTTGCATCAGCTGGGCATGTATGATATGACAGCTGTCATAGCCTACCCTGGTCGCCCAGTAAGTTTGTTTAATTAATTAATTACTTTTAAATAAAATATTTTAAACACTAATACAAAAAGGAAAGAACAATGCATTGACTTATATAACAGGCCAATTAGGCTATAACGTTCAAGAGCTGTGACATTCTGACTATTTTACAATCGGAGAACAACAGAGATAAAATACATAGGCCTACTCTTTTGAGTTTTATAATGTAGTCTTTTTTTTTTTAAATTGATTATAATTGAGACCATTGCGGGTTGATTCTCACCAAACCCCACAGAATACATTAAGAATGCTTGGAATATACGGCACAGCATTAGGATTATTTTACGACAGATTTGCATCCGCTTAAAAAAAAGTGAAAGTCACCATCTCTGCCATTCTCGGCCAAGTGAGAGCAGAACATTTTGTGTGTGTGTGTGTGTGTGTGTGTGTGTGTGTGTGTGTGTGTGTGTGTGTTCGAAAAAAGGAAGGTAATAAGCCTTTAGAATAACAAGGTGAGTTATCCCTTTAGTTTACACAGTTCTAATAAGTTGCGATGGGTTAAATAAACTCAGTAAACTAAACAGCAGACAAATGAAACTACAATCAAGCGCAGACCAGTATTGAAGTGCACAGAAAATATGCAGTCATAACTTTGTTTTTGCTGTGTTTATTTAATTAATATTGAGTAGGCCTATTTGATGGAAATAACACCGTCATTCATGGTCGTATGGTAAAAAAGTAGATTTTTATTTGTGTACGTTCAAAATGACAACAAAATGTAATGCCTTTGAAAAATAAAGTGAACAGCAAAATGTGCTGCTTTAGCGCATCAGTCTAATTGGTCATCTTTCTGGCGCATGCCACAAACATGAACCAATACACAGCAAAAGCCTACTTGATGCACCTACTAGAACTCTACATTTAGATTATTTGACATGTATCAAAAACGTGACTTTACAGTCTGTAAAATACGGTAGGCTATAGCTTTTTTTATTTTTTTTTCGCGGACCCTCTGGCACTTTGAGAACCGCTGGTCTACACCTTAGACTGTATGTCTACACAGAAGAAAGTGCTGTCTAATCTCTGCCACGGTACAAGTTGTATCGAGCTATTCATTAATCTGGTTGCTTGATGAGAAAAAAGATGAAATGTAGTTGCAATAAACGCGTAAAGAATCCGTACACCTGCAGCAGTGGAGGACTATTATTTTGCCTCACGAAACTGCGGAAGAACTGATGATGGCACAGTTTGATCTTCGGCTGACCAATCAGCAGAAAGGGGCGTTTAATTCCCGCCCACGTGTAGAAATTGAATATTCAAGCTGTTTATACATTTTTCTACCCCGATCGAAAAACTAAAAAAAAAAAGTTTTTCGTTTCTTGGAATAAAAAAATGAAAAAACGAAAAAGGAGCTGTTTTCTCATTTTTCTACTTTCAATATTAAATAATAAAAAATAAAAAAACGAAAGTGAACGTTGGATTCCCAATTTTGGTTTTCTAATTTCAAAAGGAAAATCTGTTGGCCGCCAAGTACACGCACCTAGAGCACACAATATTTCTGAGCACCACAGACATATTTCAAGTAGATGTTTGCACAAGGGCAGTTGACACACATTTGGGAAGCTGACACATCCTATGGTGTGAAATGTTATACTCGTTCTAAAACCATTTGAAAAGATTTTGCTAATTCTTTTATAATTACCATGCATGCATCTTTTATGATTTTATATTAATGGAGATACTAAATAGAATATTTGTACTTTAAAAAATGCATTTGTCACACAGCAGGACTATTTTAATTGAACTAGAGGACTAAAAGGTTAAAAACAATAAAAAAAAAAAGATAGAAAAATAGTAAAACTTTACAATAAGGTTTCATTTGTTAACATTAGTTAACTACATTAGTTAATATAAATTAGTTAACATACACTAACAATAAACAATATACCTACTGCGTTTATTAATCTTTTTACTAAAGATTAGTAATCTTTTTACAAATTAATTTATTTATATTAATACATTTTTTTTAAATCAATAGTCATAGTTAATGCACTGAACTAACACGAACATGTATTTTTTGAACTAATATTAACAAGGGTTAATAAATGCTGTACAATCAAATTACTCATAGTTAGTTCACAATAACAAATGCACTAATGTCAATGTTAAAAAATGAGACCTAACTGTAAAGTGTATACATTTTATATGTAAATGATTTTAAGTTAACTTACACAAACATGCATCAATTACCTATTATCAAGGACTGAAAAGTATTAAGTCTTAAGAAATGTCTCAAACTAATAAAAATCTCCACTAATCCAAAGAAAAAAAAAAAAAAAAAAACTATTTACCTTACAAAAATATTAATTTAACCTGTTTTAGCCACCAAACATACACACCTCAACTTTCCTCTAGATTTATAGCTGATTTCAAAAGCACATTTTGTATAACATCAAGAAACTACATGACATGAAAGGTGACACTCTAAAATTCATGCACAGCAATTCCATTTCAAATATGGCACTATAAAGTACTAAAGATTAATTACACACTACACAGACAATATATAGTTCCCAATTTATGGACAAAACCAACCAAAGTTTAAAAAAAAAAATGTAAACATTTTCACTATCAGTTAAAGTTCTTTAAACATCTGTAAAATCTTTATGAAATTGCTATAACTTTAGGTAATCTGTTGTAATTTTAACTGTAGGTTCATCTTAAGTGAGAACTTCAGAGAAAAGAAGTTACATCAAGAGATGGCACAACCACACAAAGTCACAGAAAGCCAACCCATCTCTGAGCAAGACTAAGTTTAGGCTACATCATGAAGTTACTGCTCACGAAATTTCCAATGCACTCAGTTTTAACAATAAAGTTGACTCTATTTGAAGATTAACTTGGCATTGGTTGGACATTGATAACTGGTATTGCAAAAACATGGCTAATATTTCACTTTGTTTAATGTCTGTTTTCAGTGTTTTTTGTTTTGTTTTTAATTCAGAGAAATAAATTAAAGACGACAATTAAAAATTGCCTTAATCCTCTTTTCTTGTTATTTTAACTTTGAGCAGACACAGACTGGTCTCCATCTACATTATTAAAGCACCATTATGCAAGGTAATTGTTGCTTATGAGTCTGCAACCTAACACAGGTCATTAATAATTCTGCATCCTCATAAACAACATCTGCGCAAGCAAGCCATGGCCGAAACAATGGAGTGGCACACCAGACACAATTTCTATCCCATGTATCCACTTAGCCAGTCTTTATAACAACAAACTGCTATTTGTCAGAGTGACAGCCTTTATTGTTTGATCATTCATCTTATGAGCATCTAATGGGTGATCACACACATGCTCAGATAATAACTCAGTACTTCCTGGTCACCTGGACCAGCATGAAAGGTCCAACAATGGACGAGAGCATCAAAACGTCAACAGAGTTAATTTCCTTTCATTCAGCTATTGTTGCTTTCAACCTTTGTTATACAAGGCTGAGTGTCAGGTTGGAGTTTAGTTTGAGTGACAGCACTTATAAATGCCAATAGCATCCTCTTGGCTGCTTCTAAGAGGGAGATCTTTGTTGCACCCGATGAGAGCAGGATGCTATTTTAAGTAACGGTGCAGGAGCTTTGTTCAAGAGTTTAATTTATCATACAGCTGTCAAACTAAGATCGCTTAAAACTAAATCATGTCTACCCACAGTACCTTTGACATCTTTTGAGAAGACAAAGGCACAGAATTAATAATGACAGTATAGTAGATGTTTGAAAAACTCATCAGATCGTGTCTGTACAATTATTTAAATAATACTAATATAAACAGTGTGTGAAGTACAGGGTGACTGCAGGTTTTATGAAGGTAAATCAAAAACCTTTTTAAGAACAAAGAAAATCTAAGGAATAAATTGAAGGCAATAAAATACATCAATATGCTGTTTAAATGTAAATGTCTAGGGAGCAGACAATGAGCTGTATTGGCAATACTTTTTTGCACATACAACCTCCAACACATCTTTTCATTACTTTTTAATTAATTTTACAAAAAAAAAAAAGGCTTTAGGCATGAATAGCTTTGATCACAAACAATAAAATATGAAAATAACTTTTACTGATCACACTGCAATTCTTGCTCTGTATGTGTGTCTTGTTTAAAAGCAAAGAATATCAAAAGATTCTTAAATCAAGATACATTTACTTGATATAGAAGATAAGTCTTGTTTTCTGCGATCAAAATGAAGTGTTTATCATTTAAAAAGAACAAATATCCACCAGTGAGTTCAGAAAATCAATTTTTTAAAGGTTTTCATGCGCAAATATTTTCTTATTTTGTAACAAACTCACATAATTTCTCAAAATAACAAGACTTCATATCTTCATTTTGCATCTCAATGATATATGTCTTAATTTAAGGATTAAGTTATCCTTTCAAGTTATCCAAATTTCCCAGACAAATATGAAAATCCAGCAATCAGTAACATGCTTTACAGATGATTGAACATTCAATGGACGTGTTCCTAAGTATCACAATAACAAAACTTTAAATTTGAATAAAATAACAATGAAAGAAATAACATACAAAGCTGTCACTGGGGTGGTATCTTTACATCTTATCATATCATATCTACCCCTAAATGGTACATATTAGTACCTTTGGAAAGAGTACCGCACTGTATGTGCACCCATGATCAGTGAATTTGACACACAAGCACTTGCAACATGCTTTCATTTTCCTCTAGAGCTGAAAACAGTCCTATTTAATACTCATAAATGCCTTTTTAAATACTCACTTGAATCTTCCTTGGCAGTGTTGACACTGGTCCCCAACCCATCCACGATCACAGACACAAGATCCGTTCACACACCTGCCTGACAGACAGCTCTTCTCGCAGGGTTTAGATGGAGAGCCCTCTGAAATCAGCACCAGGGAGAACATCACACACAGCCATAAATATTTCTGCATGCCCTGCAGTCTCTGTCTGACCAGAAACAGTTCAGGTCTGAGCATCCTCTTCCAGCATTCATGGTTTAGGGATGCTGCTGCTGTTTGTTGTTGAACTGGGTATCAATATCTTAGGGCCTTTCTTCCCTGCTTAAATTACTGGTGCCCAGATTGTTTCAATTATAACAGCAGGAGGGATTCGTCCACCTATAGATCATGAATATTCCTTAAATGTGAGCGATCGTTTCCCAAAACGTAAGCAATCGTTTAATGAAAACCTCCAGATCCGAGTGTGATATGATAAAACGAGCATAAACACAGGCATATTAAATCATCTGTCTCGCCTCACTGTGTTTCTGAACACGGGCAGGAATTTCCTACGTTACCTCCTGCAGTTACAGGGCTGGAAAATAACTCCCCATAACATTGAAAAAAATCTTTCCTCCCAGAGCATTACCATAACTCAAGGGATGAGATATTTCCAGCTTTAAAGCATCATATTATTCAGCGGTCTTATTCTGATCCCGTCCGCAGCCATTTTAAAGCGTAAACATTCAGCTGGCTGCCCAAATACACTGCTGGTGTGCTTTAAAGCCTTTAAACCTTGAGCTTTTCGTGGTTAACGTTCATATGCCACGGGAAAAACGCTAAACGGAGAAGGTTTCGGAGTGAAAAGCATCCTTTATAACCGCAGCAGTCAGTAACACGGATGTTGTTTCTGCTGTTGTCCGTTGCGCTGAGGGATTTGGAAAACCTGAGGAACTATCCGTTATCCGCATATGTTTTTCGCTGTTTTTCAGGATCAACGTGATAAACTCCTTTACGAACGCGTAGACCCTCAGTGTGGGTATATGTCCTCCTCGTCCCAGTGCGCTGAAACCCTCTCAGTGTGTGAATTTTGGCCCCTTCGACCACCGTTTAAGCTCCCATAGTACGAGCAGCTCGCGCTGGCTGCTCCTCAGGTTGGAGCAAACGCGACACAGAGATGTCTGCGCATGCGCAATGGAAAGAGGCCATATTTAAAGAGACCGTGACCAGTATGTGCGTCCCTGAAATGTCCATTGCAGTACTTGAGAAGCTTTGTTAAATATTTTGTCACATCTTCAGGAAGTGTGTGAAAACTTCCTACTGCTTTTACAGTTTTTTTTTTTTACAATGTAACAATGCTCCATACATTATATTGAGTACAGTAATGTATATCAGTGGTTCCCAACCACGTTCCTGGAGGCCCCCCAACACTGCACATTTTGGATCTCTCCTTTGTCTGACACACCCATTTCAGGTCTTGGAGTCTGTACTAATGAGCTGATGATCTGAATCAGGTGTGTTTGATTAGGGAGAAATGGAAAACATGCAGTGTTGGGGGGCCTCCAGGAACGTGGTTGGGAACCACTGATGTATATTCTCACTGAATATCAAGGTTTTATGACCCAGATTTCCATCACACTTTCAAGTCTCCATCTCAAATATGAACTTTGTCCTTCTCTTAAGTGTTAAGGTGCACCTCAGTAAATAATAGACAATCCGTTGGTTTCACAGACAAGGCGCCTAGTCGACTGTAAAAACTAAAGGTTCCTGGAGGCACCTTTTGGGGTTCTTCACTTTGCCACACCGGCGGAACCCTCTGTGGAACCTCTAGGCACCCTTTCAAAATGGGTGGTTCTCTGAGGAACTTTAACGGTTCCTGGAAGAACCCTTTTATTAAGAATGGTCAGGAACCACCTTGGTGCTTCGAGGCACCATTTCCAATTCCAGTTCTTTAATATTTGCACCCACCCCCCTCCTCTCCCACCCACTCACTCACTAACTAGTTTATTGTTCCTGATATTGACATTTTTTATTATTTTAATGAACAAACTGAAAAACTAAAACAAATACATATCCAACATTGTTTATTGATAAACAACAACATCCATAGGAGTTTCAAATAAATAATCACCTTAAATAGTCAATACTGCACATTACAATCCAATTCATGGAAACAGTAGTGTTAATATTGTTATAAATAAAAAATAAAACATTTACACCTTGACAAAACCATGAATAAATAAATGTGACTCAAATATCTTAGAACTTTAAAACATTTCATGTACCTCAAAAATAGTACAATTCAAATTAGCAAATTTAATTACAAATTTAATTCAAATTTAATGTACATTGCAGTCAATGATAACATATTCTTTCTTGTTCTAAATGGAGGTCACAGATTGGGAAAATTCACACAGGAGATTTTAAGAAATTGATAAGCCTCAAGACAGCTGCAGGTAAATTGATGATCTCCTCCTGAACAGATTCAGCAGAAAAATAGTGCACTTTACTGTACGTTTAACAGCTTTTCTGTATAATGTTGAATAGAACAAAGGCACTTATAGTAAGGTGAACTCATGTTGGTAGGTTCGTCAGCAAGTAGCTCCTCATCAGGAAAATCTGCAGTGCTGCTCTCACCAAATGGGTCTCCATTACCACAGTTGGTGTAAGATTCTGTGTAGTTTGTTGAAAAAGGAGTGATTTACATAAAATTTTATAAAAAAATATTGACATTTATTCATTTAGCACATGGTTTTATTCAAAGTATCTTAAAAATGAGGAACATCACAGGCAATTTATTCTTATATTAGTGCTCTGATTAATGGTTGTGGACTAGTTAAATGCACAATATCTATTACAATAACACTGTGTTATACATACAGGTGCATTAGGTTTGTAACATTTCAAACAGTGAAACTTTCATATATTCTAGATTCATTACATGTAAAGTAAAACATTTCAAAAGTTTTTTTTTTGTTTTTGTTTTAATTTTGGTGATTATAGCGTACAGCTCATGAAAGTCAAAAATCCATTATCCATTTGAAATCCATTTGCGTTTCATTAAATGACCATCCCTACAGTATAAATTCCGGGTATCTCTTGTTCTTTGAAACCACAATAATGGGGAAGACTGCTGACTTGGCAATGGTCCAGAAGACAATCATTGACACCCTCCACAAAAAGGGTAAGTCACAGAAGGTCATTACTGAAAGGGGTGGCTGTTCACAGAGTGCTGTATCAAAGCATATTAAATGCAAAGTTGACCGGAAGGAATAAATTGGGTAGGAAAAGGTGCACAAGCAACAGGGGTGACCACAAGCTTGAAAATACTGTCAAGCAAAGCCGATTCAAACACTTGGGAGAGCTTCACAAGGAGTGGACTGAAGCTGGAGTCAGTGCATCAAGAGTCACCACGCTCAGACGTCTTCAGGAAAAGGGCTACCAAGCCACTTCTGAAACAGAAACAACGTCAGAAGCATCTTACCTGGGCTAAGGAGAAAAAGAACTGGACTGTTGCTCAGTGGTCCAAAGTCCTCTTTTCAGATAAAAGTCAATTTTGCATTTTATTTGGAAATCAAGGTCTGGAGTTTGGAGGAAGACTGGAGAGGCACAGAATCCAAGCTGCTTGAAGTCCAGTGTGAAGTTTCTGAAGTCAATGATGATTTGGGGTGTCATGACGTCTGCTGGTGTTGGTCCATTGTGTTTTATCAAGTCCAAAGTCAATGCAGCCGTCTAGGAGCAGGAGATTTTGGAGCACTTTATGCTTCCATCTGCTGACAAGCTTTATGGAGATGCTGATTTCCTTTTCCAGCAGGACTTTAGCACCTGCCCACAGTGCCAAAACCACTTCCAAGTGGTTTGCTGACCATGATATTACTGTGCTTGATTGACCAGCCAACATGCCTGACCTGAACCCCATATGGAATCTATGGGATATTTTCAAGAGAAAGATGAGAAACAGTCGATCGAACAATACAGACGAGCTGAAGGCTCAATAGTGCCTCAGCAGTGCCACAGGCTGATCGTTTCCATGCCACATCTCACTGATGCTGTAATTTTTGTGCTAAAGGAGCCCCGACCAACTATTGAGTGCAGAAATCAACATACTTTAAAGAACTTGAACTTTTCTGTTTTGAAAATCCTTTTTTTGATATTAGGAAATATTCTAATATTGTGAGATACTGGATTTTTGACTTTCATGAGCTGTAAGCTATAATCACCAAAATTAAAACAAAAAAACTTTTGAAATGTTTTACTTTACCTGTAATGAATTTAGAATATATGAAAGTTTCATTTTTTGAAATGTTACAAAAAAAAAAAAAAAAAAAAAAAAAACCTTTTTCACGATATTCTAATTTTTTGAGATGCATCTGTATGTGTGTGTGTGTACAAAACTCAACATGCACAAACTCAGACTTACCTCATTTATCATATACAGTCCAGTACAGCAGGATCGTCATGCAACAGGTAGGGTAAGGCTCGGATTTCTCTGAAGAAAATAAAAGGAAAAAAAAAAGAAAAAGAAAAAAAAAACCTATAAATAATTGAATGTTTTAGAGGGATTTCTGATGTTTCTCTGCAATTGTTCACTTATTTACACAAGGGGTAAGTCCAGAGAGATCACTTTATTGTCAGCCAGCAACAGACATCAGCAGCTCCAGCAGTTCACTACAGAGCCATATTCATGAAACATACACAGAACACACGTCTTCATTAACTGCTAAATAAAAAATAAAACATGGATAAAAAATTATAAATTGTTTCATTCAAGTTCAGTGTAATAGTTTACATAAGACTGGATTCATATAATTTGGATTAACGTTAGGCCTCACTGAAACACTATTTCAGTTATTTCAAAGTAAATAAATAAATACTTACATTAGTGCTCCTCAGTGAACCCTGTGACATTTTAAGAGAACTCAAGTATATGTTCTGAGGAGAGAAAAAGATGAAAACTGTTTTTATGTGTAACTAAATAGAAAAATAGTCTAAATATATTAGTCTACATGTAACATGGATGGGTAACGATTTAACAAACGTAAACGACAACAAATAGTTCAGAAAAGAAGAGTTACAATGACTAAAAGTGAACATAATGAGCAAAGCTGACTAAAAATAATCGTTTGTGATTTAATGCTCTCCATTTCGTCCCACGAAGTTCATTAGATAGTTAGCATCGCGGCTATTAAATTAGCGGTTAAAATGGTATAAAACAAACATTTAAATATAAAAACATACAGTTAAGTGTGTCAGTGCAGGAATTTGTGTACAAATAGTAAATCTGTATATTTATTTTGGAGAATTTATTCACCTTTTGTTAGACAGTCCTGCGCTGTGGTTGTTTCTTTGAGGAGACAAAAGAACCGTTAATGTTACTTTGTATTTGAAATCGCTCTTGCGCGCGCGCGAGCAGACAGCAGGTGCGCGAGGACGCGCCAGCCCTGGTACATTTCCTTCTTCTAGACAACAGCATAAACAGAATTATTTTTTATTGAATTAATTGTTAAACAATTATTTCTGAATAATTGAAAGTTATTTCATTAGGGAAATAAAAATTCTAAATATTAGACTTGTACTGATTGTTATAATTAGTGTGTTTTTAATTAAATCAATGTGTTGAACCATATTTAGTTCAATAATATGTTGAATGTTTGCTTTAAAGTTTCAGGGAAAACAATATCCACCTTCAAATGATTTTACATTTATTTATAAACAAAAAAAACTTCTTCTTTTTTTTTTTAGTCATTGCAGTATTTAAGTTATAGGTACAACAAAAGTATTTAAAATCTGACAAATGGAGGCAGATAAAAGTGCAATCTGGCAGAAAGAAATAAAGAAAATAATCTATAATACCATGGTGTAGCCACTGCCTGTATGGCCCTATATGTATATATTCCCTATTGCTGAAAACAGTGTTTTCAGACATAATTTTTAGTTGGATATACTGTGGCTGATTTAGATTTTGCATGTCTCTTTTTTTTTTTTTTTTTTGGACAATTTTTAAGACCATTTAGTCTTTTCTAATAATGCCCAAGTTTTTTTTTTTTTTCACATGCCAAGTGCCACAAAAGTCATTATGTTCAGTACCATTCCGAAAAAGTAAATAATAATAATAATAATAATCAGTCCTATTTCATTTTTGTCACATGAATCTCTGGGTTCCTCTAAATGCTGGCTTTTACAAGTCAGATCTTCCAGGAACCACTTCAATGTTAACAGATCTTACAATAACTAATTTTTTAAATTTGAGTTCCTCCAGGAACCTCCAGAACACTTTAAGGTCTCATTGCAGTGAAAGGGTGACTCCAGAACCTCAGAACTGGAAACAGAGTGCTTCAAGGATCCCATAAGTTCCTGCAAGAACTGCAAAGACTGAAATGGTTCCTCCAGGAACCCTATTATGAGAAAAAGAGCCTTGAGGCACTTAAAATACACTTTGAATAACTTTTTGAGTACTCAAAAGGATATTTGAGGCACCTTTAGTTTTTACAGTGAGACTAAAATGTAAGTCTGAGCTGTTTCAGCTGAAAGAAACTTGCACTGACTGATCTTAAAATCAGTGCCTTTGTTTTGTCTCAAAAAGCACACCAGTAATTTTTTTTTTCTAAGCACGTTTATAAAAAATTACATAATTGTCCTAATTGAACTATGGCCTAATCCTGTTTTAAACCCTATTCGCACGGGATTAGTATTATCTGGGGACCATGTGTGATTTTGAAATATGATTTTAGAAAAATTTTTACTTTACAAATTACAGACATGGCCGATTCGCACGGGATTAAGATCACAGACAACCTCCGCAATTATTACAAATGACTGGAGGTCACAAGGTAATACTAATCCCGTGCGAATAAGCCTTGTCTGTGAAACCGGGCCTATGTGCAATTTAAGTAAGGCTAAAATAATGTATGATGTCCTGCTCTTTGGGTTCATTTATTAGTGTCAAACTTTCATGCACCTCAAACATATGCTCTCTTAATATAAGTAATATGAAGCAAAGATCGTTTGGGGTTGGTCAGATTTTTTAAAATGTGCTTGTGTCTGTCATGCTCACCAAGGCTGCATTTATTTGATCAACATACATTAAAAATAGTATTATTGTGAAATATTCTTAAAATATAAAATGCCTGTTTTCTAATATATTTAAAGATGTAATTTATCTCTGAGATCACAAAGTTGAATTTTCAGCAGTTATTACTCCAGTTTTCAGTGTCACATGATCCTTTAGAAATAATTCTAATATGCTGATTTGGTGCTCAAGTTACATTCATTATTATCACAGTTGAAAACAGTTGTGCTACAGTTTTTGCAGAAACCATGGTACTTTTTTGCTTTTTAACCATGGTACTTTCTTTAGTGGATAAAAAGTTCACAAGAACAGCATTTATTTTAAAGGTTTTTTTTTTTTTACTGTTATATTTGCTCAATTTAATGCATCCTTGCTGAATAACAATAACAATGTGACAAAGTATATATATCCAGTTTGATCTAGCATTCATAGTACAGTAAGCAAACACTAGGGTGGATCTCTTTAAAACCATTAAAAAGTATAACATATATTCACACAACAGTAAATCTGCCAGTTGTTATACAGAATGTAATAAAACACTCAATTCAGTTGGGAATTTGATACTCTATATGGACAATTACTGGGCTTTGTGATGATTCTCACACCTCACAGACTTCCCTTTTTAGATCATTCCCATCACAACAGCCCCATTCAGTCAGGCACTGAAGAAATGAATTGCATCGCATTATAATAGCGCTGACTTTAGGAACAGAGCTGTTTGGTTAAAATACATGGGTGTCCATACTAAAGAGCAAATTTAAAGTTAAAAGAATGCTAATTAACAGTTAAATCATAAACTTACTGTTAATTTAATTCATACAGTATGTGCTCCACATATTCTGTGCTGGCATAGGTTTTCAATTTACACATTTACACAATATTCCAGTCTATGAACATTCCTGTCTCACTCAGAGCTACATTCTTTCATGGCCCACTGGAGAACATGACACTTTCTCCTCAGACCTTCAGGAATGAAAGAATCAAAGCCTCAGACAACTGCAACTCAGACTCACAGAACACAACTGCACATGCATGTTTCAGCCTGTCAGAAAGCACATGCGGCATAACTACCCAGTGATGCAGCAGCAGTGATCTGTAGGATAAGCATATATTGTTATGCGTAAATCACAGGTGATTTACGATTCATTCCTTTACACTTTAGGCATGCCATAAATCCTTCACGAAGCCGAAGCAACATAGTGCCCCCAGATGGTAAACATTTAACAATATAGTACAGCTGTACAGTTAGAGCACTTGAAGTGGCATACATTACAGCTACTTTTGATATACTGTAGTAAAAAATTATATTGTGAGCTGAAAGTGAAAAATAGTTATCAATTTATCCATGCCAGTGCATGGATTTGATCTGCCTCTTCTTTCTATATAAAAGTAGCCAAGGTGGGGTTTGTATTTCACATGATTTCTTTCTTTCTTTGTTCTTAATGCCATTAAAGTATGGGTGGAAACAGAGTCTGGGAGCGAGGAGTTGAATGTGATCTTAATCCCTGACTAAAAGGGATTAGTATCTGAGTATGCTGATTGCACACATAAAAAGTCTAAACTATATTCAGTTCGGTAAGAGACTATGATATACTACTTTACATAAATCTTTACATACTGCTTTACATAAATCTCAGTGTGTGACTGTGTGTATTTGTGTCATCTGAAATCAGATTTTAATTACATTATTTTTTAACAATGTGTTTTGGTTTATGGGTGAATTTTTGATATCACACATTTTGAGTCAAGAAGACACCTTTTCCCTTTAATGGATAGATTTTTTTTTTTTTTTTTTAAATTGCACTACCATTCAAAAGTTAATACTAGAAATGAATACATTTATTCAGCAAGGATGCATTAAATTGATCAAAAGCAACAAAGACTTTTATATTGTTACAAAAAGATTGTTTTAAAAAATATTGTTCGTTTAAACTTTGTTCATCAAAAAAAAAATAAAAAATCTTGAAAAATGAAAAGAAAAAAAGAACAATGTATCACAGTTTGCACAAAAACATTATGCAGCACAACTATTTTCAGCATTGATAATAGAAAGAAATGTTTTTAAGCACCAAATCAGCATATTAGATGTGACACTGAAGACTGGAGTAATCGCTGCTGAAAATTCAGCTTTGAAATCACAAGAATAATATTTCATTTTAAAATTTATTAAATTAGAAAACAGTTTCTTCAAATTGTGAAAATCTCTCACAATATTAGAGTTTTAACTGTATTTTTTAAACAAATAAATACAGTCTTGTTAGTCATTAAGGAGACTTCTTTTTGAAACAATAGTGTAATTTATTGCTATTTTCCAATACATCAGTACTGCAAGAATCCCATGTCATGTACTTTTACTTTCATTTTTAAGTTTTGTACCTAACATGAAAATAACATTATAAAGACAGGAACGTTTAGTGGACCTGGAGAAAAGAAATGAAATGACATAGACATTTATTAACAAATCAATATACCAAATAACTTTTGGTTATTTATTTTCAGGTATATTTTTCTTTTTTCATTAAGTGAATTCAGATGCATTAATAAACGATTATCTACTTTAATAGCTTGTCAATGTATAATAAAAAAAAATACATAGAAAAGAAAAGCCCACTACCTATGGCACATTTGGGCTTATATAATTAAATAATGACAGTGCCAAGTGACCACAATAATAGTGCAATTTTACCTTAACACAGTCTGTTTCAATCTAAAATCATAAAAGTGATGTTTTATTTCTCTTGGCACCATAAGAACTACAGAAACATACTGGAAGAAACATACTGATGCCACCTGTTTTATCCTCACTTGGCCATGAAGATGGATACACATGGATAGTAATAGAGGCCAGATCAAATCGGAGTGAACAAGGCAATTTCCTAAAGTTCTCTGACAGAGAATGTAATTTGTGCATTAGACGGGCCGTTTCATCACCTTTAATCGTTTTGATCTCCATCGTCACTCTTAGATTCAGATGGGGTGGGTTTATGCTTTGATTTTGCGTCCTTGGCATTCTTTTGTTGCCCTGATGGCATTGGGCAGGGTTGCAGAGCCTGTGAGATATCTGTCCATGTCCAGCGATCCTCCTTCAATGTGTGCTCTTCCAGAGTGAACTGACCCTGCTTGGTCCGAGTGAGTTCCTTGATGTGAGCACATGATGACAGAGCTGCAGGGGTACGGAGTGAAAATCAGATTATGATGTCAAGTGAATTAAATGTTAATGTTTGAGGGTAGTATTACAAGAAATACATATCTCTAGTGCTACCTTTTGCAAGATCATCAACCAAGCTTCTGACATAAAACCCACCTCCACACTCAACATCTGTAAATGACATGACAATGATTTTACTGAAGAAAAAAAAATGTTTTCTAACATAGTGCACTCCAAAATGAAAATATGTTGGAAATTTACTCACCCTCTAGCCATCCAAGATGTAGATGAGTTTGTTTCTTGACTGAAACAGATTTGGAGAAATGAAGCATTACATCACCTGCTCACCAATGAATTCTCTGCAATGAATGGGTGCCGTCAAAATGAGAGTTTAAACAGTTGATTGAGGTGTCACAATAATCCAAAAATTATCGACACTCTAATCCAGACACAACTCTAGTCCATCAATTAGTGTCTTATGAAGTGAAAAGTGAAAACAAAGCATTTATAAACAGGGGATGGATGTTTTCACCCGAGGAAGCATTTTTATGGATTATGAGCACATATTTTGATTGAAGCAATGGTTTAAAGCTGAAACACCTTAGTGATGGACTTGTTTCTTACAAACATGCAGCTTTGCACCTCACTAGATGTTAACTGATGGACTGGGGTCTCTCATTCTGACGGCACCCATTCACTCCAGAGGATCCATTAGTGAGATAATGATGCTATGCTAAATTTCTCCAAACCTGTTATGATGAAGAAACAAACTCATCTACATCTTGGATTACCTGAGGGTGAGTACATTTTCAGCAAATTTTCATTTTTGGGTGAACTGTTTCTTTAACTCTCTTAATACAGTAGTTATGAAATTGTACAAGAAAACACATTTACCATTCATTAATATTTATCATATCTTCTGTCTTTCCCAACATACCACATAAATGACAAACCTATGGTAAAATATGGCGGGCTGAAGTCTTGTAAAGAGACACTGTACACTGTGACTGGACGTGCAGGTTTAGCCTCAACCTCTTGACCTTGCTTGAGCAGGACAGACATGCGCTGGCCATCCTTCTTCAGTGCTGAATATCTTTAAATGCAAATATCAGAAAGTCTATGACGTCAAGAAACATAATTCATTTAGACGTCTATGAAGAATGTATTGTGTATCAAGCAGAACAAATTGACTTACAAAGGAGGAACCTGCATAATTTCACCTGTAAACTGCTTCAGCTTCTCCTCAAAAGCCTCTTTTGTGATGTGATCTGGGATAAACAAGTACTAATCTTTATACACTGACTTCTGTGAAATATCCATTCCCTCATCACAAGCACAGCCACAAAATCATGTTTCGCACCATAACTCTTCTCTTCAACAACATTTCCTGTGACGTCAAGCGTATCAGTTGCTTTGCCTAACTCTCCAACAGCTCTGTATTTCTATGAAAAAGACCATAGAATCCAACATTACAGTAATAAAACGTGTGAATGACAAATGTACAAAGACACACAACCATGATGTCTCCCAGAAAATACTTACCTTTGATCCTGCAAGCATCGTGGTAAGCATCTTTGTTCCTTCACCAATTCCAACCACTGCAAAACATTAGGTTTTAAGTAATATTCTTAAATATTTTACATTATATAATATCCTTTCACATTCTGTTTTACATATTGTATTATATTCTATTTAAGGCAAGACACTACAGGGAAAACTAGTTTTTTCATGCCTTGTTATGAAAGCCAAATATCCAGAATTTACATGTTTTTTTTTTTCATAATTCTTTGCATTTGTAGATTTCAATAACAAGATTATATTTAAAAGCCGTTTTATATATATATATATTTTTTGTCAAAATTAGTATTTTTCCCCCCTCAGTTCTGAATGTTTTTACAAAAGGTGTTTGTTCATATCATTTGCATGATTATAAAACATGGTGACATTTGTGTTATGGTGTTAAAGAGACATAAAATCTCTAATGTCAACAAAATGAAACAAGAATCTGGCTTTATCCCAAGTATCCAGTTTTGATTTCTGTTCTAAAATTTTAAAGAAATCTGTGCAAATTATTGTTTATTTATATTGTGTATCTAATTAGATAATGCCTCATTTGCATATTTAAATTTTAGAAAACGTGTAATAACTATTGTTTTTAAGTACTTTGATTAATCAACTGGGTAATTTTTACCCTGTTCATCAGTGGTGTTTTGTCTTGTTATGCAATTTATGTAAAATTGCTGGTAAGACTTCACCAGTGCTCACGGTGTAAATTTTTGTTTGTATAATGTTTCACAATAGAGGAAAATACTTGATTACATTACCAAGTACACCAGAAGCATTGCTGTCCAGGGTGCCGCCATGGCCAATTTTTAAAGGTTGCTTCTTCCTTTTGCGAGGATTGGGATTGGCAACACCTGCCTCTGTGTAAGGATAAACTCGTTACAAAAAAAGTATTGTGAAAATTATTTTATGAGTGATCATTTCATTCCCCAATGCAGAGGACAGACATCAACTGCAAAGGATGCCCTAAAAGAACAAAAATTAAAAACGAGCCTACCTTCTAAAAGCGCCTTCTTCAGTGAGTTTAACACATCTGCGGAGGTGGGACCCTGTTTCTTATAAATAGCAAATATACCATTTAAAGACTGCAATTTGGATAGCGAACCGTTCTGTACAGCCATGCTTGTTGCGATAGCGGCGCGAGGTGATGACGTCATTCGTATATAGGTATTGTAGTTCTTTCAAGCGCCTTCAAAATAGACATAAGATCACCCTCAGTTGGAAAGATAATATTTGAGATTGCCAGAGCAGATTTCACTGCAGCTAAAATCCTGCTGCAATAATAATCGAGACTATTCTTGCCAACCAGTCTTTTAATTTGCAATCCCGAAGAATATTCTGCTGTCATGCATCCAACACACACACAAGCATTGCACTTATGATCTCAGATCGGAATTATTTCTCACTTAATCTACTGGCTACTGATTGCTGCTCCGGGATAAAGCTTGCAAATGCAGGTCTAGGATCAGTTTCTCATAGCCGCATGCAAATCTTAACTATAATTTAAATGCGAAAGCTGACTCTAGATCAGCAGTGGAGGACAACTTTTATATTACATCGCCTGCGTGTAGAGAATAAACTGAGCCTTTATCATAATATAATTTGCTGATTTCCTTTCTTATATAAACATTTTCCTTCTTCGTATTTTACTAACTCGTATAAAAGTATCATTAAAATATTATAAAGTGATACATTATTCAAATACAAAGGCGTCGAAGATTATTGTACCTTTAAAGTTCACAATAAACCACATGATGGCGATATTTATCCATTATTACTGAAGAAGTATTTACAGTAGGCAGGATAAACAAAAACAATGTGTCGGATCTTTGTTTGTTAGCTATATTTTCACATATCAATTAGACATATGAGAATAAGTAGGCTATTATGAATATGTATTATTATTATTATTAAAGTAGCATTAGAATAAATATTAGACTATGCAATTAGACTAATAGGGTTTATTTATCATTATTATAATTGTGTTTATTAATACATTTTTAGAATTTTACATTTTAAATGGTAATTTTTAACCAAGTGCGAAGTGCGAAGTTTATATCACAGGTCTGAAAGATATTTTATAAAAACTTAAAATGCTAAATCACAATCTGTTGAAGTCAGAAAAACAGTAGTCACTATTAAAGCAGGAGTGGCTAGTCAAAATATAACTGCTTCAGCTGTAACTGTAGCCACATACCGTGCAGGACACGCCCATTGTGTAAGCCTCTGGTTCCCGTTATTCTCTCTCGCTTTGTAGTGATCACTGATGCCGAGCGCCAGAGCTGCTCCGCTGCTCATGGACATAGAGCTCCCACACTTTCTGCTTATCTGAAGTCGAGGAACTGTATTTTGGATTGAAAGGCACATTGCCGACCACCATCATCTAATTTCAGGAGGAAAATCCAGTTTTCATACTGCATCATGTCAACAAGAGGTAACCAGTTTTTATGTAGTTTTAAAAAGGCATTTTCTAATTTGCGAGGACAAATGTCTTATTCACTCAAAAGAGGTCAGTCTATTGACACGTGTTTCATTCTGCCGAGACGCGATGAGACTGTTATGTCTCTATACACCTGTTCTGAAACAGTTGTTTTTGCATAGGCTATCAAATCTGACAACTACATGTGAGTTAGTAATGCTACATGCAGCATCATAGTACTTAATATAAAAATATACTAATACAAACGTTATTAAGCTGTACTATAAAGATTAAGACCATGTGTTGATATACATTACATTTGTCATCAGACTTTAATTCATATTCACATTAATATTTCATCTGTCAGCATTCAACATATAATGTTTGGTAATGACTTATTAGCCCCCCTTTTGAGCTTGAGCTTTTTTCTGGTTCTGAAGTGTATTATAATGGAATTTGAATTTCTTTGTTTGTTTGGATTTGTGTAAAAAAGAGGGAAAAAAACTTTTTTTCAGAGGGTGTCGCTTTGTCTGGATAATTTTCTTTTTGACATTGCATAATACCTCACAGTTTCTTCGGGTATTCCTCACAGGGTCTGGTTCCAAGTAAAAAAGCAATGTGGTATTTATTGTGTATTCTTTACAGACCTGAAGACAAATGAAGGGTTAAATAAAGCAATTACATCCTTTTCATGAAAGGAGGTTCATGAAAGGACACATAGAAGAAACAAAGCTTATTACTAGACTAGTGTATTATTTGCATTTTGTCCTCTCGCTGTTGGGTGCTCTTCTTTTCATATTAGCGTCACGCAAGATGATGTTATGTATATGCCCACAGAATGTTTCTTCTTATTATTCTTGCTTTAACAGTTCAAATGGTTTCTGGACTTCAATTACAGACTCACCGCAACCACTGCAGAGGATTTGTGGTGCTGAGTCTATTTAAAGAATCGGGCTACTGCTACCATGAGCCACAGTCATAAACCTGGACCATGCTATAATTACAGCATGTGTTCAAAAACTTGTGTGTCTAAGAAATTATTCTTGAAAAGTGTTGCAGTATTATTGATTTAGCTTTTGTGATTTCTGAGGCTGAGACTCTATCTCTGCTAGAGAGGCTTGAGTGGATGAATGCCAGTATTACAGAGTTTATGTAGTTTTTTTATAGTTATGTAGTTGTTCTCAGGAATGGTGCTTTGCTTCAAATGGTGCAGTCTTCTTTTTGAATTAAATCTAAATGACAAAAACAGCAACTTAAACTGAAGTAGATGCAGAATAGTTCTGTATATAGGTCTGGAGGTTTCTGGTCATAAAATTCCTGCATCAGACATTTTGGCTGGAAGTGTGTTTAACTTTGGTTTTGAGTTTGCTTTCAGACCGTGACATTTTGATGAAGTCCCATTCACAGCGCTGTCTAATACTTCTAAGTGCAAGTCCATGTTTTTCTTGCCATGTCCCTATGACCCCTAGTAACCTAGAGTAATAGAGTTCACTTTAAACTTTGCACTTAAGATCAGCAAGCCTTTTCCCAGGTGTCCAGTCATTTCATTTTAATTGTTGAGGTCACTGGAGTGCAATTATAACACCAGACATCTGTAAAACTGTGGAATAAGTTTGACAAAGCGAAAGAATGCATTAAAAACATTTAAGTAGGGGTAAATAGGGCAAGCTGTCACACAGGAGGTTTTCAAAAAGGTTATATCTCAGTAAATATAAGGTTTGTGATGAAAGAATGAATGAAACAGCATACAAAAGCAAACAAACAAACAACAAAAAAAAGCCTCTAATAAGCTATTTAATGGCAGAAACTATTGTACCAGCTTAGAACAAGTGGAACTGCTATTGGGTTATGTTGTCACAAAAAGGTTAATGTGTGTTAAATAAACTGTATCTTTTTTTCCTGAGCAATAATAATGGAAATATTTAATTACTTTTTTTGTAGCCATGACTTTAAGGTATGTAATTTGAAAAATAAACCCTGAGAAATATTTACTGAAGTAACAAAAAATGCAACAACAAGTTCTGTTCTCCCCTATTCAAAAGAACAAACAATTAAACACTAACTGGCAGATCTTCTTGACGTGATTCTTAATATCCTCTCCATTGTTCACGCATCTATTCGTGGTGCATTCCCTCTTTCTCTCTGTATCTCCATTTCTCAGACCCAAGATCATTGTCGGCCCCTGGGGAAGCCCAGTTAAAGCTGTCAGCTGAAATCAGTGTGAGAATCTGAAAAGTAAACCGTCTATAACAACATCCAGCGAGTAGGAACCTCGCAAGACTTGCTTTTCTTTGGGCTTTAATCAGAGCAGTGATACCACTGTTTTCTTTCCCAACAACCCTCACATTCTCCAGGAAAGACGACTTTGTGACAGCTCTATCACTTTCACCTTCAGAATTTGGCAGATTTTGAGATGGAAAAACAAACTGATGATGGTTCAGTGTGATTCTTAAAGGTACAGGTCACCCAAAAATTCTAATTCTGTTGTCATTTACTCATCCTAACTATACCTTTAATGTGTTAAAACACAAGAAAATAATTCTAAACTACTAAATCTTTTTGTGAGGTATTTCAAGATTGATTAGACTGAGGATTGTAAACGAGGTGTGCTCCACTTATCACTGTCCCAATTCAGGTCATCCAAGCCCCTGTAAGATATGTCTCTTATCATTGCTTTAAGTGGTTGTCAGACTCTGAGACTTGTCTCTTGATGGGGTGAGCAGGATGGAGGCCAGAGCGCTTGGAGTTTTGCTGCCATAGAACCTGTTTGACATGGCTTTTCTTCAGAGAAATGGAAACACAATCACTTTACTTCAACAGAATGACACATCGTAATTCCTGCTGTCCAGCTCAATGCTACGCTTTCTTTGTATCCTGCTTAGTCACTTAGGTTTAGTCAGAGTTGTGCTTGCTGGATAAATAGTTTGAATCATTCCTACACAGCTTCAACACAGTCAATTAAGCTAAATAACAGGATCTGGCAAATAACTATCTTAGAATATTCTGAATTTGTGATGTAAGGCAATGGCACTGTTTTATGAAGCTCTGATGCAAAAGGTCTATTAAGAGCTGGTTATGATTAAGTTATTTATATTTTTGAAATATATTGTCACATCTACAGTATTTTTGCTCCACCAACAAAAAGCTGAAAATAGTTAAAACAAAATAAAAGCAGAATCAACCGTTAACACTTTCATGAGCAACTCACAGGTAAAGTAGCGTTTCATTCCTGAATGAATCACTGTTTTGGAATGAATCACTTGTGTGAGTGATTTAGTAGTCTTACTGCCATATTGCATTTTTACAGATTGACAGCTGTAACAGATGTGACAAACAGACCTGTTAACACAACATCTTGCATTCAAGTTGCAACTTTATGAACAAGTAACTTACGACAAACCTTTTGTTTTTTTTTCACTAGCTTTGAATATTGAACCTGTAACCACAGTAACACTGACTAAAATAAATCAAGTAAAAGGTCATATTTCCATCTTTATAAGTTACCGTAAACCGCACATAAAAACACCTAAAACTCATAAATGCGTAAATAAACAAACTGTGTATCGTCTTAAATGTAAAGCCTACTGACAATCTTATTCTGCTTGGCCACAAAGCAAAGCACTTGTTTTGTTCTTGAATCAATCAGGTTTGCGTGACTGACTGAATCATAAAAGCAGTTGCTTCTATCATTTCTGAATGAATTAGTGGTTTTGAATGCATCAGTTGAGTAAATCATTCAATGACTCACTTGATTAAAGGCAGTCATTTGTCACCACCTACTGCGCAATGATGTAACCTGCAGAAACCTACTGCGCAATGATGTAACCTGTCTCACTAATGGCACAGACTAACAATAAATTGGTTCTTTAAGAAGTCTTAATGTTATACATAGTCTTTGAATTGACCTTTAGCTGTCAGCTCTGCTTCTTTGTGTGGACTTGGTGGTGCTCTGCGCTACTGACCTGCCACCGTTAGGATGACCAGGGGAAGTGGAGCATGCTTGCTGATTGCTGGGGTTTCAGCCTCGTGAAAGCTACAGTGCTTTAGTTGTTGTTCCAGGCTTAATTAAGCTTGATCCCACCAGGAAGCTGTCCCTCTGCCTCTCTCTGTTCCCAAGCTGCCCTCAGCTGGCCGAGCCCAGACCCACTACATTCCTATAACTAGGATGTCACTTCTCTTTGGATGAGCTGGTCAAGTGGAGAGGGGAAGGCATGATGGAGGAACCAGTGGCAGTACTTGAACTTGCAGTCCTGGGTTATGTCACCAACTCAAACTCTTTGAACCCATGTATAACCCATGTACTATTTATTTCCTCTTTCTTTCTATGTCCCCCATTCTACTTCTGAGGGTTGGTGAAGTGCACATTGTTTGGAAGTTTTGTGGAGATCCTGTATGAAGTCACATCAGTGGATTGGCTCCCCCTGAAACAATGGCAGGAGCTGGGCAGGAGCCAGAGGAATGAGAGTTAGAAACATTTCCATGTGTTCTGTTCAGTGGGTTTTGTTTTAGACGTGTTTTACACCACCCTGTGCTTATAAGATAACCTCAGTTTGAATTGAACCTCAGTGTACTCTACTCAAAAAACACCAGCAGTTTTATAAATAGTTCTATGAGGAAAGACAGCACAAAATATTTCATGGAAATTTAAGAGGTCATACAGGGTAACTGTTACATTTTTCTTATTCCATTTCATTGTGTTACATATACATACAAATGATACATATAAATCATATGCAGTGGGTCCAAACACTGAGACACCCGAAATGCTTTAACATACTTTAATATTTAACACATTTGATACCAAAAATACAGATTACGTTACAATTTTTTATGCAAAACCACCTTTATTTGAGAATGATCCAGTGAGCATCTTGTTCTTCAGTGGAAATGAGAACATCTGACCTTTTAAAAAGGAGTTTAAATGAAAAAAAAATTCTTCTGAATTTTGGCTCCGACTATGTTTGTACAGTACACACACACACACACACACACACACACACACACACACACACACACACACACACACACACACACAATATCTATCTCTCTCTCTCTCTCTCTCTCTCTCTCTCTCTCTCTCTCTCTCTATATATATATATCTTGCAGGTGTGTGAGGACCAGATGGAGTCCATCATTCTGATTCCAGCTGACCACACACTCCTGAGCTCTGTATTCCCTGTGGGCTGCTGATTCTATGCTTCTGCGCTAAAAAAAATCGCCATCCTGATGAATGCTTCATCTGCGCTCAGCTCCAGAGCCACTCGAGAGCCTACAGAATAAATGCTTAGCTTCAATTGGGAATTTATCTTACCTTGCATTTGCCAAAATGTTTTAGGCCATGTTCTTCTGATGCCTGGTTCATGTCAAAGCCAGTTTGTTTTCCTTAGTTTATCTCACTTTGTGGACAGAAGTCCAGTTACAGACCAGTGGGGGAAAGGGCTGCTGATATTACTGGCTACCAGCCGACTTTTGTCCCAATTATTTCCTGTGTTATTGTAGAAGATGTGGCTAAAAGTAAACCTAGAGATCCCTCTCAAAACAAAGGATCATTATGCTCTACAATGTCATAAAAAAATCTTGATCACAAAATCCAGAGTGCATTTGATACCTTGTCTTCTTGTCTCTTATAGTGACCTTGTGAAAATAGAAGAAACCGACACTGTTACTTCGTGTGTGTGTGTGTGTGTGTGTGTGTGTGTCAGATTTTGCTTACATTTTGGGGTCCCCAGAAAGACAGTAAAACCTGAAATAACGGTCTCAATGAGGAAATTATTAAAGAAACATGCAAAATAATTAATGAAAATCTGAAATCTTTTGTGAGGTTTCAGGGTTAGGTTTAGGAATATGTTTCGGTAATAGAAAGTGTTATTAGCTCAGTATTAAAGCAAAAGAAGTCAAGGGAAAGTCAGTGTGAGCGTGTGAATCTGCCTCTTTGGACGTGGATTAAATTGCACAATCATCCAATTTATTGCATTTTCAGATCTGTTTTTACATATTTTATTACATCAGAAAGCAACTCACTCTCGTTTTCCTTTGTTTTTAGGAGAGTTTTTTAGTCTTTTTTTAATCTTCAAAAAAAAAAAAAAAAACCTTTCCCTTTGCAAAACTCTGTTTCACTTTTGGTTACTGTTGCTAACTGAGACAAGCTTTAGAAATGAACTAGAGTTATGCATGAACAGTGTGGGCATTTCTCTGTAAAATAAAGTCATAGATAGCTTGTATATTATTCTTACATGGGTTGGAGTAAATTCTGACATCGCAAAGCATTTTATCTGTGGTTTTTCTTTCTTTTTGATAAGAAATGGTTAAATTACATGATTAAAAACCACAGAGTCTGCAAATCATTATCAAGGCAAATGCTTCTCAGAGTCAACTGAAAGAAGAAATGCCTCATTTGAAAGAAATAATAACTGATAATTTAAGCCATATTTTCCATAAAAGATTGTGTCTATGAGACAATTGTGACTGTTTATTGCGGTGTGGAACTATGACAGTTATGCTTTCCTTCAAAAAGATTGATTTGGCTTAGAGAGACTGCCATTATATATACTCTGACTTAATGTTGTTTCAGTACATCACTGTAATAATCCTGTAGTCCTGATTGATCCACTTATGAATATTGATACATGAACGTCCACTTAGGATAAACTTAGGACAGAATCCAATTAGAATGGAAAGGTCTTGCAATCCTTTGAGCCTTATTGTGGGAGCAATATTTGCAGTTTTCCTGGCAAAGTGGGTTTGTGGGTCATCTACAAGGTCACAGCAGTATAAAGGCTTAATTGCTGCATCCAAGAAGACCACCTGCAGTAAGAGCAGAAGCAATCACATTAATTACTTCTTAGCAGGGCACAGTTGCATTAATAATAGCTCTCCAGACCGTGGCTCAGGAGCAGCAGATGTAGGATCAGACTTTACTGAAACAGTAGCATCTGTTTTGTTCCCCAGGCCAGTGCCCTGTGTGTTTCTAGCACTGTGTTGGGCTCTCATATTTAACCAGCATTCAGTCAACCCACGAGATATAGAAACTGACCTTTTGATACCACAACTGATGCTCAGGGGAATCTCTCGAAGCCAAATTTTGATATACAGTATAGAGCATTTGTCAAGGCATTTTAGCTTGCTTGCAGTGTCTGAATGTGTTATTTTAAATCCCCCCTCCAGCTTAGAGAATGATCAGGCCTGAATGATGCACACTGACATGACACTGTCCAGGCTTTTTTAAAGGGGTAATTTTTTAATGTTAATGAAGTTTTTTTTTTTTTTTTTTTTAAATCACATTTATTTTTCATGACCATTTTCACTTTCTTTTTATTCCTTCATACTCATGACTATATATATATATATATATATATATATATATATATATATATATATATATATATATATATATATATATGTATGTATGTATGTATGTATGTATGTATATAGTTGAAGTCAAAAGTTTACATACGCCTTGCAGAATCTGCAAAATGTTAATTATTTTACCAAAATAAGAGGGATCATACAAAATGCATGTTATTTTTTTATTCTGTACTGACCTGAATAAGATATTTCACATAAAAGACATTTACATATAATCCACAAGAGAAAATAATAGTTGAATTTATAAAAATTACCCTGTTCAAAAGTTTACATACACTTGATTCTTAATATTGTGTTGTTTCCTGAATGATCCACAGCTATGTATTTTTTTTTTTTTTTTTTAGTGATAGTTGTTCATGAGTCTCTTGTTTGTCCTGAACAGTTAATCTGCCCACTGTTCTTCAGAAAAAAATCCTTCAGGTCCCTCAAATTCTGTGGTTTTTCAGCATTTTTGTGTATTTGAACCCTTTCCAACAATGACTGTATGATTTTTGAGATCCATCTTTTCACACTGAGGATAACTGAGGGACTCATATGCTACTATTACAGAAGGTTCAAACACTCACTGATGCTCCAGAAGGAAAAACGAGTTACAGTATGCTTACATTAGTGAAAGGAGAGCATGACGCCAAATGAATAGTGCTGTGTATGCGACAAGGCCATCACCAATGGCTACCTAACATCATTTAAAAGCTGCTGCTAACATGCAATCTCTTTGTGTGATTAGACCCTGAGAGAGCTTTCTCTCCTCTGTCACACTCTTCTTACAGTATATCCAGTCACTGCACATGATATTTGCGGTGACTTATTTTATAAACACCGCTTTTTGCAGCGACGTACTAAATGATGCATCAGCAAATAGATTTTTGAGTTATGAATCCACTCAAAGCTTTTAATGCTTCAGTGTTAAGATGCATTTCAGATACAATTAGATGCTTTTATACAGTGTCCTTCTAACCGGGCATGAGGCAATAAAGTGGCATGGAATAAAAGCTATTTTTTCCATACATTTTGTCCTAACCGGTTGCAACAAGCAAATATGGAGGATGATTTAAATGCCATTTAAGAATGAAATGAAGAAATCAATTCCCAGTGTATTCAAAAATAAAATGTTAACTAATAAATCACTTTTCAAAGTGGAAAATAAATAGATGTATTTAAAACCCATGTTTAAAAAAAATACATTTTTAAATACTATTTTATTTTTTAAATGGCATTTTTTAACTCAGTTGACATTTGGCAAAAGGTTTAAGAAAAGCAGTTTGCAAATGAGTTGAGAAAAGTAACTGGCCCTAGTAAAAAAGTAATATATTTAAAATACATTTATTTCATACGAAGTATAGTTCAAGTCTATTAACATATTTACTGATATATCACTCGAGACTTACTGATATAAAAATTATAAAATTGTAACTTTACTGTAGTACTACTTGTGCACATTGCACATTTTTTAATATTAAGCCTAAAATGTTTTTTAATGTCACTATTGCTGAGGATTGCATGATCTTTAAATAATATCAGCCTTTAAATGCAATTTATTTAAAGTGTACCTGAAGTATACTTGCAATAGTTCCACTTTTGCACAATCGAATATACTTAAATATATCTTTAGTTGGACTTCAGCGCTACTTCCGCACAATTAAAGTGCATTTAGTACAAAATGAGTTGTTCCAATTTAGCAGACTTTAAGTATACAAGTTTAGAATACCAAAAGTACAATTACAGGGTATTTTTTATTAAATACATAATATGTAAATGTATTTGTAGTATACTTAGCATTAAATAAATGTATTTTAAATACATTTTAGCATATTCATTTTTCACTAGGGGGCCAATGCTTTAAAATGCTTTATTAATCTTTTGGTAAATTTTAAAAATGAATTAATTAAATGGGTTTAAATATGTTTATTTATTCATTTAAGTGTATTTGAAGTGATTTATCAATTTACAGTTTTATTTTTAAATTAATATTAATAATTGTATTGACCCTTCATGCGTGTCAGGCTATTCCACCAATCACTTAATTCTATTCCTGTATTGCACTGAGAAAGCCTTCAGTGAAATCTCACTAGTCCATAATCCTCCTCTATATACTGTAACATTTATCATCAAATATGTTCAAACTGGCTGTGTTGTAGAGCACGTGCAGTCCTTGTCGCTTGTGGTGTCACACCCAGTCAGGGCACAGTGTTAGATTTGTTTTTGTCTTGCTTGCTTGCACCTTGTTCTCCCCAGAGACTTTGGTGCTATTTGCTCTTGTGCTTGTGGGTCTGTAATGGGACTCTCTTAATGGCTGAGAGGCACTTAAGGGTTGATTCTGATGTTGGCTGAAGTTTTGAAGGTCATCCAAACAAATAAACACACCCACGATGTTTCCGAGCCAATTCTGATACCGTGGGCTGTTTGCATGGTAGTCCATAATCGCCAGGAATATAACTTGAACCAGCCTCACGTAAAATACAGAAGGGAAAAATAAAAAAAACTCTGGAAAGGATTACGACATTGTGAAAGAATTTCCCCAACATTTCCTCTTCAACTTAGTCCACTGATTTAGCAGTTTGTTGAAAACTAAAAGCAGGAGGTTTCGTTGCCACAATATTCTCTCAAGTGTAACCATTTAGCACAAGGTTGATAAGATTATCTTTTTCTTCCTCTTTCAGACAGTCTCTCTCTGTGGGTGTTCACAAGAGTGTGTGTTTGTACATTTTAAACCCTGGAACAGATGTGGCACATGCCTACTTTGTGGTGTTGCAGGGCAATTCACGATGAGCCAGTTTAATCAGGTTCAGTATGTTTACAGCCAATGGGTGGAGCTGAACATACCGCTTCACCTTTATTGCTCCTGGAGAGCATGCATCTGAAATAAAGCAGGGATGCAGTCATTTAATCCTCACAGTGTGAAGAAACACATCCCTTTCCATGTCGTAAATGTCAAAAGCACCTTGTTCTAGATTTCTCAACAAAGATGAATATGTCTGCGTGGTTTTAATAGCTAGCGCAATTCTTTTGGAGTGAAATTCCTTCAGGGATGTTGAATTAGGGTCACATCCAGAAAAGAAAAAAAAAAAAAAACAGATGTTGCATTCAAAGGATTTTGAGTTTTAGACTTCATTGGTAATATTTCAGACACAAACCACAGTGATATTTGAATATTTTTCCACTATGGATCAATAAATAATGATAAGACAAGCTGTTTATTATAGGCATCTAAATGTTAAGTTTATGACACTTCCAACATTGGGTTTACTGCAACGTTAGCACGTGTATGTCATTTTTATGGTGTGCATTTTTATACTTCATACTGTGAAGTGGATCTTGAGCTGGTAATTGCCATGGTGTGCAGTGGACTGTGTTTGATTGGATTAGATTTGCTGTATCTTTGGCCCTGGGTTTCATGTGTAACAAGTTATTTTCTTGCACTTCTCAGTCGTGCAGCTAGGGGGAGCAACACTTAACAAAATTTCACTGACCATAACTTTATATACATTTTCAATGCTGGCCTGGGGCTTCAGCCATTTTTACACTAAGGACCCCTTGGTGGATATAGAAATGGAGCAGGGATCCCCTGTTTCATATTGTACAAAATGAGCCTACAATAACTTGCATATAATAGGGTCAGATGGGGTAAGCCGCCCACTTTATTTTATTCTCTTGATCATAGATGACACAAAATCTCATCTCAACACATTTAATCAATGGCTATACTCCTCTTAATTTTGTCATTTTATCGAAATATCAGCATTTGTAGGATTTAGTCATTCAAAACAGTTTTGAGGGAAATTGTGTCTCTGGAGAATAGTGATTTATGACATTTAATTAAGTTACTTGTCAAAGTATTTTGTGTGTATTTGTTAATGATATTTGTATTTGTGAATATATTCATGTTTTTGTTGAGTACAAAATATTGTTTTTTTTTTTTGTTTTTAATAAAAAAAAAAAAAAAAATTCTGTAGGATTTACTTTGAAACAGTTACCATTCAGAAATTGCTAGTACATTTCACAAATAATTACAAAGAAATGGCAAGTGACACATTTAATTAAACATTAAATAGTTTATATGTAGTATTTTCTTGTAAAGTATATACCAATAATTTATTTTATTTTCAATTATGATTTTTTTAACAGTCATAGAATAAAATTAAAATTTAAACGAATCTCTTTAGGATTCTGCTTTGTAAGTTATTGTTCATTCAAAAAACAAATTTAAATAGATTAGCTAATTTAGTATTTTATATTAATTATTTTTTACATTCTTGCCCAAGGTAGGGGTCTATCTTACCCCAGTACTCTGCTATAACGACAAAATTAGCAAATGTTTCTATTTATTACCCTTAGTAACACATTGGCTAATGCATCATCATCCTGCACATGCTAAACTTAAATATAAATATGTTACAGTTTAAAAGTAAATGCACATTCTTAAGGGTGGCATCTTACCCTACCATATTAATGTATTTGAATATACTTTGTGATGTTTACATTGCACAGCCATTAAAATAGTCATATATAGTGATACACTTGTGTATCTTCGATGACTATACTTGAGTCTCAAAAAGGAGAGAGACCGAAGTCTTGATGCATTGTGAATGGATGTTATAAAATGTCAGCGTTCCTCGTCATGATGCTCTTTACATTGCCTGCATTCATCTATGAAGTGATTCACTCTTCCCATGAGAAATTGTATACGCCACATGGAGAAATGTTATGCAATGAGACGTGGGCCCGAATGGCGATGAAAGGGAGTATTGTTTGATGTTTTGGAGAAAGGTTATTAAACCATGCATGGCTGGTTTAATAACCTTCCTCCAAAGGGAGCCAGAGTGGATCCAGTACTATGTCCCATCATGAGCTTTGCCAATCCATGGATAACACATGCATATCCTTTCCTCAGCAATTCGACTGCCCAAGTGTAAAAATTTTAAAATGGATGGAAGGCCTGGTTGCATTATTAAGGAGGTTCAGCTTCCAAGTGTGTACAAGCCACTGTGCATATTAGCTGCTTGATTGTGTTGACCTTGCCTGGATCAGAACATATGTGTAATAGGCCATAAGGTATGGAAGCATATGTGTAGCAAAATTCAATTTGAAATGTAATATGCAAAATGGCAATGCAATATGTAAAATGGCAATGTATTTCTGTATTTAAATTTACATTTTCCCATTCATATGTGTAACATTTAGTGCAAAATGAAAATGAAAATTCAATTATATCATTTAAATTTGCCATTTTCTACACTAGTTTTAATATGCAAATTAAAAACATATTTTAAAGCATTATAAGTTGCAAAATAAAAATGTATTACCCAAATTGATTAGATATGTTTAACATGTCCAAGCAAAAACTGTAGCAAAATTATCATTTAAATGCTGTTTTTCCTAAATGCATTTAGACTTAGGGGCAGTGATGGGAATAACGGCATTATAAATAAACGGGGTTAAAAAAGGCATTATTTTTTCCAGTAACGAGTAATCAAATAAATTACCGTTTCCCCCGTTACAACGCCGTTACCGTTACTGACAATAAAATGCGGCGTTACTATAATTTATTATAATTTTATTTCTCAGTTCATCTGAATGGATGCGCAGTGTACCTGTATTTGACCGTAAATTCTAGTGTGATGCTGAAGGCGCACGACTCGCCGTCGCTTTGTCTCACACACGCAAAAGAAGCGAGAGAGTCTTACATATCATGCAAAATTGACGCGCTACATGTAAATGATATTCTTTGCTGTATTTTCCTGTCAAAATAACGGAGTTCCTTTGGAATTCTTCAGCTTTTAAGAAATGCATGTTTCTCTGGTGTTGGGTGGAACTAATGCGCAAACAACAATCTCATTGGCTGGCGCTGACCTATTGTCGTCCCTGTTTTGATTTTAGCAAATCAATTCGAGCGAACGCATACAACGTGATTAATATTCATGAACCCAGCAGCTCATTAATCCTTAGTGAGTTTTATATTGTTATTAGTAGTAGGATTTGTAGTAGTTTTGTTATCTTATCACTATTATTTTTAGTTTTTTCCCCCTTTTTATGGAAACACTAAATGACAAACAATATCTTAAGCACCACCACCAAAGTTCAGTCAACAGACCTAAGTTCAGTCAACATGACAATATGCATTCATACATGGTTATTTTAATTACTAAAGTTCTATCATCTTATAATGCTAAATTATCATAATATCATATTATAATGCTGACTGATGCTAAGTGTCAGATATTAAAAAAAAAAAAGCACCAAAAGCATCAATCCGAGTGTAAACAGTGAGAGACGTTGAGGCAGGTGAAAAGCGTTTAGTTAACGGTGAATATTGACCTATCGTGCTTCCTGTTGCCGAGCCCCACCTTGATGTAATGATTGACAGCTAGGGGGCGTGCTCGGCTCAGAATGCATTTTCAAATCCAAACTATATTCATCGCGGGGTATTTAATGAAAAAGCAATTGAAACGTCATATATGTAAGTGTCAATGCATTTAAGAAAAAAGACATTTCAATCACCATTTTGCTACCCTTCTGCTGCACCTTTGTCTCAGAATGCATTTTGAAACTGTCACTGCATTTTGCTACGGTTATCATGCGGTATCACGATGAAAATGCAATCCCAAGTGTCCTACCCCTAAGTCTAAATGCATTTAGGAAAAACAGCATTTAAATGATAATTTTGCTACAGTTTTTGCTTGGACATGTTAAACATATATAATCAATTTGGGTAATACATTTTCATTTTAACTTATAAAGCTTTAAAATATGCTTTTAATTTGCATATTAAAACTAGTGTAGAAAATGGCAAATTTAAATGATATAATTGAATTTTCATTTTCATTTTGCACTAAATGTTGCACATATGAATGGGAAAATGTAAATTTAAATACAGAAATACATTGCCATTTTGCATATTACATTTCAAATTGAATTTAGCTATACATATGCTTCCATAATAAGGTGGACAAAGATGTGCATTTTACATCACACAAGGGTGACTGAACATGATAGGCCTATATGTGTGCAGCATTGGCTTCATATACTGTCAGAGAATCCAGAACACTTTTACCTAAGAACACCAGAACACTTTTACCTGACTGTTATCAATATGCTTGATGACTACCTTGCTTCTTTATTCTTGTCTAACCCACCTCATGTTGCTGTTTCTCAGTGTAATTTAAATGTGTTGGACAGCAGATGGCGATCTTTGGCCCTCTGAATATTTGTTAACAAAATCAGTCACTATAAGGGAGCTGTCATTTATCTGCAATTAAAATGCAAAACCTATCATAGCTAGGGCACAGTGGGTAGCACTGCATGGGAAAGCAGGTTTGAAGATTGACGTATGTCAAGATCCCATTGCCTTTTTCTCCCTTGATCTACTTGTATGCTCTCTACTGTGCCCTGGGGCTTCAAAATGGAACTACAAGTTGAAGTTCATAGTTAGAAATGTCATGAAATATTGTCAATAAATTTTATATTAGAGAAGAATTAGCTATATTAAGATATTGTGAAATTGTGTGTGTGTGTGTGTGTGTGTGTGAATATATACATATGATATATATCATAAGAAAGATGCAAATAAATACAGTTTAGCATTAATTTCACCTCTCACCCACATTTGTCTCATCGCTGTGTATTGGTTTAACCTTCATGTTGGGGACTGTGAAGGGTGTGACAGAGGTAATGGATACACTGTGGTGTTGTTCAGCACAGCCAGAGACTGAATGACAACACTGCGAAATGTCAGCAAGACTTAATCTGCCTCTCTGCTCTGTCATGTGAGGCATTTCAAGCATTTGAGCGCTAGTAACACGAAGGGATTCATATACTCAATTGATGTAAATTTAATTTAGCTTGTTTGAATAGTGCACTGCTAATATTTTGGGTTCTGCTTTCTTAAATGGGCTTCACAATAGATTTCAGCTAAGTGATTTCAATTGTTTTGTCTACGTGCTTTAAGCCATCAATCAAATCATGACAGTATCCTTATCCTAAAATATACCATGTGGAGCTTAATAGTGTCTTGTTGTATTAAAAGAATTTGTGTGTGTGTGAGACAGAGCTGGAGTGTGTGGATGGGTCTAGACATTTCTACATTTGCCCCAGAACTTTCTGTGAGATAATCATTGCTGTTAGTCTCACAGAAATTACACACTGCACTTTTAAAGTGCCCCAACACACACTTTGCAGATTGTTTCTGTGCTCATGTGTCTATGTAAGTGTGCTTTAGCACAGCTGACAAATGCTTTTTGCCCCACAGTAGGTAGACTATAGTCATCATCTCCCTAAGGCTAAAGTGGTGATTATGCATATGTGACTCACCCATAAGCCCCTCTGGATGGAGACAGGTGGCTTGGGCACTTTGTTGTACTCTGTCATTAACAGTCATTATATATTATATTGTCTCCTTGCACACATAACCTCCACCTGGATCATACAAGGCACTGGTGAGCTGTATGCATCTGTAATGTAATAGTCATTATCTTAATGCACAAGGACACACACAGGTGAGGAGATTTAGATGAAAAGCCCTAAGTGAAAAATGAGCTGTCACAGAAATGGGAATGAAGGAACGTATCACATAAGGACCAAAGATGGGGTAACACTCAGGATGTCTGGTTGTGCTTCCTCTGTGTGTTCGATTAGCAGTCAGAGTAATGTTACTTTTCATCCAGACTGCTAATTTATGTAACTGCTGTGAAATCATCCTAGTGTGCAAAGCATATATCTAGGTAAGTCATGAAACTCTAGATGGCGCAGACTGATAGGTCCTTTACATGCAATCTGCTAGCAATCGCATCATTTATGCATAGCATAAGCTGATTAGCCTCTGCTGGATCTGCAGCCAATGAGATTGCTTGTTCATCATTAAAATATTCTGTGTTCACTGTAAGCTGGTCCTGCAGTGCGCCGTCAGAGTTATTCTGAAACCCTCCACCTCCCCCATTTCCACCTGTCTAGATCTGCTACAGAATTTTTTTTATGCCTTTTCGTGCAGCAGCATATCTTACATGCTCGCAGCAGCAGCAGCATGCATAGCAGATCTAGTTCGCCTAGACCAAATATATTTACATTGTCCTATACATTAGCACGTTAAAACTATTCTGTGAGTTGTCGTAATTGAAAGGAGAATCAGTTTTATAATTTTTTTTCAGAGTGAAATCTGTTGTAATCTTCCTTACAAAACTGAAATTGTCTTCTTCCAAACAATGTTAAGAACTCTTAAAGTATTCTAAAGAATTTTAAAGAATATTTTTTCTGACAAAACAAATAAATAAATATTTTGTCATCATTTATTCACCCCCTTGTCATTCTAAAACCTGCACTTTTATTCACTAAAAGAAGATATTGTAAAAATATATTTGTATTTTGTAAAAACTGACATGTTAATGTGAAAAAAATTAGATGGGATGGAAAACGATGTTTCAATGCTTCTGTGAGTGAATGCAAAGTTTTGCGAGAGAATGCAATGTTTTATTTATTTATTTTTTATTTTTTTGTGGAACACAAAAATGAACAAGTGAATGCAGAAGTTTTAAAATATATATTTTTCCTCTCATCTCTCATATTTCATCACCATGTCTCATTAGGGGCTCTGTAAAAGTCATTGTGGTCCAGTGTTGTTTTGGGCCCCATTGCCTTTTATTGTATGAACAAAAAAACTAAATATTTTCCAAATAACTTCTTTTGTGTGGAAAGTTTGGAACAGCTTGAGGATGAGAAAATGATGACAGAATATTCATTTTGGGGTGAACTGTCTTTCCTTGTGGTTTATCAGCTTTCTTTTCTGTGGTGATGTATATTATATTGAAACACATCAAAAAGCTCATCCCCCATTTTTAAATACATACATATATATATATATATATATATATATATATATATATATATATATATATATATATATATGTATATATATATATATATATATATATATATATATATATTGTATGCATGTTTTAAATATCCTGAATGTTTATGTGTGAAAGAATGAATAACCTGTTTGGATGCAGGAATACCCAGGTGAATAAAGTGCACTTCCATAATGTACTTAAAGTACTCTATTTTCACGCACTAATTTTGTACTTAATGTACTAAAAATTATTCTTTAGTACTTCTTTTGTACTGCTTTATCATACTATCTCTGTATTATAAAATGTATTTAGTTACCACTTGTAGTTTACTTGAACCCATCTTTCATACACAGTGTACTACAAGTGGAACTAAATACATATTTTAATACAGAGATATTATGTTAAAAGCACATTTTAATTCCTATTGATTAGTGTCTCACAGTTGAGTACACTTAGATGTTCTCAAGATTATCTTTAGAAGTACTAAAGAATCATTTTTAGTATATTAAGTACAAAATTAGTGTGTGAAAATAGAGCACTTTAAATACATTATGGAAGTGCACTTTTTTCGCCTGGGTATAGTGCACTGAAATTATTTATATGCGTATATGACTGTTAAATTTTAGTGTAGTATATCTATGATGATTTTTGTGTCTGTGACATAAACATATTCATGTGCTTGAAAAAACAGTTTGAGTAGCTGTTTTAGTGAATATGAATGACTCTTAATATGAATGACTCTGTCAGCGGCAGTGCGATGCTGTTTTATTGATGCGTTGATGTTAATGTGTGTGTATGAATGGTACTTTTAATATATTTAATAACATACTCTCTAGTATAACATGCTTATCATTGAAAGCATGTGAATGAAAAAAATCTGTAGAGTGCAGTATGAAACATCAATATTTTTGCCCTGCATCTCTTGAAGACAAAGACTGAATATAAATATATATATATAAGCTAAAATTGAAATTTTTCAACCCTTAGGGGTGTACTAACATATAAATGATCTCAAAGCTAAAAACACACAAATTTGGGGTAAGATTCCTCAGACACCCCTGTAATTCTTATCCTGTTCTTATATCTTCAAAATATCATCTTTTTATTCCATAGAAGAAAACAGAATGACAGAATTTTCATTTTTGAGTGAACTATTCCTTTAAAGTGTGTGTTTCTTTGCTGTGTTGTGCATGTCTGAGAGAGAGATAACAGTCATAAAATTAGTGTATCGAACAAACAAGTATCGCACACTTTCTGCTGATGTGATCATTTGAATAAATGACCATTGTAACAACCTCAATGAAAATTGACATTTTTATATAACAGCTATCATATCTCTAACAGTAACTGCGGAGATACCCCTTTATGTCCTTGCAAAGTAATTGCTGTACACATAAACGTGTATGTGAGTGATATTAGCGTCTTGGTACGTATGGGACACGGAAGCAGGGTTTATGATTCTAAAAGTACCACAGACAAGGTCCCCTTCAGCAGCTTTGGTGACGTGCCAGTTTAAATGCGGATGCTTGTTCGGCGTGGGTTTACAAGCTCGGATAGAAGCGCTTTTGGTTAGAGACGATCTTTATTCTAATCAGAAATG
This sequence comes from Spinibarbus caldwelli, assembly GCA_039654775.1. NCBI lineage: Eukaryota > Metazoa > Chordata > Actinopteri > Cypriniformes > Cyprinidae > Spinibarbus > Spinibarbus caldwelli. Next base: position 10,708,412 of record CM077256.1, on the reverse strand, counting down.
TCAATTTAATCAAGCCGATGCATTATTGTATGTTTTATTTCCTAGTATATCCAGTATAAGGACGTTGATGCTTTGCCTTGTATTACGTGAAAGACTCAGTGAAAGCCAGTCACATGATTTGATTTAAATACAATATAAACTGCAATATACCGCTGCAATACCATTCAATGTAAAACTTTATAATCTTCTAGAAGATGCATCCAATCACGGAGCATTAGGCCGGGATGCATCTGTTTTTGATATTGCAACTTCATCCGCACTGTATCTGATCACAAAGTCAAGACTCGGACTGTCCCATGCAGGTGCTCTTTTTCCATTCCACTGAAGATAATCACTAAAAGTACATCGGCCGTAATCTGCTTAAGTAAACCAGGAAGGAGCTCACAGCAGGGGCTCAGCGCTGCTTCACCAACAACACAAATAAACCCCTGCGATCTGGACGTTTAATCTTGTACCTGGGGTTCAGCTGTAACACAACTCAATATTGTGTGACCGGGCGATTTTTATGTTTATCTTGTATGGTATCTCCTCTAGTGGTTAGAGGGTCCCGCCATGCCCAATTTACCCAATCTTAACAGCTTTGGCAAACTGTGCGGCTCCAGCCGCAGTGACGACTCTGTGGTGCTGGACCGGGTGAAAAGCAAGAACTCAGTTCGGAGAATGTCCATTATTGAAGATGGGAACGTGGCTGAGGTGCTCTACCTCATTCCCAAACAGTCCATGATGGAGCAGCTGCCCTTCCTGAACCCTAATGAGTATGTCATCCTGGAGAAAATGGCACCTCCTGACATGGGACCCGGTAAGGGAGGATAGAGAGTAGGAGAGATGCTAGACTCATGCTATCATAAAAAATATTTCCATTATGTGACTGTCTGTGTTATTGAACAGTTGTGTAGAAAAAAAAATGTAGTGAGAAAAATTATATTAAAGCTAAAATATAATAAAAATAATTTAAGTAGTCATACTTTTTTTATAATAGTATTTTTTTAAGAGGACAAAACTGCAGAAAAATTATTTAATTAATGTTTTTTTTTTTTGTTGTTCTTTTTTTCTGGTTAACCCCCACTGTTTTCTAGGCATGAACGATATTTTGTAATATTTTACTTTATTTTATTTTGTAATTAGTACAAATTAATTTCAGTATGTACATCATTTTATTTTTAGTAAAATTACTTTGTTTTAAAGACGTTTAGATATTTAGAAAAAATAATTAAAATCTTTCCCTAGTGAAATTAGTTAAAATATTTGAGTAATTTCTAAAATGAGCCAAAAATATTTTTATTGAAGGAGTATTTTAGATCTCAGCAGAGCAGCAGTCATAGTGACCAAGTGATATTTGTAGAGGGGCAGAACTTTTTCAGATAGCAGCAAGCCAAAAATGTAACGTATTACAAAATAATTGAGGAGATAAATAGAGATGCTGGTATTTGTGTTTATAAGGCAGTGGGATGTGAGGCTAATCTAAAGTCTGAGCTGGATCACAGCACTATCCCGCTGGCAGGATTATGGCTGAAATGGTGGACACATTCCTGACAAATCTTCCCATTAGTCTGCAGAGGTCTCTTTTTTTACAATCACTCATCCTTATACCCCATAAAATGTCATTTACTGGTATTGTAAATGTTTCATAATGTAGTTTTCAGCAGCTTTGTCTTTGCATCCAGGAGTAACATATACTGAAATATTTATTTATACTGTCTTTGGACATAACTTGTGTCTTAGCACACATTTCTATTTCTATTTATGTGAGTTTTCATCTGGAATATGCAATTTAATCTGCAGTACCTTTGTTACATCTACACTCTGCTTAGGTTATTTTCTAGAACATATATAAATCCATTCTCGTTAGTATGTTCATAACGCAGTGATTTCCAGATGCAGATGACTTGTGTGGTCTTACTGGATGTTATGCTGCTTTATGTAAGGTAATATCTGCTGTATATTTTGGAGGGGTTCCTCATCTGCAGAGACTCGCATGGATGCGTAAGCTTGACTGTTAATGTTTGACACTTGTGCTCAGAGAGTGCCAGCTCATAGAAGGGAACCAGTGCATACAGTAATTATAGCTCCACTCAACCAATCAATGATTTATAGCAAGGCAAGTCTGGATCCCAGTTGTGTAATCCTCCAGGAAGGAGAAGTCAGATATACCCCAATACCAAAGGTATCATACTGTTATTCCACCATGGCACGTGTGCTGCTTTTCCATAGCAGTACTGTGCTGCAGACATTGTAATGGGTTGGAATTTGATGTTAGTTATTCTGAAACAAGCATTCAAATATTTACTAGTCATTGTAGCATTTTGTGGTTTTGGACATATAAATAGAGACTAATGACAGTGGTCTATCTGTATTCTTGTTGCTTTGGGTCAGATCCTTCTCTTTGCTCTTGGTTGTTGACAAAATATTCAGCTGTTTTCTTCTTTCATGTTCCTCTATTTATCCAACACCTGCTGTCTGTGGCCTTCTTATGGTGACACCCTCTGTCTCTCCCTCACACACACATCCTCCCTTATTTAAAATTCAGCTAATCTCCTTTAACCATATCAACCCATATACGGCTGTTTCTGAGGCTATGGACACTTTTGGCCCTGTTGTCTGGTTTGTCTCTAACAACGTTCACATTATTGCATTTTTTTTTTTATCTGAGCCATGATTTTTCCTAACCAACAATTGTATTGTATTTCCACCACTTCTCAATTTATGTATTGTGTGGAAATTAAATTTTTGGAATATAATAGACTAGCTGATTCTTAGTCATGCATGAGCTAATTTCATAGCTAGCATCTTATGTCCTAAATACATAAAATTAAATATTTTCAAAAAATTTTTTTTTGCATATTTTGGCTAAATTAAGGCTTTTTTTAAATGACACTTTGATTTACAAGTGACGTTAACCTTTGTAATAGTATTCGTCACACAGTACACATCATATTTCTTCTTTACTGTTGTCTCCTTGGTAAACAAGTGCACTAACTTTTGAATCTTTATTAGAAGCAACATTGTTGGTTGTGATGGAAATCAGCCACACTTTACATAGTTTATTTCCAAAATTGTTTAGATTATTATATTTTAATGATTCTTTTTTTTAAGTTTTTTTTTTTTTAGATTCTAAGAAATGTCTGAGTTGGGATAAGAATAAAAATAAAATCTATATACAGTACAGCAAGATTTAAAAATGTGTTTTAATATGAACTTTATATCTCAAAAAGATTTTAGCTAAAAGTTTTCTGGGATGTAAAAGTGCCTGTAGTTGAAGAAACACCTATACATTTAAATGCAATGAGATACACTACCATTCAAATGTTTCAGGGTCAATAAGGGTCAGTAAGATTTAAATAAATAAATACTTTTATTAAGGAAGGATGCAATAAATTGATTAAAAAAAGATGTTGTTCTTTTGAACATTTTACTTCTCAAAGAATCCTCAAAAATGTCTCCCACTTTCGATAAAAAATATTTAGTAACCCCACCATTTTAACTTTGAAAATAAAAAGAAATGTTTCTTGAACAGCAAATCAGCATATTAGAATGATTTCTGAAGAATCATGTCACACTGAAGACTAAAGTAATGGCTGCTGAAAATTCAGCTTTGCCATCACAGGAATAAATTTGAAAGTATATTAAAATAGAAAACAGCTGCATAATGAAATCATATTAATATTTCACAGCATTATAGTTTATACTGCATTTTTGATCAAATAAATGCAGCATTGGCAAGCATATAAGACTTTTTAAAAAATCTGACTGACCCCAAACTTTAGAACGATATGTCTCAGTCTCATACAAAATATGGAGCTAAATAAGTATATACACATACCACCTCTTTTCTGCGAGTACCAAGACTTCTGGGTAATTCGTCAGAGCAGCCCCATTCTCTCAGTACACGTTGGCCCTAGTGACGCAACTACACCAGTGTGAATATTAATAACGCCTCTCAATAAACTCCCCAATTCAATTGTTGTCCTAGTAATCCTATAATCTACAGCCATAACGCGTGGATAGTCCGAAAAGAGACTAGCTGATTCCCCAAAGGCCAGTAATACCACAGTCACAGTTTTTCTGTTTTATCTTATACATACATGGGTCAATTATGAAAGTGAGTTATTTTCCATCTAATTCATCCACAACAAACAGGTTGGAGTTGTAAAAGCAGCAGTCAGCACTTCACTGAAGTAAACACAGCTAATCAGAGCATGTGATGAACAATGGGAGGGAGACTATATGTATGTGAGAGAGAAAGAGTGAGAGAGAGCAGGAAAGAATAGAAATGTGCAGCATATTAAACCGAATCACATGTGCCCGTCCCCTCCATCTCTGTTTGAAGAATTTAAGGTGGTGTCTCGAACTGGGAGGGATTATGGTTGTGGATTCTGCATTTGTCACACACGGCAGCTGCAACCTGGTTATTTCAGAAGAGCCAGGGCAGAGTCCACAAGCACACACACACACACGGTATGCGTGTGTATGAAGAGAGGGGGGGCTGCTCGAGAAACGAAGACCAAGCCAGCAGTTGCTAAGCGGCTGCTTAGTTTGAGAGTGCAAGCTCTTTCAGTCCGTTCCTCTGCTGTCATCTTGCCGTTGCCTTGCTCTCTCTCTCTCTCTCTCTCTCTCTCTCTCTTTCTCTCTCTCTCGCTCTCTCTTCCGTCGTCTCCTCACGTTTGGATTCAGTGGGGGAATAAAGCAGGAGAACCCAAGGAAGAAAGCAGGCAGGAAGAAGCAGCTCTCTCCCTCTGATCCTCCTCATCAGAGCCCCAGCAGACACTGAGGAGCCAATGGTCATGGTGAAGGAGAAAGGTAGCATGGCATTGCACAGCACTGGGTGGGGACCAGGAGAGAAAGCTCATGCAGAGGGAGAAAACCAGGCCAGCGTGTGGGAGATTTGCATGCATGTTGGATGTAGGGAGGACAGTTTGGTGCTTTAGAAGGATTGTGGTGTATGAAAATGAATGAGATACTGCAGAAGGGAACATAGTGGTACTATTGATAAACTGATATATTGGACAGTGCGATTATTTGGTCGTCATTAAGCTATTTTGAGATTATCGATAACTCTGCTTGATTGATTTCTCAGCAGAAAGTAATATTCCACCTAATTTTAGTTTGGAAATCTACAGACACTGTTGTCAATGGATAGTGTGCATTTTTGTTTATTTTTTTTAATATAATGTGTAAATTAAGTGAAACTCAGTGGATAGTGTGCCGTTTCTGTTGTCATTTTTTTGTATAGTATATATATTGTATAAAATAAATGTAAAATTCAACAAATAGCGCATGTTTTTTAATTATTTTGAGTATAATAATAGTGCAGCTTTTTATAATGTGTACATTACAGTGTGTAAAACACTTAAAACTCAAATTTTACAATTAATTTTGAGTAAATATTGTGTATTTTAAGTGTAAAACACAATAATAATTGTCTGCATTTTCTGTTTTGAAATATTTTAGTTAATTTCTAGTGTATATTGTGTAAAATAGCCATGATGTGTTGTTTGCTAACATTAAGTTTTCTTAATTATGTTGAATATGAGCCACCTTGCTCTCTAGATACCATTATTGGCATCAAGCGATAAAAAGCATAATGTAATGCTAATTATGCATTGTGTGTGTTTGTCTTGGGTTGGTCTTAAAGACGATTAATTTACCACTAAATCACTGCTCAGCATGTGGGCTGCACAATGTGCTGTACAAACATAATGTTTATTATTATACAAAAGACCATTTTATAGACTTTTGTGTTTATATATAACGATTTGTGAGGTCTGGTATATATTTTACACATTCTATTTTAAACACACAGTTATTACTATAGAGATCTATTCGTTGTGTGTGAATATGCATAACTGTCTGGGATTTCTTCACGAATATTAAGTGGCAGGAACTTCAGAAGTTTCATGTTTTCTGATGAGGGAAACCGCATTATAGCAGGAACATCTGGTGAATCTTAAACGCTTCATTATCATGTTTACTCAGGCCTCAGGACCACACTGTCTGATTAAAACATACAATGAAAAACACCCAAAACAGGACATAAAACTGACTGTTATTCAACAAAAGGGGCTTCAGATGGCACAGTTTCTAGCAGAGTTGTTGTGTAACACTATGTAGGAATTTAGCAGGCTATTGAATTATTAACTGAATGCAGGCAGTGCACAGTGCGTTCCTGTTTGGGATTTCTCAGGAAAAAGGGTTGTTTCCCTGAAGAAAGCACTTGTCACAATTCGAAGGATGTTTCCTAGCAGCGATGTGCTTGTGTTTTGAAAAGTAGCTCATGCTTTAGTAAAAGCTAATAGTGGTCTGCGCAGGATGAGGGAGGGGAGCGAGGGAAAGAGACATGAGAAGAGAGAGACTAAGAGAATGAACTCAATAATGCATTTAGCCTATCGTTGTAGCCATGGCAACTGGGCGATGACTGGTCTGTTGCTGAGGCCATACCCCGTGTGAATCACAGCACAACACACACTGCAAACCCACCTCACACACCTGTATTTACACACAAACACGTGTATGTCAGTGCTTTCATACATATATGGCACATAATACCTGTACGTTCATTAATGCATGCGTGGAGTTTCTTAAACATTTATTCAGTGCATTAACTTACAGGCTAACACACAAACAGTATAATACATTTACATTTACATTTATGCATTTAGCAGACGCTTTTATCCAAAGCGACTTACATTGCATTGAAGTTACAGTTTTTACATTTTATCAGCTCTTGCTTTCCCTGGGAAAATAGGGAAATAATAGACATTTCTACAATATTTTTAAAATAATAAATTAATATAATTTAAAATATATTGTTTAGAAGTTTAGAATAATACATATAAACCATATATTCTTATAAATATTAATTATATTAATATTTATAATAATTATATGAATAAAATACATTATATTATTCATAACATAATAGACATAGTCTACAGTTTCCAGTTCTCATGGCATTCACATTATATCCGCGCTTGAATATATATATATATATATATAAATATATATATATATATATACAAATTAATTAATTGACTGATTAATATATTGGTGACATTTAAAAAATAAAACATTCTTTTAAATACAGTATGAAAATATGCAAATTCATAAAATATTACAAATGTCATAAGCAGAACATCCATCTTAAACAATCAAGTCTTTTTTTTTTTTTACCAGAAAACTGAAGGAAGTCCTTTAGATTTAGTGTATAGTAGTGCCTATTTTTTAACGTCTCATTAAATTTATTCAAATATTATTCTACTGTATCATTGGCCAAGTGCAATCTCATTCTCCACTGTGCCAAATTTACAGATTGTCCATTTCCTCCATGCATGCAGCTGGGTAGTGTCTGAGCCTGAAATCACATTCACACACACTCAACATTTGCTTGAATACTCTCTGTACTATCAGTGGTTAAATGGGAATGCTCAGTTGGACTCACATCAAAGGCACATAACTCTGATAACCTTTCCATAAATGGTCACAGAGACCTTTACATGGTTGTAAATGAGACCGTTGATCTAAAAATGTATTGTTCTGTATCAGAAGAATGGATATACCAGTTTTGTAGCCCTATATTTTTGGACAGGATATTTTACGATAATGATAGTTAGCCAAAGACATTGTCTCTGAGGATTGTTTCTGACTGCACATATTTATTTCACTACCCATATGAAAGGGTTATAGGCCTAGTATTCACATTGTATGGAATAGAATTTCAGTGTTGAGCTTATTTTTTGCCCACATAACAAACTGATCTCAGCAGAAATATGTTGGAAATGCTCTTTAAACCTATTTATCAACCCAAAAAAATATAGGCTTTTAAGAAGCAATATAAAATTCTAGAGTGAATTACACAACCATTGATTGAAAAAAGACATACCTTGGGCTTGATGTATGTTAACTACAGTGACAAACAAAGACCTTTATTGAGTAAATATGACTGAATCCAGATGATTAAGCAGTTTATAGCTACAGTTTGGGATAAATAAATTACCAATTGAATGTAAATGTGATCCCCCTCCTCATGCAAATAATAATTTCAGACAATCAAGTTTTTAATAATAACCTTTTTTATCATTTATATCCATTATTAAAGAAAATACTCACCAAGAAATTACTTTATTTTTTTGTGTTATGCAGCAGAAACATTCAGTGTAAAAGTGTTCTTATTTTAATTTTAGCCTCGTGATATCAATACAGAATGTATAGCACAGCTAACATCTAACCAAAATGTCAATCATTTCCTTTTGTGTTAGTGTGTCCCAATATTACTTTTCTAGCTGGCCTGATAAGTATTTTAATGGCCTTTTAATGTCAGGGAAGGATCAGAATGACTGAGCACTCTTAAAAGGGAATCATATAAATCTGTCAGCCACTTTCAAAGCAGATAGCAAGAAGTCAGATACAGAGACTAATAAGTGTATGTATGTGTGTCCATGTCATTATCCATTGGCTATTACACCTGAGGGTATTACATCAGTCACTGATCTCAGAGGCCTCATAGGCTGTAGTGCAGATATGCTTATCACATTTGCTTATCACAGTGGCATGTGTCCTTTGCTCGGCTGGTGAGTTAGCTTTATGTATTGGTGTGCATGCCAACTTTAATAATAATAATAATACTTTACCTTGAGACCCCATAGTTATCTCTAAAATCAGATAGGCAGCAAAGGGTCTTATGGGGTCAGATTTTAGCATGTTTTTTGCTTTTTAATTGAATAAAAGACTGCACTGTCCACCAGCAAGTCAGCAATGTTATAGATGTCACATATATAGATGTACAAGTCTGCTGTACACTTTATTTTGCTGATTTCATTTCACGTAAAATATGTAAATTCAATCTATTGGGATTGATTCCACTACAGTATCCCAAAGGCCCAGACACATTGCTGACTGAAACTTTGAGATTATATATTAGGCTGTATATCGATCTTCATCAGCAAAAGAAATTTGATGAATTATACTGATAATATTGAACTAGAGAGCACTGATGCAGTGTTCTGCTGTATTTATTTCACTTTTATTAAGAATTATTTTTTACAGTGTTGGTTTTTGACATAGTGTATGTAGTCTTGAACCCGTTCAGTAGATGAAGTAGCAGTACTGTTACTAGCAAAATATGAAAATCAATACAATGATACAATCAGTCTCTGTGTAAATATGTTCCACATTGGAGTTGCATTCTTTTCATGAATAGCAAGAAACACTTACGGCATGCACTTTCAAAAGTTTGAGGTCAGTACAATTTTTTTAAAGAAAAAGATAAGATAAAAATTAAATAGTAAAGACGAAATAGAATGTTACAAAATATTTCTATCTCAAATAAATGCTTCTTTTGCACATTCTATTTCTTTTGTACTTTCTTATTAAGCAACGTTGTTTTCAACTGTGATAATAAAAATTTTTCACTGACACTGAAGACTGGAGTAATGGCTGCTGAAAATTCAGCTTTGCCATCACAGGAATAAATTACAATTTGAAATAATATGTCAAAATATTGCCTTGGTGAGCATAAGAGACATCTTTTAAAAACATATATTTTAAAAAATAGAAAAAAAAAAACATAAACGTAAAAAAAAATCTTACCAATCCCAAACTTTTGAACAGTAGTGTATTTTGTTTCATACACTTCTATAAAAACAAGCCAACTATATTGCGTATTTCTCGATCCTGAAGAATGTGATGCACGTTCTGTGTCTAAATGATGTCAACTGTATTTATGGCAGCGGTCATGAGAGACAGTATTTATCAGGTGCTGCCAACTTTGTTCCGTTTTCTCGCTCCTCCTCTTGGCCACAGACCCTATCTGTGAGTCTGGACGTGGGCCAGCAATGTGAGGGCTGGCATGACGATGACTGGAGGGGAGCCGGATGCACATCACAATGCAAAAATAATATCAATCCAATACAAAATTATTATGAGAAATGAATATTTCACCCTGAATGCATTACCTGTAGCCAAAAGACAGCAATCAGTCCACATCTGTGTCTAAAACAAGCTCTCTTTAGTATCCAGCCTTGACACATGTGGATTGACCGGTCGTTTGTACTTGGCCAGAGCGCAAAAGGTTAGTAGAGGTCAAGTATTGAGTTGAGAGGTGAGCTAATACTGAGATTAGTACGGGGGTTGTGATAAGGTTAAACTCTACTAAAATTAGCAGAGGTGAAACAATCTCATTTAGACATTTAGACCTTCATGGTCTGACTTGAGGAGGAATGTGTTGTATGTGTAGTTTGAAAATGGCTGCTGGAGGCAGTGGTGAGGAGTAAAACATTGACTCATTCTGTTCACACAATCACACACACTCATTCTGAGTCAGAACGCCAGTTCAACTCAAAAGACACTTTTGCCTCAGGATTGAATAACCCTCTCCAGTTACACAGCCTGCAATAATTTAGTGTTAATCTATACTTAACACCATCATAAGCTTTTTAAATGTGTTCATGTGTATCTGTGTGTTAATGTACAGATAGCATACATTAAATCACCACAGGCCAGCGTTTTCATTTGTTTTTGCGCAGCAGAAGAGCTGGGTGCTATGACAGAATATACCGTGTGAGATTTTGTTGTACTGTGGTAGATATATTTGTACCAATATAGAATTCAGTTGATGTTCAGGTGATCAGAATTTAGAGTTTTATATTAAATTTACTGTTTTGAGTATTTTTAAACTCAAGTGTTACATATTCTGAAGCTGTTAACTGAATATACACTACCATTCAAAGGTTTATGGTTAGTATGGGTTTTTAAAAAGAATTGAATACTTTTATCCAGCAAGGATGCATTAAATTGATCGTTTTATATTGGTAGAAAAATTTCTACTTCTAATAAATGCTGTCTTTTAAAACATTATATTTATTAATGAAAAAAATGCATGACAGTTTTCACAAAAAAAATATTAAGCAGCACAACTTCTTTCAATATAACAATAAGAAATATTTATAAAGCATCAAATCAGCATATTAGAATGATTTCTGAAGGATCATGTGACACTGAAGACTGAAGTATCGCTGCTGAAAATTCAGCTTTGATCAAAGAAATAAATAACATTGTAATAATATATCACACTATTAATTTTTTATTTTATTTGTCATTGGAAATGTATTTGTGTTTGCTTATTCTATTCAGATTACGTTTGTGGTCATTTTAAACACTAATAATTTAATAATGGTTAAATTATACTGGAGATCCTATCTATGAAAAACAAGGCAATCTCATTTCTGTGTATTGCTCATAAAACCATTCTTTTCATGCAACAATTTAAGGATGGCTTTATAGACAATTTACATCTAAATATGTCTTGCACGTTTCATGAATGAGGCTCATAGTGTTTGTGTTTCAGGAAGCCTCAATGTTTAGCTGTGCTGTTCTTCACCACCTGCCCACATTCCCTCACATCTGCGTCGAGCGTGACAGAGTAGAGGTAGCATACTCTGCCTTTGGCTGAATGCAGAGAACACATACTGTAGCAGTGTCCAAATCTGCCTTTTGTGTGGCTGCCTAATATAGCTACAGTGTGAGCTGTTGTATTATTTACAGCATATGTCAGGAAACTCTCCTAGTTTAGCCCATCTGCATGATTGAAACACGAAACAGTTCATTCTTGGCTTGCCGTTGTCTGTCGACATTACAGCTTCACTCTGGGGTTCCGTCGTATGAGCTCCTGGTGTCATGCTGTTGCCGCCCTGGTAGAGCTGGTTGCTACAGCAACAGCTGTCTTGGGCGGAGGGAGGGGCCTAGTTTGAGACAAAATCCTGTGCTTCAGTTTCAAGGGCCGGTAGGAACATTCTTGAGCACAAAACCCTGCCAGAATCTTATCGTTACTGATTAGTGACTCGCTCACCACCTCGTCCAGACAAAGGGGAAATTCCTGTCATCCACGACAACTTCAGCAGAGGAAAAATAAGGGACACTGTCCATTTCTGTACTTTATACCACATATAAGAGCTTCCATACTGCGATTAAAATGAGGAGAATTTTTATGTGCGTTCAAACTTCAAATGTACTTTCATCAGATTGAGATTTGCATCATTCGAGTGTGCAGTTTTTTATGGGAGCTTATTTACGAAAATAGAATTGTGAGATGTAAATTCAGTATTCTGGGAAAAAAAATTTAATTGCGAGATGTAAACTCAGAATTATGTGGAAAAAAAATAGAATTGTGAGATGTAAACTTAAAAAAGTAGCCAGAATTCCAAGGTATAAACTCGAAATTGCAAGAAAAAAATTCAGAATTGTGAGGAAAAAAGTCTGAATCATGAGCAATTACCTTTTTTTATGACAGAAATAGGCTTTCATAGTTTATTGCGCAATAACCAACAGTGCTAGCCTTGATCAAGTGACCCTGATTCTTTTTTAACACAAGTGTGCTTGTGATTTATGAGGTGGTTTACACTTTTAGTTCCACTGACTCCCATTCATATGCATTCAAATGTAGGAGAAAGGAGACACAAACTCATGTGAATTATGCTGTATTCAAAGTTCAAGTATCAGAACCTGCAAATTTGTATCACATGACTAATAGAAGATTGATACGTCACAGCATGAACTTCAGCGGAATTAAAAGAACAAACTTTAGATCTGCAGGATTACAGCATTGCAGTAATGTGGAGTAAATTGCATATGTTTACATATTGGATGCATTTTATGTTGAACCATTTTTTTTTTTCAAAAAGACATCACAGTGTGCGACTTCATATTGTCTGTAGAAATTTTGCGCACTCAAAGTCTAGTGTGACCATGGCTTTAGATGCGCAGCAGTGTTTCTTGTGCACACACGAACACAGCACGAGCCTTGATGTCCAATTCACGATCAGCTGATTCAAAATTATTAGAAAGTATTCTTTTTAATGCAAGTTTCCTTGTAATTTAATGGTTTGAATCAGATTCACTCAGTCAGTGAATAGATCAGAGTTCACAACTGATGCCCTCACTGAACTGTGAGTCATTTTTTCTGTTATGTCGAATTCAAAATGACCTGGGAGCCTTAAATCATTTTATTAACTGACTGGTTGTTCACATGACATTTAAACAAAAATATGTACTTGTAATAAATGGGATTTTTTAAAAATAAATAATAAAAAAATAGATATATAATAAAAATATTGAATATTGTGAATTGTATATGTACTGTATGATATAATATTAGTTATTGAAAACAGGTTTTTAATTAATTTAATAGGAGTTTAATTAAGCCATGAGGTATATGTGACAGGAAAAGAAATAACATGCAACACAATGATTAGGAGACATATAGTATTTGAACAGGTCCCCAGAGTGGTTTACATAGTGGAGACGCTTTTAGGTGGCAAAATTATGTAAGCACATGGCCTGATAAGGAGCAGTGAGTGATGGTGGGAGGGAGATTATGTTAATCTTGCACAAGACTTTCAAGTGACCAACTATTAGATTAGAGAGGCATGCGTTACCTCTCCATTAGGACGAGAGATATAAAGTGTCATTCTGGAGTGAGACAAAAGGAAATTACAGGTTTCTGTGATTTTAAGAGTAGCAGTAAATGTCCAAAGGAGGAAGGATAGCATGAGTAAGAGGAAAGATTCGTAGCCATGCTAATGAGAAGGTTCAGAGCTCTTTTCGTTCGAACTAACTTTAGCTTTTGAGTGCTGCCAGGTTTAGAACAACAGTCTGTTCTCCTTCAGGGCATGTAATTATCAAGATTATAAACAACTGAAGAGTATACTTAGTTTTAATATCTGTTTATAGTGATGTTTAGCCTATGTTTTAAAGGAGTAGTGCACCCAAAAATGATTTTGGGTGATTTATTCTTTATGCGATTGTGTCTGCAGGCTTACATGTCAGAAGTTAGTAAACAGCAAACTCATGACCTTCGTTATACAACTGTACTGACTCTAAATGACACTTGTGATGAGCAGCACAGATATGTAAACAACATGACTCGTGCGAGTGAGTGTGAGCACCTCTCCGTGTGGCTGTGATAACCACTGCGTGGTAGCCAGCTTGTCCTGCTGATCACTCCAAAAAAAATTCCAAACACCTACTAACACTCCTCTCACACCCACACACTGTGATAGCACCCAAAGTGCGGACATTGGCCCATTGAAACACTTTCTAGCCAGTTACAAGCATTATGTAATGAAGGCTAGTTGAGGTTCAGCCTCGTGTTTATTAGTTTTGCATTTACATGCATATTTATTGCTATGGAAATAGCAGCAGTGTTTAAATGCAGGAACGGTGCAGCCAGTTATGAAAATAATTAAGGTTTCAGTTTTATATAACCGTGCCATTTGCTTTGTCAAATAGTAGTTGGAGATTACAAACCATTTAAAAACTGCTGTATTTTAACTAATGGTATAAATTATAATGCTCTTAGTGATTCTCTCACCCTCAATTTTGTCCTTCTGTGAAATACAAAAGAAGATATTCTGAAAAATGTCTCAGTATATAAATTTAAATTTAATATATATTTTTTCTGAATTACTTGCAGATTTTCATACATGATCTGAGTATCACATTACATTACACTAAAGTTTAACAATAAAAATTTTATTTAATTCATGTTAATTTCAAGATTTACTAATACATTATTTAAAATCAAAAGTGGTATCTTTTAACATTATTTAATGGACCTGAGCTAAATGAACAATGAAGAGTTTCTTTTGTTTATTATTTTAACTAACATAACAAAGATCAACTAGCACTGCCACAAATGTATTGCTCATTGTTAATGTTAGTTAATGGATTAACTTACATAACCAAATGGGACCTTATTGTAAAGTGTTACCATGATCTGTGTGAGACAGAATTTTGTCAACATTAGCTTTAGTATTAGCTTTTACACATTTGTTGAATGTGGTTTGCTGGGCTTTAATTTCAATGTCATAATCAAATTACTAGTTATTCAAATTTATTATGTAATCAAATTAATTATGCAGTACAGCTATAGGTTGTAGCAGGTTTATTCTCTTTTAGTTAGCTACAGACCAATTGTTTATACGCTTGTTAATGTCGGCTGTTAAATATATTGTTGTGGGTTTGAAGCTCATTCATGTGATAATCCTATCCTCTTTATCTGTGTAGCAGCGTAGGCTACTTCTAAAATGGAAGTCTTTGCTAATTCACGTCTCTGTGTTTCTTGACAGTGGCCCATCCTCAGGAAGCGCACCATCCACCAGGAAAACTGGTCATCCAGTGCTATAAGTGTGGGGAGCCATGCAAGGGAGAGGTTCTCCGGGTGCAATCCAAGCACTTCCATATAAAATGTTTCACATGCAAAGGTAAGATCTGTTTACTAAACTGTGGCTGTTAGAACATCTTAATCTATTTGTGAAAACTTATGACAGCTCATTTCTTAGGTCAAGAATGACGGATGAATATAGTAGCACCAAATTCCACTTTAGCATGTTCGTTATTGAGGAAGTAGTTTAATTACATTTAGTGATTGCTTCATCCAAGTCAAAAATATGACCGAAGGATAACCGAGCAAAGCTGGCTCTGATAAAGCAGATGGCTTGTGGGGTTGAGTAGAGAGGAACCCAGAACTTCATTACCTGATGAATGAAACCAAAGCTAGTCCAAAGCTGTATCACGCCTCCTACCACAGTAATTTAATTAAATGGTCCACTCACTCTTTATCCAGTCTTCTGTGGTCTTCTGTGTTCATATCTGTTTTACTGACATCATTTGGCAGGAATTATGGAAAATCTGACTGAATTTACTTGTTGAGTCCTACTTGAAATGATACAGGCAGGAAGTAGATTGAGTTTGTCATCACACGTTTTTGTTTAGGTCTTTTGTGTTGTACATGAAGTTCTGACCTTCTTTATTTAGTTGAAGTGTTTTTCATTCTTTGCGCTCCATATGGATTGACCCTCAGGTTGTATAAGAGAATGCAAGGTTTATGTGGTGGCATGTTGCCAGTCACAAAGAGCAGACAACTCATTTCCTTCTGGAAGCCTCAGCAAGAGCTCAGTGGCTCAATGTGCCTTCGTTTACTTGCTCTCAAAGAAGAAAAATGGTCAGTTTCTGCATTCTTGATTAATGTGCAGCTCTTCAGTATGTGAAACACGGAGGACCTGTTGATAGATAATGATGTCTTCAGTCGTTTGAATGTCATTGCCATGGCAAGCATAATATCAGGTGTCTGTGTCTGGCTGTAAAAACATTGTGTGAGGGGTCTTGACAATAAATGTCAGTGTGTCCATAAGCTCCTGTTCCTAACAATCCTTTAAACAGCCCTCAGAAGCTGAGGTCTCTCCGGGTTTTCTTTAATCTCACCTGAGCAGTTCACTCCACATGTAGCTCCGCATTAGTCACTAATCGCTGACGCTGCATTAGTTACCTCAAACAAGGTCATAAATGAGAGTGCCTTGTCATCACTGAGATGAATGATTATATAGAGCTTTCTTGCTTACTTTCTGTTACTCCAAATTAGCTTTTTAGTTTTAAATCAGTCCATAAAAAAATAGATTTTTTCAATCGGATTTGTATGCATTTTGTCTGCAAGACTAGGAAACCTCACAAGATTTACTTCACAAGCACAGAGTGAATGAAAAATGGAAAAAAGACCCAAATGGCCAGAATTAGTTCACACCAGCATCTGTCACATGATTGTTCACTTGTACAACTAGAATTGGGGTTTAAAGTTTAAACAAGAGATTGAAAATCTGTGATTCAAAATCGAATTAAGATAATATTTTATAAATAGAAAAGTTTGGCATTTTTGGACTTGAGTATAAAACAATACTGTGATGTAAAATGAATAATAAATCATTTAGATTCTGCACTCTTTCTAGGTCACTAATCAGTGAAATTGGTAATGTGACTCTGTACAGACGGTCAGATGTTCTTGCTTTCAAACTCAAGATACTCATTGGATGATTCTCAAATCATGCTGGAGAACATGATCATCAGATTTTTTTATGCAGCTCAAGATGGAAAAATCAAATACATTATGAAATTCTCGTTGGCTGTTCAGTTTAACTTTTCACTCAAATTGTTATGCCCCTCAGGGGTCAAATTTTATTATTATATATTATTTATTGGTAACACTTTAGTATAGGGACCAGTTTTCACTATTAACTAGTTGCTTATTAGCATGGATATATTATTAACATATTGTCTGTTTATTAGTACTTACAAAGCACATATTCTGCATGACCATATTCTACATCCCTAATCCTAAACTTAACAACTACCTTTTATAAATCTTCTATTAATAAGCAGCATATTAGGAGGTTATTGAGGCAAACGTAATAGTTAATGGTTTGTTAATAGTGAAAATTGGACAAGTGTGACCTATTTATTATATTCAACTTTTTAGTCAATGTTAAATGTGCACATCAGTTTTGTTATGCAACATACATATAACAGTAACAGACATGCATATAATACAAAACTACACACAAACCAAATATATTCTGAATTTCTTGTTGATTTTTCAGTTCAAATTGTTATGCAAAGTACTTTTCCATGGAAAATTTTGTATTAAATCAGTATCATATCAGACCTTTGGATCCCACTTTACTTTTTGAGTACCATGTGAGTACCATAGGAATATTGAAACCATTTAGTACCATTAAATACTCAAGAGTGTCACTGTCCAGTTGTCCTGCATGGATATTAACGTATATTAATCCTCATCTTTCCTAGATCGTCAAATATAGAACAAGTAAGACTATTAGTCTTTACTAGCCGTGTATTTCTTAAACACAGAAGAGGGCAGCACGAGGGCTCAGGTTAAGCAGGTCGGAGACTTGTAGTTCACTTACAAGGAATCCATAATCAAATGGATCTCCCGTGTTGCTAGTCCATCAGGTCCATTCCTAGAAATCAGGATTCAGAGTGTTGCATAAGGTCTGATGTTACTTTCTCTGTGGATACCTGGCAGGAGTGCTTCTGCTGGGGTGACCTGCCAATACCTGAGCTCTGGCAAGAGAGGATGCATTGCTCTACAGCTCGGTTGTAAGCTAATGAGCCTTGCTCTGCTCTATTAGTTTCATTTGTTCACTCTAAGCAGGCTCACTTAAACCGCTAGAGTGAGCATGTGCAGTCAACATCTATGCCTCCGCTCCCCCCTTCTCTACGGTGATCACTTTATAATACACTATCTTTCTGCACATTCTCTCTCCCTCCCTCTCCTTCTCTCGCTCTGTGTGTGAATGCTGTGTCAGTCAGAGAGCCTGTGTGTGCTATTTCGGGCATAGTCTCCGGGAGCTGTTAAAGCGTTGCAATGCTGGAAATAGCTCTGCTGATTCCCATTGGGAGGATAAGACGGCAGAGAAGGGGTCTGTACACACCTCTACAGAGACCGCCAGTCTGTCTGTGAACATGTGTGCGCGTGTGTGTGCCAGTCACTCCGCAGCTGTGGGTTTGCATTAATGAGGAGTGGCAGACGCCCCTCGGGGTCAGGGGTTACGTGCCTGAACATGTAATTTCAGGATGTCATTCTAACAGCCAACAAGATGATGTCACTGGTTGACCTCAAAGCAACAGATTCACTCGTATTTGAGCATTTCATTTATAGGATGATGTTGCTTTGATGAAGTTACTGCTTGAGTTTTTCTCTGTGAGAACTAGATCATGTGACTTACACAGAGAAATTGTTCCTGTTGAACAGAAGGAAACGGAATCACTAATTCTATGGCTGCAGTTCAAGAAATTTTCTGAGTTAAATAGAAATTAAAGTCTAATGCTAAAAAAATTGTTTTGATTCATCAACTAGTTTGGAAAAAAGAATGGAAAAGAATTACAATGGAAGTCTAAGAGTGATTATATAAATATCACACTATTTCCAATACCATTTTTCATAGTGTTTATAATATTTAAGGGATACTTCACCCAAAAAGGAAATTTCTGCCATCATTTACTCACCCTCAAGTTGTTCCAAGTCTGTGTGAATGACTTTCTTCTGCTGAACATGAGAAAAGAAATTTGGAGAATGTTGGTATCCAAGTCAAAGGGGACCAGCAAATATAAGGTTACCCACATTCTTCAAAATAATGTTCAAAAGAAGAAAGAAACTCATACAGGTTTGGAACAAATTGAGGGTAATGATGGCAGAATTAAAATTTTATGATGAACTATCCCTTTAAGTGAATCCACACATCTATGCAAGTTACATTATGATTCAAATGTTTGAGGTCAGTAAGATTTTTTTAAAATATTTTTGAAAGAAGTGTCTTATGTTCACCAAGACTGAAAAGTTCATGAGCATAAATAAATAGTCTTGCAGACTTTACTATTAGACTTTACTTTACTGAACAATTTATATGCATTATATGCATATATATTGATTAACCAACCATTAACTATGACTTTTGCCTCAATAAACTTAAAATTTGTTGCTTATTAATAGTTAGTAAGGTAGTTGTTAAGTTTAGGTATGGTGTAGTAAAATACAGTCATGTAGAATAAGGTAGTAATATGTGCTTTGTAAGTGCTAGTAAACAGCCAATATGCTAGTAATATACATGCTAATAAACCAATAGTTAATAGTGAGAATTGGTCCCAAAACTAAAGTGTTACCAATATATTTTTATTTTTTTACCAACCTGGTCTCATGACGAAAATGCACCTGTGGGAACTTTTTCCCAAGACGCAAAATACGTACCGCCATGTACGTTTCGTGACACATTCAATGTGAAATGTCCACTGGGTGGTGCTAAAAGACTGTTTGTTTTTTTTCCCCTGGAACAGATGAACATACATATGGTAGGACCTACATTTTATGTGACGTTGGTTTTGTAGGTGTCACCGTAGTTGTCACCGATGTAAAATGTCCGTTGAGTAAGTCTAATGCTCTGTGACGTTTTAAAATAACGTACCATCTGCACTACACCTAAACCTACCTGATAGTATGAACAAAAGTGAATGTGACATAAAAACGTAATCATGCCATTTTAGCTTGTTTTTCAATCTCTTACCTTTCAGCTCTTTCATCGTGAGTCATGTTTTTGACGGGATTTGTATGCATCCTAAGGATTCCGCATCCTAAGTCCAATTACGTGCCTGCTGAGCTACAGAGCAAGCTTGTTACATTCGGAAAGCGAAACATATACAGCTGTAATCATAACTGTGTACGAAAACGATTGCAAGTGCTCACTGTTTTATTGCCTCTAGTGTTCATTTCTGTTGGAAACTGCAATGATATGTACTTATTATTACGTATTTTGCATTTTGCGAAAAAGTTCCCAGACTTACGTTTGGGACCAGGTAGCTTTTTATGTTAACTAACAGCATGCTGCAGGTGGTGTCAATAGATTTTAACTTGTATTTAATCTGGATTATTGCTTTAACAGTTTTAATAGAGTATGTTTTAGCAACAGTAAGGTCAGGTCATCCGCATTTTGAAGAGTAAGGTATATATTTAGATATCTATTTTGTGTGTATGTGTGTGTGTGGTAAGTCCTAATGAGATTCTTTGTTTAGAAAAAAGTGGAGCCAGAGAAGTTCAGGCAGTCCTTACCAAAATAGTTTAGAGGATTTTTCTGGCACCTGTCACTGCCAGAGACGCACATTACCAACCAGCCAGACTCCATATTGCACACACATAGACTCAAACACACACACATACTCCTTCCGTTACTTCTCCCATTAACCAAACAGTTGTCAGTTGTAAAACAACCTCTCTACTTTATGCAACCATACACACACACACACACTCGATCACATTTCTCACCCAGTCTTTCTCTGTCAGTCTCTGAAGGGGACACTCATAAAAGCCATTATAACTCATAACACAGTAAGCCATCATGAAAGCAACAATTTACTGCTCTCTCTAAAACCCAGCATTAAGTCAGCAAGTTGCCTCGGATACAAAACACAAACTGTTATGCAGTGATGTGTGCCTGAAACTATCTCTGTAATGTCAGACCGAAGGCTGTAATACTGTGGCTTCATGCATGCAGGATCAACGATGAGTCCAACCAGAGGTCATCCTAAGGATGTCCATGAACTACAATTTTCCTTTATCTTCAAAAAAGCCTGCTCTGTTTGTGAATGATTGATTTAGCAATAGCTTCACTCGCAAATTGTTAAAATATGTGTGAAAATAGTAAATATTAACTTAGATTATCTGTCTCATTCTGTCTCATTCATCGTTTTCTTAAGTCTCCTGCTTTTCAGATTTTCGTCTCCCGAGAAAACGACTCAAGTAATCTCAAATGATAACATCACTGATCCCACACTTTGGAAAGGTGGTGTTTAAATATAACATTTTATTTTTCAACTTTTAGAAAAAGTTGACATCATCTTGCTTTCATGAATTTTTATTACTTAGTTCTTCATACTGTCCTGTGCACTTTATTAAATTTACTGTGCTCTGCCATGTAATCTATATGAGTAACCAATGCATTGGCTCAAGGGAAATTATTATAAGCACAGGAAATATGTGTTTAAGAATTTAAATTAAACTTGCAGCATAGAGTACCACCTGCATTCCTTGCTGAGGTCAGACTCAGAAATCATACATTTGTGCTATGTAGACTCAGCGGTTATTTTAACGATCACTGCATTTTATTTTGCAGCTTTGCTCAATGTACATACACACCTCAACACAAGCAGTATGCATGATGTGTCGCCATTAGTATCCACTCTGTCAAAGCAGGAAATCAAGCCATGTCTCCAGTCTGGAGATTCACCAAAATTAGCACAAGTTATTGATGTTTAAGATCTTCATGTAGCTAAGGGATAGTTCATATAAAAACAAACTGTCAGGATTTATTCCAAACTCATATGACTTTGTGTCTTCAGTTTTATAAAACATACTGTTTGTTTCTCCATGCAAGTACACGGAATGGGGATTGGAGCTTCAAAAATGATACAAATGCATCATAAGCATCCCTTACGAAAAAGAAGTTTATTCAAGTGTGCTATTAGTACACTTCTTTTAAACTAAAAATAGGAAAGTATACTTTTAGTCTACTTTTCATGTACTTCTCAGAAAGGGGCTTTATGTACCTCTCAGAAATATACTTAAAATGACATTTAAGTATACTTGACTTATATTTAGAAAAAGTCTAAATATATTTGAACTATACTTGTGCTCCTAGAATCCGTGTTTTCATTGTTATATGGTAGGGGGTGCTAGTACACATCTTCTGTACAGAATTTCCAAAAACCACAAGTGAGGAAGAAACCAAAACAACAGATGATTCCACATGTAATCTAACACGATCATCAGACATAAAACAGCATCAAAACTTTGTAATGTTATGGAATAAAATGTCGACCAATGAGGAGGTAATAATGACTGTCAAGCTTTGGGGGGTTGATCGACTTCATCTACGTTTTGATTATCATTCTGAATCCAAATCATAGTGTTTTTTCAGCTTTTTGTTCAAAATGTTTATTTCTTTATTTTTAATTTTATGAAACTTACCCACATTCAAGTGTTTAAAAAAAGAATGCATGAAGCTAGAATAAAATGTTTTTGTTTACAAGCAGATACCCTGTTCTTTCTTTTGATGTTTTGTATGTTCAGATATTCATATAACAAAATATATACAAATTAATACCTAAATAGTATACTTAATACTTAATAATAGTATACTTAAAGTATGATGTAAAGTTCACTTAAAGAAAACATACGAGTATACTTGCAGTATAAAACTACTAAACTAGTAGTTTACTGAGACTATACTTCAAAGTGTACTAAAAATGCTACTACAAGTATTTAATTAGCAAACTGTCTGTATACTTATAAGTTCACTTTTAGTATAGTTGCAGTACAAGCTAAAAACTTTGACGTAAACTAGTTGTGTACTCAAAGTTTACTACTGTTATATTTAAAGTATACTTAAAAGTATAATTTTATATAGTAGAAAGTGGGCCGATTTAGTCCCAAGGAGTATTGAAATAGTACACTTACAAATATACTACTAGTACACTGATATTTGTATACTTACTACATAAAGTATACTTAAAATATACTTGAACCTTACTTAAGTATACTTAATAAAATAAACTTGAAGTATACTACTTTTTGGTAAGGGATATCATAAAACTGGTCAATATGATATTCATAAGGCAACTGAATTAATAGAATATCATTGTGTGGGAAACAAGCTGAAATTAACCCAATCATTAAAACACTGAATCAAGTACTGGATCAGTCCTGTTTGTGAATAAATTTTGTGAACCAGGCCTGGCGTTCAACATGGTAGTGCTTTGTCATAACGGTGTTGTTGGTAGTTCCACATGGATAATAAATGGTCCCATGCTCTGTGCCAAAGGGCCCCTCATGCCCGCCAGGGTTCTTGTTTGGGAATCATTTTATCTGCTCCATTAGCTGATCTCACAGTGTGATTAAGTGCATACAAATGAAGTATAAAACCACCACAGTATAAAGATGAGAGAAGACTTCACAGAGACTTAGTTTGTCTATACATCCCACTGCTGTTACAGTAAATTTTAGCAGAAGTAGACATCTCATACAAATTGGAGAGAAACCCATGCTGAAAGAGTGCTGCCCACTAAAGTGCAGGGAGAAAACAGCATGCTGGGAATCTCATTAAAATATTGATGAAGTCTGTGAAAGCTTGTTTGATGTCTGCATATACTATATGGGAAACCCTGGGCTTTTCTGTGCTCTGTACAGATTGCAACTTGGCTTTGTTTCTGAGGCTCTTTGTGTCACTGTCTCTGAACTGAATCTGAACTGAAAAAGTCACAATTGAGTTGAATCAAATGTCCCTACTCTTCTTAAATCTTTCCAGTAGTTCATATGAATCATTTTTTTTCTGTTTCCATTCAGATGGAGGCAGAGTGTTAGGATGGAGAGGATGGCTCAGTGATTGAGAGAATGCCTGGATGTTTGTTCTGGGAGGAGTTAACAGGCTGTTCTGTTGAGAAGGGATCTGACAGACAGCCGAGAGCATCATTACACTTGCGTCATTGCTCACCACACACACACACACACACACACACACACACACAGTTGAACTCCCAGTCACTCCAGTCAATGTAAGTACTGCTTCTCTTCTGTTAAAGGGATAATTCACCCAAAAATGAAAATGTTGTCATCATTTAGTCAGCCTCATGTCATTCCAAACCTGTATGAGCTTCTTTCTTATGTTGAACATAAAAGAAGATATTCTGAAGAATGCTGGTAATCAAACAGTTATTTCTTTCCCTACTATGGAAGTCAATGGGCACCAACAACTGTCTGGTTCTTTCAAATTATTTGAAATATCTGCTTTTGTGTTCAGCATAAGAAAGAAACTTATACAGGTTTGGAACGACCTGAGGGTTAATAAATGACAAAATATAATTTTTGAGTGAACTATTCTTTTAAGAAGACATTTGTTTTAAAACGATATATAGACATGTTTTAAAAGGTGATTAGGTTATACAGACACATTTTAAAAGGTTATATAACAGATATATACAGATTTCACCTAACAATACTACTATTGACCAAAAGGTGGTGCTGTATTCAAAGTGCTCTGGTGTTCTTGTTCATAGTGGCAATGACAGTTATCAAAGTTTTGTTTCGGTATGACAAAAGGTATTGAATACAGCCGAAATCAATACCAGTGCAACTATTAAATGGTAAGAAATGGACTAAATAATAGTTCTCACTTCCATTATTGTAACTTATAAAATACAATCAATTATATAACAATTATCTTCTTTTTTTAACTTTTCAATGAATATTTTTTTAAGTTGTGTTTGGACTACGCTGTAACTATAAAAAACATAGTTAAAATATTAAAATAATCAAAAATCTATTGATAAACTGAAAACACTGGTGTGGAAACAATTTTTACTCAAAATTGCTCGTACATTTCACAATTAATTACAAAGAAACACCACATAACACACTGAATTAAATGTAAATTTTTTGAACTATTTTCAAAAGTAAAGTAAACACAAATAAAACAAAAGTAAACACAAATAAAACAAAGATTACCAACAACTTCAAAAAATCTTTTTATATAGTGTAGTTTTGTTGTTGTCTCAAGATGGGACAAACAACTTGAAAATATGTAACTGCAGACGACCCAGGACAGCAGTGAAAAGAATGGCAGCTGTGTTTCTGTGGTCTGTAGTTACAAGACGTGTGTGAAACAACATTAATGGGTATGACATTTTCTAAACTGGCATCCTGGCATTCTGTACCCTGTCAGTGAAGGTTACCCAAATGCCAGACACAAGTGAGGACACTGGTTGCGACTCTTACACAACTCTCTCTCTGCTGCTAATCACTGCTGTCTCCACAGCCACCTGCTTGTCACATTCGTCTGTCTGAATGGACCTAATCTTCCAGAAACAGAAGACTGATTACAAAATAACATTCTGGATTTGCTACAAATAACATTTTGGATTTGTGTTGAAAACATAATGTGAAAAACGTTTAAACAAAATGATGATTTTAAGTCAGTTTGTTCATTTGGCAAAGACGGGAATGAATCTCCTTAGCTATGTTATCATCAGTTAAACTATATTTGCACCACTTTTACTAACTAGAGATGTGTACATATGTGCTGTTTTGTGTTTGAAAAATTTAAAATGTGAAAATCTCATGGTCACACATTCATAAAGTCAATGAAACCATAAGGTTTCATTCAAAAAGGTGTGGGGGGGTTATTGATGAAAAGCTAATAATTAATTAAATCATAAAAAGAAAAATAATAATAATAAAAAATAATAATGAATAAATTACTTTTAGACTTTTACTTTTTTTTTTTTTTTTTTTTTTACCTGCAGGTCAAGTGATCATTTATTTAAATTATTGGATAATATCAAGCGGTACTTCAAGTACATATATTAGCACACTTGTGCCAAACACATCAAGCTGTGGTGCTAAAACTGGAGATGGGGGTTTGAATATGGTGTGCATTATATGCTGTTACTTCCCCGTATTTTCCTGTCAAATGTACACTCTGTTTTCATAAAATGGTGAAAAGCTGCCCCCCTAATATTTTACAGGTTGGAATGTAGGAGGATAGACAGAGAAAAACAGATAGAGAGAGAAAGAAGGACAGAGAGGAAGTGAGAGAAAAGCAGGCTTGTTGAGAAGGGGGTATCATGTGACGCTAAACAAGCTGTTAAATATCAGTCTCGGCCTGCCAAGGAGCTTTCAGACAGATTTGGCATGTGTGACGGCAGGATTACACATAGACACGCTTGCCAAGAGGACACAGACCTAACACACCTATTCATGCAGACCTATAGAAAGTGTCTGAACTTGGGCCAGAGTCTTGAAAGCATCTTGAAAGCTCAGGAAATCTTCAGTGAACCAAACTCTCTCTTCATACGCCTTTGTCCTCAGACACATTGGCCAAGATAAGCATAGGCCCCCTGACCTTATGTTTGCTGGCAGCCAAAATGTGTAAATCCCAGTGCAAAAGAGATGGACTTGTGTGACTACTGAGTTGTGTTTCAAAACTCAACAAGAGCCAAACTAAGTGTTATTTATTTTGAAGATGATGGTGTATGTTTCAACATTGTGTTTTAGATTTCACTCAAGACTGTCTTGTGCTGTAAGATCTCATTAAAATAATTATTCTTATTTCTCTGTTCTTGTATTGACATTCAGTGTGCGGTTGTGACCTGGCCCAAGGTGGTTTCTTCATGAAGAATGGGGAGTACTTATGCACGCTGGACTACCAGAGGCTTCATGGCACTCGCTGTAATGGCTGTGGAGACTTTGTTGAAGGAGAGGTGGTCACTGCTCTTGGGAAGACTTACCATCCTACATGTTTTGTCTGCACTGTTTGCAAGTAAGAGTTAGCCAAAAGCAGGCCCATTTCATCTATGTTAAAACATGTATCATTTATATTTGTATGTTATGGACATTTTTTGCCTTGAACATGCAAACACAACATGTTAGCTAGTACTAGTAGTCAATTAAATATTGTATTTTTTATTTTTTTTAAATGATCCTACAGGACAGAAAAGTTCTCGTAACTGAATATTCACCCA
This sequence comes from Spinibarbus caldwelli, assembly GCA_039654775.1. NCBI lineage: Eukaryota > Metazoa > Chordata > Actinopteri > Cypriniformes > Cyprinidae > Spinibarbus > Spinibarbus caldwelli. The sequence continues at coordinate 10,681,511 of CM077256.1, read as the reverse complement.
GATATTCAGACAAAATATAATATAATAAATGATTAAGTTTGACAACTATGTTTTAGAAATAAACCAGTCTTCAGTGTCACATAATCCTTTACATAATCATTCTAATATGCTGATTTATAATCAGTGCTGGAAACAGTTGTGTGGCTTAATATTTTTTGGGACCTGTGATACTTTTTTTTGAGATTCTTTAATAAATAAAAAGTTAAAAAGAACAGTGTTTATTCAAAATAGAAATTTTGTGTTACAATATACTATTCAAAAGTTCGGGGTAATTTTTTCTTTCTTTTTTTTTTTTTTTTAAATCAATATTTTATTCAGCAAGGATGTGTTAAATGGATAAAAAGTGATAGTTAAGACAGTATATATTGTTACAGATGATATCTATTTTGAATAAATGCTGTTCTTTTTAACGTTTTATTCATCAAAGAATCAAAGAAAAAAGAATCACAGGTTCCACAGAAGACACTGAAGACTGGAGTAATGGCTGATGAAAATTCAGCACTGCATCCCAGAAGTAAATTATATTTTAAAATATATTAAAATAGAAAACCAATATTATAAATTGTAATAATATTTTTATTTTGATCAAATAAATGCAGCCTCGATGAGCATAAGAGACTCCATTAGAAAGCTTTATGCATTGCATTTTTTTCTCTATTTTTGATCAAATAAATGCAGCCTCGATGAGCATAAGAGACTCCATTAGAAAGCTTTTAAAATCTTATTGATCCTAAACTTTAGTGTCACATGATCCTTCAGAAATCATTCTAATATGCTGATTTGATGCTCAAGAAACATTTCTTATTATTATCAATGTTGAAAACAGAAATGTGCTGCTTAACATTTTGTGGAAACTGTAATGCATTTTTGTCAGGATTCTTTGATGAATAGAAAGTTCAAAAGAACATTTATCTGATTTTTTTTAGCCCATACTGTCACTTTTCATCAATTTAAAGGTGCCATAGAATGCATTGATACAATATTTTATAGGGGTGCTCCGATCAGGATTTTTGAGGCCGATCACCGATCACAGATCACAGATCACAGAAAGCAGTATCTGCCGATACGATCACCGATACCGAACTTTTTAAAGCATTTTTTTTTATCATGTATAATTATTTATGATGATCCAATCAAAATTTTTAGACATTTATTCAGAGCCTGAATTTCATTTTTGAAAATGAATTACCCTCTTAGGTGACTCTTGTGAGAGGGGATTTTTTTAATTTGAGGGGTGGAAGGAGGCATTTTTTAGACATTTTTCCAAAATAGATATTCATCTCACCTAAATGTTTGATTATGCATTGCATTTTTGTTTTGACAATCATGTAATTGTTGCACAATAGCTCACACAGCACAAGCCTGATTTCATGAGCTGTATGTGAGGCAGCCTTTTACACCAGGTTCACACATACTCCGTTTGCAGTGTGTATGCAGTCCATGTGTGGTACGTAAGCGGTGCAGAAGCAGCACTGACTGTGCTTTCACACAAGAGTCCACTACTGATTCGTGGCTGTTTATGACAAAAACATTTATCCATTATTTTGAATTCAAATCCAAACATTGTTACTGAAAATGCTTTTTCAGCATTGTGATTCTTTTTTTATTTATTTTTTTATTTTTTTATTTTTTACACAGTACAGTAATACAATCATTCATAGACGTGTTTAAACGCAATAAATATAAGAAACACATTATTCAATGCTTTTTACTTTTTTACATTTACTTCTAGATTTATATATTAAGTTGCTCAAGGAAGTGGCAAAACATTTAAACTATTTTTCTTACATTATCACAAACATTCTAAATTAAAACTTACCACTGACAGAAACACTCAGCTCTGACTTTTCTTTTGCATTTAATTCTTTATTACAAGCAATCCCGTGGTTCATAAAGAACTTTGTTTTCCTACCCTCACGAGTGCCATCTATTATTGCCTTGTTTATCTAAAAGTGCTCTTTTCCTTTAAACCTAGCCAAAAACCCATAGCTTATAGGCTATGTTGACTGTGAAACAAAGTAGACTTTAATTATATGCATTTATGGTGTAATTACTTTATTTTTTTTGTCAATCCATGTTCATATTTACCGCAAACAATGCGCTTTTACTTTAGTTCAGCGCTTACAGCGCAGCAGAAATAGGCTCGTGTGGAAATGATCTCTACAGTGCTGCAGACGCACCGCTCCTGGAACTCACTGCTGGACCGCAACCGTGTGCAGTATGAACAATCTAAGCCGTTAACATGAGCGCGAGGGGGGGGGGGGAATACGCACCACATACGCACTGCAAACGGAGTAATGTGAACCTGGTGTAAAAGGCTGCCTCACATACAGCTCATGAAATCAGGCTTGTGCTGTGTAAGCTATTGTGCAACGCTTCGAGTGTGCACAAGCGACCGGTCTCCAGGAGAGCGCGCGAGCGCTGAATGGTTTAAACCAGGGCCGCTGCTGGCCAAATGGGTGCCCTAAGCAGGATTGTATTGTTGTGCCCCCTCCCTCAAATATTATGGAAGTACAAAAAAAAAAAAAACCTGTTATACCTACTATAGGGGTCAAAATAGAACTTTAATAAAATATAAAAGTAAATAAATAAATTGTAATTAAATTATATTATTTACAAATTACAATTGTAGCTCTAGACAGTTACCTGTGGCTATTATTTTATTAATACAGTTGTCTGATTGATTTTATGGTCTCAAGCATTCAGAAATCACGCAAAAGAAAATTAAGCAGTTTTACTAAGATAAAACCATGGTTAATTTTTGTAAGGGTTGTGATGCCCACATGTTTTTTTGTTTAAGAAATTATAGAGGCTGTGTCATCTATAGCAAAAAGGTGGCCAAAAATGAAAGATTAAGTGAATATCTGAATTAAATGTTTGGTCAATAGCCTATTAAACAAGGATATGATCATCCTGTAAGTATAACAGCAGCAATTACCAGGCCTTTGGCGCCCTTTACAGGCATTTATAACATGTAATGTTGAAAAAAAAAACAAAAAAAACAATAGACACCATCACAGAATTTGTAATGGTTTTACTGGTTATAATGGGACTTGTATTGGTTTTAATGGAAACATAATGGACTCTGTTTGTCTCTACTGGTAATTGGTCACCTTCTATTGGCGGCTTGTTAAAACCAATAAATCCTAATGGAATATGTCCCAAAACACACTACAGAAAACCATTTTTTAATGGTTTTAATGGTTAATGGTTTGTGATGGTATTAGAATTTTCTGTGTTGGTTCTATTGTTTTTTTGTTTTGTTTTTTCAGCAGGGTTACTTAATTGTTTTTATATAATGCATTTTAAGTCATTTTAAAGGCTGTTGTTGGTTTTTATAACCACAAAAAAATATTATCTTAATACTTTTTTGTATATTATTATTTGAAGTAACAAAACCATGGTTAATTTGCGGTTGCCATGGCTACAAGAACCATGTGTTTTGTTTTTTTGTTTTATTCGTGTTAAAACCAACTAACTTTCATTAGAGAACATGGAACTTCGGAGACAATATTAGGTGCGTTGGTGGTGGTAAAATCATTACCGACATTAAAACACGTTATTGACCTCAACACCCCAAAAAGTTTCACAGGATTATGAATCTAGCCTAACTGAAAGTGACGCACGGGCTTCGTTTTCATCATTTTTTTTTTCTTCTCCTTTTCTTAGCGCCGGATTTCAGGGGCACAGTTGTCCATCAATTATGATCATTTGCATTCAGCCGAGAGCGGGCGCGGATGCGGGAATGGCCCGTTACGTTTATTTATTTATTTATTGAGCAACTGGGATGGTGTCTCACATAAAGTTTTAAATTACTTTATACGTTATTTAATGAAGAAATATGAATTCTACCTCACCTTCAGCATTATAATTATTTTTAGCCGCACTGGACAAAGACTGAGACGGTGCCGCTGCATGTCACGCCACACCTCTCACGGCAGGCGCATCATCAGCTTGAGATCGGCCTTTTTAGAGACCTCCGATCAAACATCCCAGCGCAATTATCGGCTGATAGTGATCGGTAGCCGATCAATCGGAGCACCCCTAATATTTTAAATTGTTCTCTGATATCTACAAAGAAGGTATGTGGCTTAGGTAAGGGCAAAAATGATCCAGAAACGAGTTTACATGTGCATTTACAACCCTAGGATTTGTCCCTAGAATGAAATGGTCTGTTATTACCATATTTGGAAGGGTCATGAATAATAATGTTGAGCTCTGCTCTGATTGACTGTTTCACAGTGCAGGTCACACAGCAGGAAGGAAACACAGGGAGGATAATATATATTTCAATATTTTCTCTCGCAGTTATATCGTTGGGTAATTATACTGTATATAAATTGTGGGCATCAGGGAGCCGCTTTGAATGCACGATTGCGTTTTACTTTCACTTTCGCGATTTGCCATCGCTCGTGCTCTATGTAAACTACAGCGGCAGTACTTACCATTCATTTTACAAGATTTGAGATGCTTAGATCAGTGGTGCTTAGGATCTGTAAATCATTCGCCATCATCCTCAGTCATCTCTCCTTGCTCTGTTTATGTTGTAAGTGAAATCTTATGTACTGTAATGTAACAGGCTATCGCTAGCAAGCAGCTAACCATGTCCCTTTAGTGGCTCATGTTATTTTGTTAGAACGCATTATTTGTTTTCCGTGCCTTTCTGAATACAGACACCAACCCATCCCTGCACTTCACATCCCCTGCACAGCCTGGAACATAACATTTATTTCCATGATCTGTCATTTTCGCTGTTGTCCTCGCTTGTTCTTCACAATACCTGCAGAACTTCTGATGGTTCGGCTGTGTAGGTTCGGCTGGCCTAGAACATGGGCGGGTATATGCAAATGTTGTGGGCGTAACTATTAGTGATCCCGACTGTTACGTCACAGTCGGTGTTATGTTCTGATTCACCTATTTTTCAGTGGTCTTTTGTATGCACAAGATTTACATAAGGAGGAGGAAACATTGGTGTTTGAGGCTCACAGTATATCATTTCCATGTACAGAACTGTTATTATTCAACTATGCCAAGGTAAATACAGTTTTCCATTCTATGGCACCTTTAATACATCCTAAATATGTTTATTTTAAAAAAATTAAAAAAGAAACTTAATTAAAAAAAAACTTTTACTGACCCCATGCTTTTAAATGGTAGTGTAAATGCCTAAATGTCTTTGCATCCTTCTTCTCTTGCCAGACGGCCATTTCCCTCTGGTGATCGAGTCACGTTTAATGGAAAAGACTGTCTCTGCCAGCGTTGCGTCCAGCCAACTTCCCCGACTCCCAAAGACATCAGCGCCTCTAGTAGTGAGTCCACACTCGCACACATGTGTTCGAGCTTATTGGTTATGTTTTGTGTCCTACTCAGATTCCAGCTTACCACAATCATCCCCCTTTTATAGATGTCTTGGATTGTGTAGTTTATGCATGTGTTGACAGGTCTTATACTGCTCAGGACTCAAGGTCATTGCTGCTAGTTGGAAGCTCACTGTCTCTTCATGCATCTCCTGTCAAAAAGGCGCATGAGGTTGTTGTGTTGAAAGTTTCGTAATGTGTGATCCTCATTTCGTTTAGTGTATAATGCCCAGTTATTCCTCTGTTACCATTTACAATTGTAATTACATTTACATTACATTACAATTACGATTACATTTACAGTTGGCAATTGTATGATGCCTAGTGTTCTAATCTCGCAACATTTTTAAAAGTCACATAGTTCTAAAAGCCAGTCAAAATACATTTGAAACCCCTAACAACTGTCACAAACACTTTAGGCAAATATGAAGCAGTGTGCTTATACCAGTCAAAATACATGTGCTGTACATTATCAACCACATAGGAATGCCTTGGCGCCCATTCACAGCACCCAATCACCATGATGCCTTTTACACAGGCAAGTATTTTTTCTGAAACATTGTTGTAATAAGGATCCCTGCTTCTTTTCAGACTCCTCTAGGGTTACTTGAGTTGACAGGATGCTTAGACCAATTCCTGTGCTGTCAACCAGGGAAAAGCTGATCTCCTTATGAATGTTTCTCTCTTTGATTTCTCTCACTCTTTTATCTCACTTTGAGGAAGTTCTTCATCCTCCTCCGGTAGATTAGGGGTTCTCTTGGCGTAATTTAAGCTGCGGGGCCCCAGGAGTCAAGCAGACAGGCACAGAGAATGAGAGAGGCTCAGAGCCAATGAAAAGCTCAGAGCACTCCTGTGCCTGCTGGTTGTTCCATTCTCTTTCACTCGCAGTCTCTGGCCTTCCGCTTGACTGATGGATGCTGACAGGTCAGGACTCTGTATGTGTAGAATGTGCCGATTTCCTCAGGCTTGGGATTTCCTTATTATAGTAAATGGCTGTAGTCATTAAACTCAAATTGTCATAATGCAGGGAATCATTGTTACATAACAACATCAGGTGATGGACAATTACAGGAGCAATTTAGCAATGAATAGCTGCTGTGTTGTAGAGGAGAGAATTAATGTAATTCTAAGCATTGCATCATGGGATTGGGTTGATTGAGAAAACATTGTGTAGATCATGTATCATTGGAGTTTGACTGTTTTTGCTTGGATAAACACACACACACACACACACACACACACACACACACACACACACACACACACACACACACACACACACATTACTGTTCAAAAATAAGATTTAATACTTTTATTTAAGAACATATATATCAAAAGCGACAGTAATGATTTCAGATAAATGTTGTTTTTTTAACTCTCTATTCATCATGAATTTTGAAAACATGTATCCACAAAAATATTAAGCAGAACAACAGTTTTCAGCATTGATAATAATAAGTTACTTGAGCACCAAATCATAATATTAGAATGATTTCTAGAGGACACTGAAGACTAGAAAAATGAAGACTGGAGTAAAATAAATCAAATAAATTAATAATTTAATCAAATAAATCAATTATTTCAAAATATATTAATTTGAATTAAAATAAATTAATTAAATTGAAATAATATTTCATAATATTGCTGTTTTTACTATAATTTTGTATCTAATTAATGCAGCTTTGGTGAACATTAGAGACTTCTTTCAAAAACTTACCCCAAAACAAAATGCAATAAAATAAAGTATAATTAGTATGCTACAAGTGTTTTAGACATCACAGCAATATAATGTACAGTATGAAATATATTCATATATTCAATATTCATTTTGATATTTGCTACATTTGTTCCAACTTTAAATGAGCGTTACATAACAACAAAGGTAATCCTAATGTAAAAAAGTGAAATGAGCATAAATATTTGCCGATATGGTGTCACTATTTTAGTTATAATCATGAATTTTATTTTAATCTGTCTATGTGTCCATGCACTTCCTCTTTCTGTCTCTCTTTCCTGTTCTTCTATCGCTCTTTCTCAGTTATCTTTCTCCTCTTTTCCTATATGTGCAAGTATCCATACATACACACACAGACAGGAACTTAAAGAGCCCTTCTGAATATCTCTTTGTGTCATGCTTGGCTGATTATTTGTCATTCACGAGCCCAGGAAATGTTTTGAGGCTGATGAAAGCCTTTAGCCCAGATAAGTGCTTTGTTTTTGGAAGGCGCTGATTGTTTCGAGCCGTGATAATGCTGCTTTGGCAAACCCCACAAAGCTTTTACCGCATGACATCTCTAAAAACCTGCACTGAGTTTGATAGTTTAGATAAACCTCATGACAGGTGGATTTAACACAGGTCGCTTTGAAACTTTCCCTTCTTCTCTTTCTCGACACACATTGCACACACACACATACTCTCAGCGGGTCTCTAGCACACACACAGTGCAGGCAGAGGTTGTGAAGGCTTAAATGATGCATTAGCGCGCTAGATGCAGCGCGGTGCATTATATACTCTCCTCACTGTCAATGGTTATCATTGTGCCTCAAGCAACATCAGCAGCGTCTGGGACCTCCCCGCCCCTCCGCATCCGTCCCTGCTTTTTAAAAAAGCTTTTGGGATTTCAGCCAAGGAACATAAATAAAAGATGACAACCATGAGCTATTTTTATCCCTCAGCCTTTTACACACCTTACACATGTATTAACTAAATTCCCTCGCGTTCCTCCAGGAAGATGCTCCATCTTGTGGAGGGACGATGCTCAGATTTTAGGGTGCTGTAGGCCCTTATTCAATTAGTCATGCAATATAATGATGATTCATTATTGATTGCTGCAGTAATCTTATGGATACAATATGCATTGCTTGAAATTACTTCTGGGAGCCTGAATAATCTGTGCTGTATGTTGTAGATCAACAGGCCTCAAAACTAAAAGAATTTTTTTTAGTTGACACTGACATCTAGTGGAGAGAATTATTTGCGCACACCTAAGTGACCCCAAAAATATTAAAAAATATATGAATGCAATTGCATCATTTCCGAATATGCCTTCCCTACTGTGTGTCATCATTATTGCTAATGACAATTATTAAAAATAGTTTTCAGTAATTTAAATAAAGCTGAAATAAAATATGAATATTAGATGAACAACTTAAAAAACTTGAGAAATGTGAAATAACTAACTGTAAAATAAAAGTTTAAGTACTGAAATTAGTAAAACTAAAACTGAAATAAAATAATTGTAAGCTACACAGCTTTAGAATTATTTAAAAAGTATTTTAAAGTAATTTTTAAAAATGATAATAAAATGACAAAAGCATATAACATATTTACTAAAATAAAAATTGAAAATAGAAAAATAAAATCTAGTTCGAAATATTAATTAATTCTATAATAGCATGTAAATAATACTAAAATAGCACTGTTATGTATTATAGGCAAATCACTATAGCAATTGCAAATATTATCATGGCTGATGTCTGATAAACTAAATATTTTTGGCTATTAAAAAACCTCTTTAAATATGCATTGTCCAACTTCCTGTTCTCATTAACATGTCAAAATGTCATGTAGTCTGTAAATGTCATTTTCAGGCTGCTATTCAGTATGTGTGTGTGATGGATCTGTGTGTGTTCTCTTGCAGACTGTGCAGGATGTGGCAGGGATATAAAGAACGGTCAGGCTCTTCTGGCCTTGGACAGCCAGTGGCACCTCGGCTGTTTCAAGTGCAAGGCCTGTGGGAAAGTGCTGAGCGGGGAGTACATCAGCAAGTGAGCTATGCCTTAATTATTTTTTATCTCTTGCCATCTCATACCTCCCGCTCTCTCTCTATAATTCCCCCTCTCTTATCTGTCCTCTTTTCTAATAGCATTCAATTTTTGCTCTTATCCTGGTTTCATTGAGGTGAAATAGAATACAGTAAAAACATAAATCTCTCTTCTCTCTCTTCCTGTCCTATGCTCTTTTTTAAGGGATGGTTCTCCGTACTGTGAGAAAGACTACCAGATCCATTTTGGCGTGCAGTGTGAGGCCTGTCATCAGTTTATCACAGGGAAAGTTCTGGAGGTGAGTAACCGATATGTGTATATTGACTGAACTTTATATTGGCTGTTTCTAATACAATTGAAATGTATATTGGCTAATCCAATTGAGCTGCTTGCATAGGCAGCATATTAAGGTATCATACTGTAGCTGCGCTCTAGATGTGAAGGTGGTGCAGCATTATTATATTGCCTTCTAAAATATATAAAGTAGAATGAACAATCTAATCCCTTAATAATGCATTGGGGATAAAGCAAGAGAAATTTTGATGATAATCTATTTAGAATTTATTCATTACCAAAACATATTAATAATTTTTTGAATAATAGTTTACACTTTATTTTAAGGTGTTATTGTTACAGTGTAATTATTTAACTGTACTGAGTAATATTAATTAACTACTTGTACTTACTAGATGGTTAGGGTTAGGATTAGGGTTTTGCTTAGAGTTACTTGCATGTAATTATGCATAATTAATTGTTATTATAAAGTAAGTACATGTAACGTGTAACAAGGACACCTTAAAGTAACACCATGAAGTGTTACCGAATAATATTATGACAATATTGTAATATTATAAAATGGAATGTAATAAAATTGTTTTATGCTATATACACTGCTATTAGGAAGTTTGGGGTCAGTAAACTTTAAAAAAAATAAAATAATTTTTAAAATATGTTTATTAAGCAAGAACACATTCAGTTGATCAAAAGTGAAGTAAAGATGTTTATAATGTTACAAAAGAAATTCTGTTTCAAATAAATGCTGTTCTTTTAGACTTTCATTTCATCAAAGAATCCTGATTTTTTTTTTTTTGTCATGGTTTCCACAACAATATTAAGCAGCAACTGTTTTCACCATCAATAAAAATACGAAATGTTTCCTGAGCACCAAGTCAGCATATTAAAACCATTTCTGAAGGATCATGTGACACTGAAGACTTGAGTAATGGATGCTGAAAATTTAGCTTTGCTATCACAGGAATAAATTACATTTTGAAATATATTGAAGTAGAAAACTGTACTAAAATTGTAAAGAATATTTCACAGTATTACTGTTTTTACCAACCCCAGTCTTTTGAAAGGTAGTGTATTTTTTTCAACCTACAGTGTTTTATTTTGCATTTATGATGCATTAACTATGCATAAATTACACAAATTGTTGACATACAGTAATATAGACATACAGAGTATAGAGAGCCATCAAATTAATATAGGTAGTAATTTGGTAAGAAACCTTCGAGTTCAGATTGAAATCTCTGACATTTATTAGCAACAGAAAAAGCTTATCCTGACAAGTTTGAGCACAGTTTAAAACATTGTTGAGTTTTCTTCTTAAGAGTCTACTTTCTCAATAAAAAAATCTGAGAACTCCCATTTAGTCCCATTGCTTTCTAGAAGACACATTTGAGATATCCCTGAGATCTCTATTGTGAGTTTTCCTGCCTTACGGATATTAAAAATGGTCTCTTGTGGATTTTCAGTATTTTATAGTCACGTCAGTATGTGTCAGCGATCCAGATTCTTACACTTCCGCTCCCACTAAACATCTGGATCCCCTAAGACTGGAGTCGTTGGTCTGACCCATGTCCACACACACATCTCAACATCCAACAACATGGCTGAATATACATTATTGCTCCATTCATCAAACATTTTAGAACTGACACCATCCCACTGGGAATAGAGCAAAGCAGTGCTGTTGGGTGGATTCCAAGGTTCTGCCTAGCTATTGTACACAGGACAGCCCCTTTGAGGCCGGGCCCCTCTGATAGGGTGGGAGAGCGGTGAGATAGAGAGGGGGGAATTTAGGAAAATTCTCAAGAAAAGTCAAAGGGAAAACGTGAAGAACTGAAGGGGATTTAAGAGTTCTCTCGAACAAGAGAGTGCAACTGACAAAAGTGATTTTAACCACAAGGTCGCAGGGCTGGGGTGCCACACGAGCAGCCTGCCAGAGGTAATGCGGTTTCTCATTTTTTATTTTAAAGCTCTAGACAAACATGTTTGCAGTTATGTCACAAAGTGTGTTAGGAGCAACTTGTAATATAAGCGTGCGGATGGTTTTTATCAACAGAGTGTAAATACTTCAAAGCTTTTTCTTTGCTGTTTGGGTGATCATGGTCAAGGTTTGTCATCCTGATTATACTGACCTGTCAACAGTCTATTAATTACCAGTTCTCATCAGTGCTTTCTCATACACAGTCCATTTGCACTTATACACTCAAGTAGACTAATTGTGTTTATGGGGATCTGTGCAGCCACAGATGGTGGAAAGGAAGTGCGCTGGAATCTCATGCATGTGTGAGCGGAGAAGATCAAAACCAGCTCTCTGTCTATATAAATCCAAGCAGATATGTGTAGAATCTCAAAGTAATGTTGAGAGCAACAGATGCTGCCGGTCTGCAGATGGCATTGCGCCCGTGCCAAGGAGGCCATTCAGATTTGATGAGGGATGAATAGTGCTTATAAATATTGTTGTGAAACTCTGTTATTTTAGGTTTGGTTAGGCCTAGAATTAAGACTTTGCAGTTTGCAGTTTGTTTTCTGTGTACTATTAAACATTTATGTTGGGAACAGATGCTCACATGTGTTAGCTTGATTACTCTGGGCTGTCAGCTTCTATATGTCAACCGTGGATAAGTTATTTAACTGCAATGAAGTTTCACTCTCATTAAACCCCTCCAATAAGTGTCTAATGAGGCTATCCAGAAATGACAAGTCTGCCGCACCAGCTGGCCCTACATTATCTCACCACATACACACGCATATCCAGAGTATACTAGACACCCAGAGGAAAATTGCTCAGAGGTTGTTCTTTTGAAGGTCACAAGACCTACTGGAGCTGTATTTAATATAACTTTGTCTTCTGTATTCCTTCTAAGAAGAAATAAAAATAGATGCAAATGAGAAAATAGCTGAGCTACAGAGGTATAAAATGAATATGGATTGCATCTTTCAAACTTTCAAACATTCAAAAGTTTGGGGTCAGTAAAAAAGTGTTTAGTAACACTTTAGTATAGGGACCAATTCTAACTATTAACTACTTGCCTATTAGCATGCCTATTATTAACATATTGGTTGTTTATTAGTACTTATAAAGTATTTATTCTACATGACCATATTCTACATCCCTAATCCTACCCAATACCTAACAACTACCTTACTAACTATTTATAAGCAGCAAATTAGGAGTTTATTGAGGCAAAAGTCATTTAATGGTTTGTTAATATTGAGAATTGAACCTTAAAATAAAGTGTGACCGAATGTTTCAGCAAGGATGCATTAAATTCATCAAAAGTGACAGTAAATACATATCTATTTCAAATAAATGCTGTTCTTTTAAATTTTCTATTCAACAAATAATCTTGATATAAATGTAGCACATTTTCTACAAAAATATTAAGCAGCCAGTTGTTTTCAATATTGATGATAATAAAAATGTTTGTTGAGCACCAAATCAGCATATTAAAATTTTTTTTTGAAGGATCATTGTCAGTATTGGCAATCAGTATTGGCTGCTGAAAATTCAGCTTTGTTCTTACAGGAATTAATCAGACAAATAAAACAGAACATTTAAAATTGTAATATATTGTAATATTACTGTTTATACTGTACTTTTGAAATGCAGCCTTGGTGACATAAAATAATTATTTTAAGTATCTTACCAACCCGAAACAAACTTCAAGAGGAACATAAGATTACAGCTGTATAGGGAATTATCAATCTATGAATATGATCAATCTTATTGCTGTCTAGGAACAGTATAGTTATTATATTAAAGAGAAGTCATTGTGTTTTTTCTTTTCTTTTGGATTTTTATTTTTTTATTTTTTTTTTGACACTTTCTTACTGTTGGATTTTGTTCACAATGTTTGGTTTTTCTGTTTGCTGTAATAGTGTCCACTGTCTCAGCAAACAGCACCTTGTCAGATTCACTTGTCTGGCTCTTTCCTCAATGGGCAGGTTTGTGGAGTGTTTTAGTTCAACTAGAAGAGAAGATATACACAACAATACATGCTGTGAGTCAGGCAATACAAAATAGAGGTATATTTCTGAATACAGATGAAAATGACTCCTACTGGCATTCATACACATTACAAATGTTAGCACCCTTGCTGAAAAGACCACTAAAAATTCATTCTGGACCATGCAGTGACCAGCCTGTTAAACTCACCTAGTTGTGCACTGATTAGGCTGGTCTAGTTTGATGGGTTGAGACAAATTTTTGGCCCATGTTGAGCTAGGAGAGCAGCTAGTATAACCAGCTTAACACCATTTTGGCCAGATTGGAAACCAGCTAAGAACAGCAAATGCTGTATAGTGCTTTTAGTTAATAAAGTTTTGCTGGTTAATGATGGATAAACAACTTAGTAGGGTTAGCTAGCTGCACATAATATCATGTGCATGGGACCAGCATCCAAAATAATAGTCATCTATCCAAGCACTTTCTGTTTTTTCTTTTTCTCACATTTTTTGTTTCCCAGTCATCATTCCCTCTCGCTGTTTTCTCTTCATCCCCATCTCCCTCCCTCTCTCTGGCTCTGTCTTCTGTCCACACCCCCTCCATCTGGACTGTTCTTGGCCCCTTTCTTCAGATTTCACTGCTTTATGTTTTCTGTGTTGGCTTCTTGTGATGCAATAGGAAATGACTGCTAGCTGTCTGTCTCAGACAGAGCGCTACACAGAGAGGTAGAACATGCTGTCACTCTGGTTTGTTTACTGGAAAACTGTTACATGGCCTTGTTGCCATGGTAAGGAGGCCCGGGAGCCGAGGGGTCACATCTGTGTCAAATCATGCGTTTCAGCTGCATTGCCTCATAGCTCAAGACAGCAGAGGACTATGGGATGTTTCCCCTGCAGAGGAGCCAAATGGGCAACTCCCTCCTCAAAACTCAGAGTTCCAGCTGATAGAGGAACAACAAAACAATTTAATTCTTTGTGTGTATGACAAGCAGAAGAGATAAACAAAGCTTTAGGTTTTCTAGTGCAGTATAGCTCCTGTGAACGAATTATATGAATTTCAAAGAGAATTATTTTAAAGGAACAATTCACTCATCACATTCCAAACATTTTTAAAATAAAATAGTAGTAATTGTTAGATTTATATTTCCCATAAATATAAAAAAATCTTACCATAACTTACCATGTTCTTCCATAATTTTGTATGTCTAAATACAGCTAATTTTGTTATTTTAACAAAAATATTTCCATTAAACACAGAGGGAGGTATTTTAAAGATATTCTGGCTACTCTTTGTTAAGAGTTATAAAAGTAGTGTTATATTCCTTATATTATATTATAGTTTTTCTGCAGCCAGTTAATAACTTTGCATGATGAAAGTTATTAACTGGCTGCAGTTAAGGGGCAGTCATGGCCTATTGGTTAGAGAGTCAGACTCGTAACCCAAAGGTCGCGGGTTTGAGTCTCTTGTCTGGCAGGAATTGTCGGTGGGGGGAGTGAATGTACAGCATTCTCTCCACCTTCAATACCACAACTGAGGTGCCCTTGAGCAAGGCACTGAACCCCCAACTGCCCCCAGGGTGCCGCAGCATAAATGGCTGCCCACTGCTCTGGGTGTGTGTTCACTGCTGTGTGTGTGCACTTTGGATGGGATAAATGCAGAGCACAAATTCCGAGTATGGGTTACCATACTTGGCCACATGTCACGTCACTTTCTTACTTTCACTGAAAAGACACATTTTTAATTTGTTATTTATTTAAAATACTGAATCAGGTGTCAAAATGCATCAAATTCTGGTTATTTTGTTGTCTGTACGACTTTTGTATGTAATTTCAGATCTTCTGCAGAAGGAAAATTATCAATGAGTGACAAAGTTCAGTCAGTTTTTCGTGCAAAACATATTGGCAAGACTTGAAGTATGCGCTACTTTTATGATACCTTTTTTTTTTTTTTTTTTTGTCATTTTAGCAGCTCCAGCCCTTATTCACTTAATTGAATTAAAAAGAAATTTTAAATAATCTAAAAAAATAAAATAAAAAAAAAATCTTGTTTTGTGTTCCACAGAAAAAAATGTCATACAGGTTTGGAATAATATGAGGTTCAGTACAATAAACAATGGCAGAATGCTAATTTTTTGGATGAACTATGCTTTTATGGAGTAAAAATAATACAGAAAGAGAGAAAAAATAACAGATAAAGGATACAAATCAAAAAGAAGAAAAAGGGAAGTAAGACAAAGTGTTGCCTCAAGAAAGAGAGTTTTAAAGAGGTTTTGAAGGAGAGAGATGTCAGAACTGCAGGGCTCATCAGCACTCCCAGAGCTAACTGAAAGCAGCAGAATGATGAAACAGTACTGCAGATGACTTACAGCTGTGTGCTGCATGACCTAAAGTAATGATACACACATACACAACCATATGAATATTATGTGGAATGTACTGCACCTTTAGCTATGACTGGTATGCTACACTAACATTCAAAAGTTTGGGGTCAGTAAGATGTTTTGGAAAGAAGTCTCTTATGCTCACCAAGGCTGCATGTATTTTAAGTATTGTGAAATAGTATTACAATTTAAAATAACTATCTTCTATTTAAATATATTTAAAATGTATTTTATTCCTGTGATGTCAAAGCTAGATTTTCAGCAGCCATTACTCCAGTCTTTAGTTCAAAAGAAATTAATTTATTTGAAATAGAAAGCTTTTGTAACATTATAAATGTGTTTACGGTCACTTTTGATTAATTTAATGCATCCTTTCTGAATAAAAGTATTCAATTCTTTCAATTAAAAAAAAAAAAAAAGATTATTATTATTATTTTTTTAAATTTAGCTTTGCCATCACAAAAATTAATTATATTTTGAATATATTTAAATTGAAAATAATTATTTTAAATTGTAATAATATTTCACAATATTCCTGTTTTTTATCAAATAAATGAGTGTATATATCTGCAACTGAAACTCCAATATCTATGTCTAAGAGGGGTTCCATGTCATCGTGCCCTTTTGGTTTTTCTGCTTGTGGTTGATAATGACCTTCCAAACTTAAAAAGACTGACAGACTGCAGTGTTTCTCAGGCTTGCAGCTCCCTGGTGAACCTCCCAGCTCTCGGATATCAGCATTCCAGCCCATAGCTGTAGCTGGCGGACCGTGTTGCAGTGGTTAGCACACATGCTTCTGACATGTTGAGCTGGGTGATGCAGATTCAAATCCAGTTTGCAACATTATATAGCCGCATAAGTGTGTATATGTGTACATGACTTTGTGCTGCTATTATTCCCCTGACCTGGAAGCATCCGGAGGTCAGGAGGGTATTTTTGTGTGGTGGGGTAAGGTAATACGGGATAGTGTGCTTTGCAAACAGTGACTCTGCAGAACTTAACAGAGGTTCATTCACAGAGAACACGCATATGGAGTGATGAGAGCAAAATACAAAGAATGAAGGAAAGAGGGGAGAAAGAGCCCTTTTTTAGAAGAAATGAAGTGCAATGAAGTGACAGCACACCTGTTCTGTCTCCCACAGACAGACCAGTTTCGCTCTGTCACAGTGTTGAGGAATTTGTATTTCGGTCTGTTTTGTCCTGTGTCGTGTCTCCCTGGAATGTTATTTTTTCTTGTGAATTCTTTTGACCTTTGAATGTTGACCTTTGCCCCTAACAGGCAGGAGATAAGCACTACCATCCAAGCTGTGCACGATGCAGCAGATGCAATCAAATGTTCACGGAGGGAGAGGAGATGTACTTACAGGGTGGGCACAACACTTTAATGCTACCTTTAATTCAGAGGATTGAAGCATTGCTCATACTTTCCACAAAAAGGCAACAAAATTAGACCTGAAACTTTTGAAACTAACTAGATGGCATGTATAAATATAGATGAAAAATAAAATAAAATAAAATAAAATAATAAAATAAAATAAAATAAAATAAAATAAAATAAAATAAAATAAAATAAAACAGTAGTTATTGATAAATGTATATTTCCCATAAATAAATAAAGAAAAATATTTGTTTGGTCATTTTTCTTATGATAGCTTTGGTAACAGGGTTGAAGTTCAAACTAAATGTTATATAAGCTGTTAACAGGGTTGAAAGGTCTTATTTTCTGTTCTTTGTTCATAGATATTGCAGTTTTTGTAACCATGTTACCATAGTTTGGGACATGTCCAAATACAGCCGGTTTTGTGTTTTAGCAAAAGAAAAGAAAAGAAAAGAAAAGAAAAGAAAAGAAAAAAAAAATTAAAAAAAATAAAATAATAAAATAAAATAAAATAAAATAAAATAAAATAGTAGTTACTGAAAATAAGTTTTCCCATAATTTAAGGGAAAATATTTGTTTGATCTTTTTTTTTTTTTAATCTTGGTAACAGGGTTGAATGGTTGAGGTCAACACTTCAGTTTCTATACAAAGAAAATTTTAAGCAAATCATGTTATTGGAATGTCCCATTTGTAATAGTGGGAAAACCATGTGGTAAAAGAATTCTAATATGCCCACCCATATTTTGTCTTAATTTACCCCTCTCTCTCTTTCTCTCTCTCAGGTTCTACAGTATGGCATCCAGACTGTAAGAACAACAGTAGAGTGGACGAGAAGTACAGAGTGAGTATCTATAATATCTAAACACTTACTGTCAGCTAGTCAGTCACTTAATCAGCCCTGCCTCTCTGTCTGAAAGAGAAAACTTTGGTGAGCTCCTCCCTCATATTATTCCCAGAAACAACAGTCTACAAAATCTTGGGAGATGTTTAAAATGCTCACATTCTTCAAAGCGCTTTTTTAAAATCTCCCTCAGTGGCTCCAAAGTTAAAATGAGGTCTCAGGTGCTCTATCTGAAAAGAGAATGTATGTGTGTGTTTGTCAGTGAGTATTTTGTCCATTCTGTTGTGATTCTCCTCCTTAGGCAGCTTGGCAACATCCTAAAGGAAAACCCAGTCCATTTGATATCTTTTACCCCCAGTCTCAGATTCAGAGCCGGGGCACAGGTGGCTCTCGGCTGGGCCGGCGTCCCCTGGGCAGTCGTGAGGTTTGCAGTCTTCTGCTCTGCACTCCCTCCAAACTGCAATGCTTCCGGCTAACTCAACTTTCTCAGAGAGTCCTGCTTTACTTCGAAGCAAGACTGAACTGCTGTGTGTGTGTGTTTTTTTTTTAGCTTCATATTAGTTAACTTATATCCCCCACAGCAAGACTGAATATGCTTGCTCTCTCCTCCTGCAAGTTAGGTCATAATCCTCATAGAAATGTTTTTAAATTCACAAAAAATAACCTTTTGTCCCACAAAATCAGGATCTGCCTGCATGCATAAGATAGCAAGCAAGGCTGCGAGTAGGTGACTATGGATGTAATGCTTGAGTTGACCGCTGGCTAAGGTGGATGATTGAAGTGTTTTGTTGAGAGTGATGTCATATCCTGTGATGCCTTTTCCTTCACAGCCCCTTCCACCCTCAGTAACATCTCTGCACCAATCAGAAAGGCAGGTACTGTATTCTGCTTCTGGCAGCAGATTGAGGAACCCCGAGTGTGTTTTGCAGCTCTTGCCTTTGCAGTCACCCACCAGCAGAAGGCTTTCCGCCCTCGCCAACTTCCCCATAACAGCCTGTGTGTGAATCATTACGCTTTTCACCGCTGCAGGCATGTGGCTCAAGCCCTCCAGCGCTCCATTCACCATTACAGGAATGACGGCTGTTTGACTCTTAATGTAGAACCATCTCAGATTTGAGCTCACCATGTAGCTAAAACAGCTGGCCTCTCATGCAGAATATTCTTCCTAAAGGTCGTCCAATTTGGGTGTTTTTGGTGACATTTGACCAAGAGTCATATCTGAGGGATTGGCTGCACTGATATGAAACAGAATACATCTTGGGAAGGCTTGCATTGGAGTATGAGGCAACAGGTGCTGGAAATCCTGTGGCTTTCTAATTTGTGCTGAATGAAAGCCTAAGAATATGCCTCCACCCAAAGATTTAAGTTTTGTCATCATTTACTCTCGTCATTCATCTTTAAAACCTGTATGATTAGTTAGACTGAACATGCAATTGTAGTGTACTTCAAATCTTAAAAGTGCATTTTTTTAAAAAAACTGGACTTTCAGATAATATAATATTAATGAAATAAAAGGCCACTTAATGACAGTACACTTTCATGACACACATTAAAAATTACACTTTGTAGAACAGTGAAATTTAGGGCCAGATTTACTAAGTAGGGCAAATTAGAGTACAATTCCATAAAAGCGATGATGGTAGGGGAAAATTCTGCGTTTGATTTACTACAATGCACACATTAAAGAAAACAAACGCAGCCAGATCATTTCCATAATGACCAGCGCAATCTTCCAAGAGCAGCAGAAATTACCATCTGCTTTAAGACATGCTTTTTTGGGCGTTAAATAATGGCGCGACTACCAATAATTTGACGAGTGCAAATGTTAGTAAATCAAGTTGCGTGCTTCATTTTAATACTCTACTCCCATAAATTTTGCATCTGAAAAGGAAACTCCTACAAATGCATATTCAATAAGGTCAAGCGTAAAAATAACTGTGTCCACGGCTTTTCAGCGCTAATTCTTCACTGCACAGCTGTAGTAAATCCTGACAGTACTATTTTAACGCCAAAAGACGGCATAAGCTGTTAGTAAATCTGGCACTTAAAGTTTTAACTTAAAGTAGGATTTATATCATTATGTTGTAATAAACTTTCCTCTGGTTTTAAAAAGTACACTTATTTTTATGTGTTTTCTAACATACAAAGCACATGTAAGGTACTTAATTATCATTTTAACTGCAGTGTGCTATTCGATATTACATTTAAAGTTAATATATTTTAAATGCACTAAATTAGCAAATTCCTCATTACAAATAGGTAATTACAAAAAATGCATGACACACAATTTTTAATAGAAATTACATTAAATTTTAGTTTACCATTAATGTGTTTCAGTACATTCAGCAGTACACTTTAACTATGTAAGAAACTATATAAGAAAATAGAAGAAATTAAATATGACATTACATATAAAGAAATACTTAAGTGGGTCAAAGATACTCAAAAATACATTTAAACTATAATTGCAATTATCATGCAATTAAGCATCCAAAAACATTAAAACATTGCAATAACAACTTAAATTTCAGTATGTTTCTCACAAAAACCTATTGTATGGCTTTAGAAGACTTGAATGTAGTGCGTGATTTACTTTATGACGCTTTTATGGTCCTCTTTTGTAGCTTGAAAGGTCCAGTCTCCATTCACTTTTTTATGAAAAAGAGACACATGAACATTCTTCAAACCTTCTTCTTTTCTGTTTAATTGAAAAATGAAAGTTATATAGATTTGGAATGACATGAGAATAAGTAACTGTTGACAAAATGTTCATTTTTAGCTGAGCTACCCCTTTAAGCTTCTCACAGGCATTGATGAGTGCGTTTAGAAATGTGTGTGTGTATTATTTTCAGCTTATTGCTAACACAACATCTCGTTTTCCCGCAGCCCACGAGGTCATCGTCTGAGAGTATCTGTTCGAGACCTGGCTCGAGCATCCCTGGATCTCCAGGTCATACCATCTATGTGAGTCCCACTCATCGGCGCCCCCAATCCTTTCCAGAGTATGTCAGATCTTACCACTCAGTCCACAATGGATACTGATGCTGGTACACTCCAGGGTCAATATAAAAAACATGCAGGAAAAGCACAGGAGTTTGCTTCAACTTCTCTCCACTCTTTGCCTTCGCCTTGTATTTGATATCTGTAGCATCATTTCAGCATGTAACTGAATTTAGAGAATCATTTACAATAACACTGTTAAGCAAATGTTAAGCTGGGTAGCTTTCATCATAAGCATGCCTCCAAAAACAACATCTTTCACAGTGTACATTCACCCTGTGTGATGACCTTTGTGAGAGCTGTATCTCTGGTCGGATGTGATGTGGATGACCTTTGACCTGTGCCCTGACCTCTTCCTCATCAACACCTTTTCTCCCTGTGTTTCTCCACCTATGTGTCCCCTCCCTCCCTCCCTGTCCCTCATCCTCTCCTTCCTCCAGGCAAAAGTAGACAATGAAATTATTGATTACAAGGACCTAGCAGCCATCCCCAGAGTCAAGGCCATTTATGACATAGAGCGTCCAGACATGATATCCTATGAGTCTCTCCATTCCACCTCCTCCACTCTGGAAAGACAAGGAAGGCACAGCCCCGGAGAGGTAACCCGAATCGTAAACTTTTAGTGTCTTTCTAATAAACAAACGATGTGCTATTATGAACTAACATGATATATATAGCCACTGTATGGCTGTGTAGAGATTATAATGTCACAGATGTATCTTTATGTATTTATTCACATTTTTTGGACTAGGCGTGGCTTTCATAAAAAGTAACTTAAGCCGTTTTACCTCAAGTCAGACAGTGCACTTGTCTAAAATTGTGTGAACAGCCATACTCTATACATTTAACATCCTTGTACCTCAGTTTTGAGATCTGGACAGTCTAGTCTAGTGCTTCTCAACCTTTTTAACCAATATTCGAAGGCCTACTTCATATACGCTAAGCCATCTTTAGTATTTCAAACTGAAATAATGAAAGAAGTGCTCGTTAATAACTTTTTTATTAATAAATTGGATTAATTCACATGGTTAATTAAATAGATTTTGTTATTCCAGAACCGTGTGTTGTTCAATAAAAATAATATTAATTGATGGAAAAAATATATATAAATGTAAAATTTCAGTAATCATGCAAACTTTTTTTTTATTATTATATTAAATTAATTTGGTTTACTAAATATATCAAATTAACCACAATTCATTTTGTGATCCCAGAAGTTATGTTATATATTTCAGAACTGTATATTTTTCAATAAAAACAGTAGTAATTAAGCAATTATGGAAAAAACTGCTTGGGTTTAATTTTTATTGATATATTAAATTAACAAGGTTAAATAAATATATCAAATTAATTAACCATAATTCATTTTGTGATTCCATAAATTATGTTCTTCTACAAAAACAAGTTATTACGTGAAAATAGATTTAGATGTAAAATAGATGTACGATTTCAGTATACATCTTGATTTTTTTATTTTTTAGAATTATAAATTTGAGTTAGTTTTTTATATATATATTAAGAGTAATTTATTAATTAAAATACATTAAAGCCTTCCTGCGGCCCCCCCTTGAAAGTTTGCTGAGGCCCTCTAGTGGGCCCAGGCCCCCTGGTTAAGAACCACTGGTCTAGTCTCCATTACCAAACCTAGTTGCTACCAGACTACCCCTATATAACGGACCCAACCCTGCCAATACTCCATTTTTGTGATAATACCGTCCCATCCCCAGGTCCCTACTTTGTCACAGTAACCATAATAGCTTTCTGACCCCATGATCCCATTAGTGTTCCAAAAAACACTATTGGTTGAGGCTCTCAGTCTGCAGACAGAGCAGATGTGAGCAAGTGTGTGTATTTGCTCATTTCTCTGTATGTGATCATGTACATTGCATGTATTCCTGTCAACATGTTAGTTGTATGTTTATGCATGAAAAGAATGTATGAGAGATGTCTTTTTTATTCTCTGTGACTGCTCTTGGTTCCCTTTGTCTATTAAACATTGTTCTGCTGTATCTGAAAACGCCTGTGCGCCTTCTCTGTGTAGAGACAGCAGTGTCACAGCGCCACCTGGTGACTAGAATCAAAATCTCAAGACAATCTGCAGTGATGAAGATGTGTGTTAAAGGAAATTTCCGGGTTTTTTCATCTGCGTCTGAGGTTGATTGCCAAAGCCAATAATTTAGATATGTCCTTGACTGTGTATAAACAAACAGAAAATGTTTTTACAATTACACACTTACAATTGAAGTCTATCAAGCAATGGGCAGGGGTTATAAGTAGAAATCTGAAGCTTACATTTTTGTTTGCACTTACATGGATTATAGAGTAGAAATGTATCTTTTTTGAGGCTGTGAAGTCTAAATAATCAGGAGAGAGGTGTAGGAAATTTTGGTTATGCATTACCAATATAGTGAAATAAAGTAAAAATTACATTATACTGTCCAAATTTTTTATTGGTAATGTTCATGAAAGAACTTCATTATTAATGTTCCTCAAAGAAATTTCTCACCAGGACTGCATTGATGTGAAAAAAAAAAATCAGTAAAAGTAGCAATATTGTGAAATATTATAACATTTTTAATTAAATGTTTTCTGTTTTAATATATTTTAAAATGTTTTTTTTGTTTGTTTTTTTTTCCTGTGATGGCAAAGCTGATTCTGCAGCCATTACTCCAGCAGAAATCATTCTAGTATGCTGATCTGTGCTCAAGCAACATTTCTTATTATCAATAAGGAAACAGTTGTGCTTTTGTGGAAACTGATACATTTTTTTCATGATTCTTTAATTAAATTTAAAATGAAAAAGAACAGCATTTATTTGAAATAGATTTTTGTAATGAAGTAAATACTGTCACATACAATGCATACCTGCTGAATAAAAGTAATAAATAAATAAATACTTACTTACCCACCCAAAATTTAGTTTGAATGATGTACAGTATAGATATTTTCACTGGAAAACAAGACCAAGATACTGATTAAGCAAAAGTATCTGGGATTACTTTTTTAGCATGACATGAGTTTATGGCATGTATGCTATAGCAGATATAGCTGCAAAAAGGGTCAGTAAGTAATTTTATTGCATCAGTTTTATGCTAACACTTAAAGTTATACTTTCAAAAGAGTGTAGTGGTTTATTTTCTTAGTAGTGCAGCCCACTAGCCAAATAGACTTCCATTGTAAGTGTTAACAAAATTGTCTGTGCTAATCAATAAGTTGAAAATGACCAGGAATATTTCTTTAATGCATACCACATTCTTGAGTCACCGACAAGTTCATAGAGTAACCAAACTCAACCCCTTTCCTCCCTACAGCCTGTCAAAGCCTCAGGTGGCAGCCCTCCCAGAGGCAGAGCCACAGTAAGTGTGAACAGGATAGAAATAAGGCTGCTGACATAACCAGTTAGTTTGTGGATCACCAACCCAAACTAAGAACACAACTAACATATTCATTTACAAAGCCTTACCTAATCAAATAAGCATGAACATCTAATGCCTCTTAAACCTACAGTAGTTTCTCTCATCTCATTGGCTGCTATCTGAACTCTCATCTGAATAGCTGCTGTGTAAGTACTTTATATTAGTTTGCTAGTGACAGTAACTTTAGGTGGAAAATTGAAGAATCTTTCAAGCTTCTACATGTGCCAGTGCAATGGTGTATATTCATACTGAACTGATAAGATTTTCCCAGAAAACATACAGCTGATCTGTCACATCTTTAGCATAACATGAGACAGCACCTAACACTCAAAACAAACACTGCAAGCGCTTTTTCGAGATTCTTCTTTCACCTTCATTACATTCATTCAATTTAAAAAATCACCCAATGCATACTGGGTCATAGAAAACAGCTGTTTCCATGACGCATAACATAATGTTATTTTTAGTGATTTTAATTCTGTGTCCACATTCCCAGACCCTGCCACAAGACCCCTCCTCACTGTCCGCAGAAACAGTAAGTTGTCAGTGACTTCCCTCTGAACTGTGCCACAGTTGTGGACACAATTTTCTTTCTCTTAAATGTGTTCATCATAAAGATGGCACTGAGCTTCAGCTGACTCTTGAGCACTGGAAGAAGTCTTCTGTTTAATTAATGCCAAACACTCAAAAGTGTCCTGTTGGTGTCATTGTCCCAGCTACAGCTGGGTGAATCTCACAAAATTCTTACAAAATTAATCTTAGTAAGATTTATTTATTTATTTATTTATTGCATTCCAATTTTTAGGGTCAGTGAGTCAGTTTATTTATTTTAGTTTTTTTTAAAGAAATTAATCTTTTATTCAGCAAGGATGCAGCTACTTGATCAAAAGCTACAGGCTTTTACATTATTACAAAAAAATCTATTTCAAATAAATGCTGTCATTTTAAACTTTCTATTCATCAAAGAATCCTGAACAAAAAATATCACAGTTTCCATAAAAATATTAAGCAGCACAACTGTTTACAACACTAGTAATATGAAATGTTTCTTGAGCACTAAATTAGTTTATTAGAATGATTTTTGAAGGATCATGTGACACTGAAGACTGGAGTAATGACTGCTGAAAATTCAGCTTTGCATCACAGAAATAAATTAAATTTTAAAATCTATTAAAATGGAAAACAGCAATTTTAAATTGTAATAATACTTTACAATATTACTGTTTTTATTGTACTTTTGGTCAAATAAATGCAGATTTTTTTCCACAAAAAACATTTACAAAAATAAACATTAACATTAAATGCATCTAATTTTTTTTATTTTGTTCTTTTAACATTGAGGTGAACAATTTTGTGATATTCACTCAAACAACTTACCTAATATACAAAGCCACACATTCGGGCCATTTAACTTCCTTTTCCTAATTGGATTATTTGCTTTTCTGACCTGCTCTATCTAGCATACAGTCTCCTATTCACCTTTTAGTGCTTTTAGTTCTGATGCATATTTACATATAGCTTTTTTTTTTTGTCCCTGTTCTGTTTCAGTCTCCAAGGACACTGTCTCCCACCCCATCCGCTGAGGTTAGAAGCTGTTTATAATGCTTATTAGTCTTCTTTATTACAGTAGAGCTAATAGTACATGTCCATTAAACCATGTCTTGGAAGGATAGACCACCTAAAAATGAAAATTCCCTCATCGTTTAGCCACCCTCATTCTTTCTTCTATGGAACACAAAAGAAGATATTTTGAAGAATGTTGGTGACCAAACCGTTTCAGTTGAGTTCTAAAAATATAATGGAAGTCATTGGAGACTAAAACTGCTTGGTCACCAACATTCTTCAAAATATCGTAAAAGCTGAGTGAATGATGATAGAATTTTCATTTTTAGGTAGACTGTCCCTTTAATTCATTTAGTAATGTGAAAGTGTTTTGAACCTTCCCATATGTAATGTTATGTGTGCATGTATATGATAGGGCTGTTATGACATGAGAGAACGCATCATGCAGAGATCCACCAGTCAGGGCTCCATCGGCTCCCCGGTCTACCACCGCCATAACTACATACCCCCTCTTTCCAAGTCGCCCCAGCACTTCCACAGACCAGGTGAGTCAAATGAAATGATCCAAATCCTCCCTCCATAGGATTCCAGTGGAGTGTGTGGATCCGCGAGATCTTCTTACAACATTATGGCCTCGCGTTGCCTTTTCTTGCTTTCCGTTTCCTCCTGAGCTTGTAACCTGCCTCCCTCCTCTGCTCACATGTGCTCCTTCCATCCTCTTTTTTCCTTCATCCTCCTCCTCTGTTCCTCTTCCTCTTCCCTGAGCGGCCGGCAGGAATGCTGAAACTCTGCTCCTCTTTGCGCTCCAGCGACACACGCCCTACCTCCCCTTTCCGACATCACTTCCTCCCCCATAACAAAGGTAAGGTCTCTCCACTCCGCGCTGCCCGACTTCTTCGCCTCATTCTCAGTGTCAATATCGTAGACACAAATCCACTCCCCTCCTCTGATTCAGGCCTGCTGAAATGTCTTGACTGTGACTTTTTAGCTTGTAAAGCTGTGCTTTTGGCAGCACTGTTTGAGAAATTCACAAGTCCTAGAGTTGAAACGCTTGAATGGCACTCTTATTAGGTCAAGGGCTACGTTTGATCTGTAAATCCAACTGAAGCACATCTAATGCAAGTTGCTAATGCACAGTTTACTAATCACATGCTCATGTGTGTAATGTCCCTCTGTCCTCTCCACAGATTCTTTCTGCATAGGTATGTCTTGGCTTCATGGCTGTTGTTGATTCTGTGTTGAGCAATTTGGTGCCTGTGGCAGTTCAGAAGCATGCTGGTCCTGTGTTTTGACCATTCAGAATTTGGTTTATTTAACAGTTAATTAACCAAGAGTTAAATGACAGTCCATTAACCAACATTTAACCAAGTCACTGTGACATTACTAATACTCTTATACTAATAACTCTGTTCCAAAACACAGTGAGCTGCCTTGCTGTTTACTGCTAACACAGACAGGGTACCACATCTGGGTATCATATATTTGTATGTCTGTCTTTTATATAATTTTTGACAATCAAGCGTAGCCCCCAAATAATTATAATAATATTTTTCAGTATTATTATTATTATTATTTGCACTAAATAATTATTATATAGTTGCTATTATAATTTAGGGGATGTAGTTGATTGTCATTAAAATAGGTGAGTGAATATCACAAAACTGTAAAAAAAAAAAAAAAAAAACCTTCTCAAAATTAAAACAACAAAATAAACAATTAGATGCATACATACATACATACAGACATACATACATATGTAGCAAATTAGCTCAATGTGAGATGACATAATTAATCGTAACGAGTTGTTATCAATCATATTCATCTTCAGGAATTAACTGTAGCATTAATAGGACAATAAAATGATTTGTTCGTCCGCAGTACGGACAGTTTTAATCGTCTATTGACTCCAAGGAAAATTATTTCTCTGGCCACGAAAAATACTTCCTTACTGATACATTGCTCACAGAGCATGTAACAAAACCAGACATTAAAGTGACCTCGTGAGCAGCAGACACAGACAACCAAGCGTGAATACATATGGATGTTTATTAAACTACACTACAGGGGAACATGCAACATCTAACTATACACAAACTTACACACATTAAACATAGATGCCAACGCAAGGAAAGCATGGAGAGAGAGAAAGAGAGAGAGAGAGCACGGGAGAGAGAGGGAGCGCTTATGCGCAAGAGAGAAGAGTGTAATGGCAGTATTTACACATCAGCTAACCACAACCTGTTAAGAACCATCAGAGAATCATATCACCTTTATTAAAAGGGGTGGAAGCCTAGAAGCACATCTAAACAGTTAACAAGCGGTTACTTGCATTGGTTTTGGTTGGTGCTGAGTAAAGTGTCCTGGTGCGTGTTCAATGCTTCTGATGAATTCCTTTAGGAGTGAAAGCTTCGTCATTCCAGCCATGGGTTGATTGGTCCAAAGAGAATCGACAAAGTTGCTGAATTAAAACTGCCAGAAGCTCGGACTCCCCCCAGAAGGGGAGTCGCGAGATTTCCGAGGTGAGATGTGTGTTTCCCAGGAATCGAAAGTAAAGAGAAGAACCCCCTTTTTGGGTGTGGGAGAAGTTTTATCTGGTTTCCCTGTAACACCCATTTTGGTTAGTTTGACCAATAACAAGGCGCATAGTTTCAGCGGGAAAGTGTTTCTTTGTCCCACTTGACACCTCATTTGCATGTTTTATGACTGATCTGAAGAATCGGTGTAATTTCTCCACAGTACAGTAAGAATAGTATGATGCATTTCACGATCACATAGTGTACATCATTGTTTGAGGAATAAAGAGCAGATCATTTTGATACCAAGAAAGAAACACCTAGAAGATATTAAACCAGAGATATTCAGGTATATATTCATATATCTCATATTCAGGTATATATTCATATACCTGAATATGAGTGTTTAGAGCTTACTAATATGAATAACAAGTGGTAACTAGGCTACTATAATAAGGAAACATACAAACAACACATGCATATACCAGATACATTTGTAACTGATTAATTATGGTCTAAATAAAGAAAATGTCTCTATGTGTGTGTGTTATGTGGATTGTAATCATGGAGGTAGTCCACTGGTCAGCCAGGCCGTTGGTGCCTGATACCGAGGGTCATTTAGTTCTCTTTGGAATGTGTTTGAAGTCCAATGGAGAGAACAGAGAGTCGATCTGTTCAGCATCTTTTTGACAGTGGGGAGACAACCATTGGCAATTTAGCACCCATATAAAGGTAGAATGAGGGGCCAGGTCTGTGACTTATATGCAAATGTCAAAAGGCTAAAAGGGTCTCTTAAGACATAAAGTACCAACGACCATCAATAATCATAAGCAGATGTTACACATACATACATACATAAATAAATAAAACACTACTACTACTAATTATTAACTCAAAATTAAAAACAACAAAATAATAATAATTATTATTATTTAATGACAATAATAATATTTATTAATAATAATAATAATAATTTGTGGGATATACTTGGTTGTCATGAAAATAGGTAAGTGAATATCATAAAACTGTAAAGAAATGTTCTCCTAAAAATTAAAACAAAATATCAAATTAGTTTGTAATAAATGAATAAATAAATAAATACTACTACTACTTGTTATTAACTCAAAATTAAAATAATAAATAATAATAATAATAATTATTATTATTATTATTATTATTAATATTATACTACTAATAATAATAATTTGGGGGATATACTAGATTGTCATGAAAATAGATGAGTGAATATCAAAACTAAAGAAATGTTCTCAAAATTAAAACAACAAAATAAAAAAAAATGATCAATTGCATACAATAAATAAATAGTACTACTGTAACAGAGCAAACAAGACGTGAGACGTGCGGATCCATGTGCAAAGCTTTTATATACAGTGACGTGGTCAGAACATAGGCAGGGTCAAACAACAGCAAACAGGTATGGCATGGGCAAGACACAGAGTAATCCTAGGACAAGCGTGGGTCGACGATCGGCGAACAGTATCCAACAGGGTAAGGCAGAGAGATAATCCAGGTACAAGAGCAAAAGTCCAGGCAGGGCATAAATAGAGTTCGAACAGTGAGACAAGGGTAAATACAGGGAACACAGACTAGAAAACAACAAACAGGTTCCGTATCGCTACTAACACTAGGGGAGTGATAAACGCAGGACAAAACTGGAACTGAACAGAAACACAGAATGGCACGGTAAGGTAGCTAGTGCTAGAAGAGAGCTATACGCAGATCAATACTCGGCAACTAGATCAGGCTCTAAGAGTGCTTTATGTAGTGTATGTAATAGCTCTTAGGTGAGCGTGTGATTGGTGACAGCTGTGTGATCAGTGCAATCAGCTGTGAGTGTGTGTGTGTCGTCAGTGCAATGGATGATGGGTATTGTAGTTCGTGGGTGACATGCAACAATAGTGTAGTGCAAGAGTCAATGTGGTGGAAGGGCGACCTCTGATGGTGAATGGACGGAAGACCATGAACCGGATTCGTGACAACTGCTACCACTACTACTAATTATTTTTATTAACTAAAAATTAAAGTAACAAAATAAATAATAATTATTATTGTTATTCAATATTTACATAAGCATAAAAATACAAAGCATATAGTATTGCATAAAAAAAAATCCAATTTGAATTACTAATTTTATCAAAAAGTAAAAGTAAAATCTGAATTTCTCCAGCTTTATGGATTAATGGAGATCTTTTCAGTGTATTGCGGGATTGCTCTCTCCAGGGGTATATGCAATGTTTCCAAACAGAGTATATTTTAGGAGACAACATAGATGCTTACCTTTTGTAACAGCAGGGAAGTGCATGTGATGCCTTGAAATGGTGTCTATGTAGGCAGCCTACTAGTTTTTGGAACAGGTACATGTTGCATGCTTACATTTGTTTCCCCACAGGCAAAAAGTAACCTTTTAAAAGATATTCAGTCGTATTACCATCAGACACAAGTGTGAATTTTACATATATCTTTTTACTGTGGTGATGAATGTTACCGTGTTCATGACTGTGAAGTGTTTGCATGCTGCTTTCCTGAGGCATTTCTCCTTTTCCAATCGGTATGTCCTTCAACACCTCTTCTCTTTGTGGGGCCGACCCACACGGTCCAGTCCGTCTCTCTGTCACCTCTCCGTTGAAGCCCTTTTCTGTTCGTCCATCTTTCCGTCAGTGAAGATTTATTCCGCCATTATTCTCTCTTTCTTTCCTTCTTTTATTCTTTCTTTCTTTTTATGCTCTTTTATTTCTCCCGCTTATTCTGCTCTTCTTGTTTGGAGGCACTGAGCCATCCAGTGGCCGGAGTTCTCCCCTTTCCTCTCGGCCGGCCACCCCGACCCTCTCTCTGACCCCTAAACATTTCCACATCCCAGGTAGGAGCCGGAGCATCATCTCCCTGTTTTTCTTCTCTAGAGAGTTTTTCTGCTCTGTCTCTCTCCCTCCATTCTTTCATTTCATTCCTCTTCATAATGCATCTATGCTTTTTCTTATTTATTGTTTTGATGGTAGATTTTGTTTACCTCTTATGCTGAGTACATGTACTGCCACAAATAATTCAGAAATTTTGGTCATCCTTTATATCCATTGCATTTCCCCAAATCATGATCATAACTGATACGATTTGTGACTGAGGTGGTATTAAAAATGTTAAAAGAAATGTTTACTTTCTAATTCACAGACCAAGGCATTAACATGTATAGAAAACCACCAATCTACAAACAGCATGGTATGGTTGCTTCAAATTTTAAGCTTATTCTATCTATCTATCTATCTATCTATCTATCTATCTATCTATCTATCTATCTATCTATCTATCTATCTATCTTTCTGTCTGTCTGTCTGTCTGTCTGTCTGTCTGTCTATACCATAAAATATTTATTTTACATGCCAAAATTTTTTTTGGTGCCTGTCATTATAGTGTGTGTGCGCAAGCATGATTTCTGACTATTCTTTTTTATTATTTATATTTACATGTTTGCTTATGTGTGTTGACTCCATCCATCCATTAATATGTGATTATGATGTTATCACATCCTATGTTCACATGTAAGTACCATTTGACATCATAAACTTTTCTCATCTTTGAGACTGTTTCTTTTTCTTTAATCGCTTCATAACAAACAATTCGCCTACAGCAAAACTCTAAAATCCTCCTTCTTTAACAATTGCCATAAAACTTTGATTCTGCCTTCTAATTGCATGAAGTTATAGCCTTCAATATCCCATAACAAATTCACTGACACCTCAGATGACTCTGCTTTGGTCTCTATCTTGCATAGTCTGTAAATCTACACATCAGGCTAGTTTCAATGAACTGAACGGCACCTTTTGAAGAGTTGTGTTTACCGGTTTCAAAATACAGTTTATATCTAAATTTTCTGCTTGCTTAATGTTATAAAAATCTATACATTGCAGTAGCATGTGTGCTCTATCCACTTTATACCGTCCTTTACTAAATACAGTACTGGCCATTGACATTCAAAGCATTTGATATTGTCTTTGAATACACCCTACTGGTGTTTTACTCAAAAAAAGAACAAACTGAAAACTGATTAATGGCATTATGCCTATTTAACTGATTGTTTTACACATAAAAATCCTGAAATGCTTTGAACTGAATGGCCAGCACTACACTTATTGCCAGTTTATGAGAGTCCGTCACTGATAGTCCAGTTCCCCCAAAATACGATTCAGATTCAGCTGCCCTGGCAGCCCAAAGCAAGTCCGCTGATGACATCATCAAATCATCCAAGTTCCCTGCTGCCCATGCCCCTCGGCCGGACGAAACCCCAAAGATCGAGACCGACTACTGGCCGTGTCCTCCATCCCTTGCTGCTTTAGGTATGCTCCTGCTGCTGGCAGTAACCAAAAACTAATGGAAGCCATCTGTGAATTCAAACGGATTGAGAACTTTTGGATTGCTGGTGGTAAATTTGGCCTGGTGTTCCCATCTGACTGGTCTTTAGAGCCGTTTTAGTGGCAGTAAATCTGAGGAAAGCTTTAGGATGTTATAGATAGCTTTACAGGCACATAGATCTACCAGTGCTAATAAATCAAATACATTCTCAATCAAAAATCATTTCACCACTCAATCTGATCATGTTTTTATTTTTTATGATTGGTTTTTATATTATTTAACTCATTGTCATTTTTGTTCGATTGTTTTCCATGTGTACAACTGAACTCTGAGATTCTGTTGCAAGTCACCAATGGGTACAATGACATGACAATGTTGCAATCATCTCAATATTTTTTTCCCTTTTTCTTTGTTATTTTATTTGAAAATCTTTTTTTGGTCATGGATGGGCAGGCTCAGATGGGAGGAGTCGGTCACGGGACGAAGAAGAGGAAGAGCAACTGAAACGCAGACAACTTCAGGAAGAACATCTCAGCAAGGTCAAGCGCATATTAATGCTTACACATTGCTTGTGTCATTTTTTTAGTCAAAGTAGCCATTTAAATGCATATCACTGTTGAAAAAAAAACAGCATATGCTGGTTAGGTATGTTTTGAAGCATGGCAGATGGTTTGATC
The DNA here is from genome assembly GCA_039654775.1 of Spinibarbus caldwelli. Classification (NCBI taxonomy): domain Eukaryota; kingdom Metazoa; phylum Chordata; class Actinopteri; order Cypriniformes; family Cyprinidae; genus Spinibarbus; species Spinibarbus caldwelli. Next base: position 10,648,022 of record CM077256.1, on the reverse strand, counting down.
TGGTTTAAGCTGGTCCTCAGCTGGTTATAAGCTGGTCCTGAACAGTATATGCTGGGTTTTTCAACAGGGAAATGTGCCGAATTATGCCGCATTGCACAGTGTTATTTACACATGCTGTCTGCATTGTATTATTACCCAATTTACTAATAATAATTATACAAACACACCTATTTTGCATATTTGCACTGAAAAGACTAAAAGTGACTGGGGGTGTTTAGTGAATAAGGCTAATAAATGCAGACTAATAAGCATGCTAAAGTGGAATGAATTCACCTCTATGTGTTCACACTTTCAGTACTCATATGATTGTGTTTAACTGCAGATCCAGTCTGGACTTGGGAAGCTCATTCTGAAGGAGGAGATGGAAAAGGAGATGAACAGAGAGAGATACATACGAAGTGTGGCCGCCCAGCGCTTTGACTCCCAATATGCTACCTGTACCACAGGTATAATGCCACATACTTTCAAAGCAACCACAACAAATATAGCTTTAGTTTGGCATTAGTACTCAAAAGTATTCTGTCCTCTGCTATAGACTCCCAAACCGTTAAAACATCATCTCTGCCTGGATATGGAAGGAATGGCCTCCATCGGGTAAGCCTCACCCATTCATCTGTTATTTACCTATATTTAATAAATGCATGCAAATATGTCTTAAAATGTAATTTATTCCTGTGATGGCAAAGCTGAATCTTCAGCAGCCATTACTCCAGTCTTCAGTGTCACATAATCTTTCAGAAGTCATTCTAATATGCTGATTTGGTGCTCAAGAAACATTTCTTATTATTATGAATCTTGAAAGCAGTTTTCGCCCTTATTTTATTGTAAAAAAAAAAATAAAACAAAAAATAAAAATATGATACACGATACATAATACAGTATATTCAGAAATTTGGGGTAAGTACAATTTAAAAAAAGAAAAAGAAGGAAATTAATACTATTATTCAGATGCAATAAATTAATAAATTGATCAAAAATGACAGTAATGAATAATATACAAAAAAAATCTATTTAAAATACATGCTGTTCATTGAACTTTCTATTCATCAAAGAATCCTGAAAAAAATGTAGCACATTTTTATGAAAATAATAAACAGCAAAATCTGTTTTCAACTTTGATAATAAGAACCATACGTGAGAATCAGTAATAACTGAGCAATTACATTTATTTATAAATATATTCAAATAGAAACAAATTATTTTAAATTGTAATAGTATTTCACAATATTACCGCTTTTTACTGTATATTTGATCAAATAAATGCAGTCTTGGTAAGCATAAGACACTTCTTGTGCATGTTGAATAAATTAGGCCAAAATAACAAAGAAAAGTGCATCTTTAATGAATTTCTTCTTTTGTGTACGCTTCCAGCCCCAGTCTACAGAACTCTCTCAGTATAACAGTTATGGGGACGTGTGTGGAGGACAAAGAGGTAAAATGCAATACTTCTAATACTGAAAATACATCTAATAACCGAAAAAGGCGATTTTAATAAAGTAGTAATATTTGGGAATTTGTTTCTTTCTGATTTACACAGATTTCAAGGTATGTGACTGACTCGCAGTATTTACTGAGCATGTGCATCAGCGCTCATGCACATATGGAAGTCAAATCATGCTACATGTAACCGGAATGGCACTCATGCCCTCATTGCTATGCTTGTGTCTGAGTTTGAGCCATGGGGAAAGATAAGAGCACAGTCAAGGGTTTGATATGTTGAAAAACTCCCTCACCTCTAAGAACACATCACATGGATCGTGGCTGGATGCACTTCCCTTCCGAGAACTTGATACAGAGCAATAGCTGTTAGGAATTAGATCCAGACTATTTCCCAAGGTTCTGAATTCTTGAAAACAGTTCCTGCTTTCTTTACTTATCATTTGCATCACGTGTATGTGTTCTGTTCTATAGCCCACCCAAGATGCCCAAGATTCCATTACAAGAATGGACAGGGGAATGTCTATGCCTAATATGTTGGAATATAAAGCAAGTATCCCAAATATTTTCAAAAACTATGTTTCTCTTCTCTCCTCCATCTCTAAATGCTCCTCTGTGTTCAATAAATAATCACCCCCTCCCAAAACCAAGATTATTCAGTCAAGACTGTAATTTTGGCTCATCTTTACAGGCGACGGTCAGTGGGAAGAACAAGACTAGCATAACTTTTATATCTTCCAGTGCTATGAAATGATGTCATCACATGACATACTCTGTTCTAGCAGTGCATAGTTCTGAGATCATTCAATCATTTTGAACTCCTGGTTCTCGTTAAAGAGGCTTCATGGTTACATATGGTAATATTTTGTGAAAGTGGTTGCTTTAGTTACCCAGAAGCCTGATTCTCTAGGGCTGAACTTAAATTCATGCGTCGCCCCTGGCTAATAGTTATTGGCTAGATTAAATAGATTAGAACTTAATAAGCTTTCCCAGCAATGTAAGAAACAATAACTGGCATGACTGTGTGTTTGTAGAAGTGCTAGCATTAACAGCACTATAATTCCTTCCTGTAGATACAGTTGGCGAAAACGCCTGGCCAGCTGTAGGGGAAAACAAATCCCTGTGACCATAGTTACCCATTCATTTCAGTGGGGAAAATAAACAGACAGTGGAATTTCATATAATATCTGCATCTAAGATTACTTTGCATATTATTTTATGAATAATGATATGCACTTAAATAAAACACTGACTGACTGTATGAATCTATACTGAATTAATGGCAATATTGGTCATTAATTAGTGATTTTAGCTGATCCAACTGTTAAATATGAATTACACTACAGTTCAGATTATTTTTTTTTTAATTAATTATTCAGTGACCATTAAATTGATTAAAAGGTAACGGTAAATAATTTTAAATGATTTTATAAGATTTCTAATAGACACTGCTCTTTTGAACTTTCTGTATATCATAGAAGGCTGAAACAAATGTATCCCAGTTTCCACAAAAATATTAAGCTGCACCACTATTTTCAACCTTAATAGTTATTAGAAATGTTCCACAATGGCAAATACATAAGGAAAACTAGTAATAGCTGGTTTGTGGGTTTCTTTTGGTTTAAGCTGGTGTCCCAGTGTGGTCAAGCTGGTGTTTATCAGGTCAGCCAGTTGAAAACCTCAATAAAACCAGCCCACAATGTTGAGAGACCAGCAAAGACCATCAAACAAGCTTAAGCTAATTTAAGATGGTTTTCAGCTGCATGTGAGACATTTTCTGACATTTACTTACTGCATTTGCTATTCACTTACTTATTTAAAATATTCATTGTGATGTCACTTGTGCCAAAAACAGAAACTTTTAGTGTTTTTTGAGACTTTTATTTCCCCCATACAAATGAATATGGTACAGGAACCAGAATTTGTTCTTCTCCATACTAAACCACATCCCCAGTTTATTATGTGTATCTATTTTTCACTGAAAGCATTATATTACTTCTATCCAGCACTTCTTTCCTATATTGTACATGCTCACACTCTCTCACACACAAGGCTCACCTACTGTTTGTTCCTCTGCATGCTCTGCCCTCCTCCCGCACACTCACTCTCTCACTTGCACCGTGTGCTGCAGTGTTGTATTTTGGCAAGAGTTGGTGTTTGTGTACCGTGTTAGAATGTAATGACCGTGCATTATTCCCTCGTCCATTTGCTTTCAGCAATTCATTGTGTTTGGCAAATGCCTTGCATAGCATTCTCCATAACAACACAATCCCTCCTTTTGTAAAGGTGTACCCATATGAAATGCTCACTGTCACCAACAGAGGGCGTACTAAGCTCCCGAAGGATGTGGACAGGACGAGACTGGAGGTAAATAGCGCCGGATAGACTCACTGAAGGGAAATTAAATGAAAGAAAATTGTTCCGTATTTTGCAACCTGAAAAGTATGACCCCTGTGAATTCCGTAAGTCCGAGGGGGAAAAAATGCTGAGTTTTAAAATACAAAATACAGAAATGCATTTATTGTTCTGTAAAATATAATAATAATAATAATAACAACAACAACAGCAATAATAATAATACTGTTATCTATTATTACTGTTATTAAATACATACTTTAAATTTATTAAATAATAAAAAGTGTTGTTTATTATCATCATCATCATCATCAAAATAATATTATTTAAATTACAAAAAATAAATAATTAACAGTAATAAAATATTACTGTTGCAATAATACTGTACAGTAAAAAATACCATTTAATAATAATAGTATTAGTTTTGTTAAATACTCAAGCACTTATTAAACAGTACAAATATTGTTTATAATACTAATATAATTTCAAAGAAATTATATTATTTAAATAATAAATAAATAAATAAACTAATAAATAAGCCTATATTACTATTGCAATACTGGGAAAATTTGTATTTAATAAAATAATAATAATTGTTGTTGTTGTTGTATGTTAGTCATATCGAATGCGGGAGAAAGTTCATTTTTGCTCTTAACTGATTACATGCCTGGTGATTTATAATTCTTCTCTCTCCTTATTTATGTCCAGCGCCACTTGGCTCCCGAGACATTCTTTGATATTTTTGGGATGGAGATCCATAAGTTTGACAGACTTCCTCTTTGGAAGCGCAACGACATGAAGAAGAAAGCCAAGCTTTTCTAACTAGCTGATTGTGCATGTTTTAATTTATCAGTCACTCATATGATGTATTAGAGCGATAGTCCTAACTTTTTTCTTTTTTTTTTTTTGCATCCAATTACATGCACAAAAAAAAGTTTTATTTTGCTTCAAAAAGACCACTTTTTATTTTCTCAAATCTAGATATCTTTATCTTTAAATGAGTGAGTGTTTGAATAGGAGCTAAATGCGGTGCGCCTGACCCTTAGATGAGAACACCCGAGCGAGAGGAGCTGATGGTGTGCCTGCGCTCATTAAGCCTGCCTCCAGGACCAGAGAGATTTATCCTCCTCCCTCCTGGCCCTCTTGTAAAACAGGACTGTAATTTTTTAGATGGGGACCCGAGGGCTGTCAGCAGGTATCTCCCTCTAAACAGGCCGTTAAGGTGGTGGAGTTGTGGTGATCCCTGGTGCCCCCTGCTGCTGCGGACCTAACGAGACCTTTGAAGTGCGTTAAAAGCGGGAAGTGAGAGCTACTGAAGATCCTCCACCTGCGGAGCAGAGCTTCTGGAAGGCATTAGAAACTGAAATCGGCCTCCTGTCCCACCAGCACTCTGCCGCCTCGTCACTATCCTAAAAAAAACCATCCAACATGTAAAGCAGCAAGCATGTTCACCATAACCAAAGCCCAAAACAGCACCTGAAATAGATAGCCTTCGTTCTTTATCCAAAATCCTCTAGTCTGATATTCAGAATTGGCGGTGGTGATTATCATTATTATTTTGAAAATTAAACTGGACGAAACAAACATCGGCCCGCTCTGAAACAGCTTCCTCTGAATCAGACAATCCGTTAATTGTGACTTCCAGTTTTTCTGCAATATTAAACAGCGTTTTATTTTGAATAAAGCAAGAAAAGCCTTTGAAATGACTGCCTCAGAGGTGTTTCAATACTGCCACTGTGTTGACGCGGGATTGTCGGAGCTGTAGCCATAGCATTTGTGCCAGGTGTAGACTCGATATCAGGGCCGTATCTCTGTTGTTCATTTATATTGCTGCCGAATAATACTGTTCCCACAGACACTGTCTCTGCTTGCAGATGTATTATGAGTCGCCGTTGGCTATTATTCCCAGCAGTTTCCTGTGTTACTAGCAGGGTTAATGACAGAGAACTAGGACATTGTGCTTTTATAGTATCACAGAACATACGACTATAACGAGTGTGATTACTAGAAACAGACCTGTATGTCACTTTAAAACAGAATGAAGAGTTGGTTTTGATACTCCTACTGTGTACCTCACCTTTTTCTGTCTTTTTTGAGGGAAAGATTTGATGAAAATGGTGTATAAGCTCTGCTGAGTAATAAAACTCTGCTTCAGATCATATTGTCTGACGTAGTTATTACTGTGTGGTGCACTTTACATGAAATACAAGCCCCTTTGCCAAAAGGGGGCCGTTACAACTGGGAGGTCCGCCTGTTGAGTCACTTGGAAATCCCTGGGTGCTTTCCTTCATGTTCTCTGCCTGATAAATGTACCCGGTGGTATGACCTCTTTCCCAAAACGCTCTCCTCCCAGGCTCCAGAGTCAGTCGAGTTCAAAACAAGCATTGGCACTGTGTTACTCTACAATGGTTCCACTCTGAATTGTAGAGGTATTTGAGCAAGAGAATGAGTGTTTATTGGTGTTTCTGGTCACCCATACCACTGTCATCCTCCTGCACCCTAGGAGCAGAAAGACACATTTATCCATGTTCGACAGACTGTGACAGACTCATCAGTGCAAAAAGATATGCAGGAAAGAAATGACTCAGGGATGTGATTTATCTGTATTTTCCAACACATTATATAGTATAACCCATTATTGGATGTATTATAATAATAAAAATGATTAAATAATAATTATTTTTCTTATAGCACAATTTCAATATTAATATTTTTTATTTGTTTGATTTTTACAATTTAAATAATAATAAAATTTAATAAAGTTTTTTAACAACAATAATAGTAGTACAGTAGTTGTATTTCCCTTCTGTTTATTTCTATAATTTGTATTTGTTTAATGTCTATAATTTACTTATAAAATAAAATATTTTGAATAATAATAATTATTATCATTATTATTACTAATATATTATTAAATACTAACTGTTACAGTAGAATAGTATTGCAATAGTAATATGTTTATTTGTTTCATTTTTATACAGTAAATAATAAAATTTACTGTTTTAAACACTCATTTTGAGTAATAATAATAAAATATTTATACCAATATAAAAATAACATTTAATAATATTATTAACATATTATTATTATTATTATTATTATAATATAAGCAGATTGAATTGGGGAAATACAAGTATCTGTGTAAAAAAAAGGGCCGTTAGAAGTGGTTCGCCTATTTAGTCCTGCTCTGAATTGTAGAATTGAGGTATTTAAGCAAGAGAATAAGTGTTTATTGGTGTTTCTGGTCACCCGAACAACTGTCACCCTTCTGCACATTTTGAACTGAAAAAAATGCTTTTTACAATGTTCAACAGACTGTGACATGGTCACACCAGTACCAAAAGATACACATACATACGCAAGGTTCCCATCCTGTGGAACTCATTACCATGGTTGGTTTGATTCTCTTTTTAGGACGCCTATTCATTACTTTCACGATTTCAGATGTTTTTCTGTGCAGATTTTGGTTCTGGCAACTCACGCCTGATTTGTGTTTTGACATCATCCTCATCCATGTCGTCTCGCTGCTGTATCCACTGAACATTTAGTGCGGTTATACACCAGTCTTGAATTTCAAACTCCACAAGTCCTGAGCTGAATGTGGTGGTAATGAGGGGCTTTGCCTCAATATGTGCCACCCTGAATGTTCTTGACAGATCATTCTCACACCAAAAACCTGTTTTTTCTTGTATAAACTAGACCGAACCTGATCGCTCAGTGTGGGAGTGGCAGAATAATATTATTTCATGACATAACACTCTCCTCTTGAGAACCCATGGGAGCGCAGAACCGAGTTTGATCAGGTGCCTTGCTTTCCCTGACTGAGTGAAAAGCTACACCGACTTGCCAAGGTGGGTTACTGTCAACAGTCAGCAAGACAGCACAGTAGGTCAGAACTTCAGAAGAACATGGATGTGAAGCTTTCAGACCAGGTATTCCATCTTCTATCCTTTTATCCGCCTGGCAGTCAGTTAATTGTGCTTAGTGATGGATAGCATCTCATCGCCCCGTTGCTCCGACTGATGTACTTGGCACATCCTGAGCACCTCTTTGTGTACAAAGACTGTAATGGTGTTTTGTGAGTGTATGTCTATGTGTGTAACATGGGAAAGGTCCTTGAATGAAAAGGCCCCAGTGCTGGGATGGGGCTGAATCAGTGACCCCTGCTCTCTGACTCACAGCTGTGGAATTTTCTTTGTGCTTCAACCAGTAGCAGCCAGGAGGATCTGCCAATGTCTGAACCCACACCATCCAGCTGATACACAGCATCCAAACAATGTTCCCACAATGCAACCCTTTCAAGCATCTGAGTGGCATTCCAGATTCTTCATAAATGTGATACCTGTTAGCCTTTGAACTTGAATCTTGAAGTCCGTTCAAAAGCGTATTCCCATTGTTCCTTTTATGCTCCATGAGTTTGAACAATATGACTCCCCTCATTTTTTCCTTTACAAACAAATCTTTGGGAGGCAGACCACCCTCCATCAGGCCCCCTTCCCACACACGTCTCGCAGACAGTTTTTCATTCACACATCCACCTCTAAAGCCACAGGATCAGCTGAGTCTGAATACTGACTGGAAACCTGGTAGATTAACTAAGGCAGTTTGTATTGGGCTTCCCATACTGACTCAGTTAGAGGGGATTACCCTGTGGCTCAGACATGAGTAACCACTGTCGCTCAAAAACATTCTTGCCTCCGGCCTTGATATTGAAAAATGGTTCCTTAATGCACAACATGGTGGGGTTTTCTATCAATGGCAATGACAAATTAATTTCATGAAAAATTAAAGTGCCCCTCTTATGGGTTATGAAAGGTTCATAATTTGGTTTTGGGAGTCCCCAACAACAGGTTGACATGCTTGCAAGGTCAAAAAACACTTTCATTTTCTTATAATATGCATTTATTTTTTTACCATATTTGCTCAACAATTCCCAAACGATTCGTTCAGTGATTAATTTTTCCAAACCCCTCCTTTGCGTGATGCTAATCTGCGGTGATTGGGCGATTTCATTTAAAGCAGTGTTTGTGAGCTTTATAATAAAATGTGTAATTTTAGCGCCAACAGCGTCACAAAATGAAATTGAAGGAAATTTCAATTTCATTTTGTGACGCTGGTGGCGCTATATATATATATATATATAATCATAGGTAGTCAAATTTCCTCAATTCTTGTTGAGTTTGCAAGGGGCCGGTTGTTTAGCTCTCGTTAAACATTCATTTTATGAAGATCTCCAACTTTTAAATGAAACTGCTGTTAAGAAGTTTGGGGGTGTTTAATCAAAAATAAAGTAAAAAAAAAAAAAAAAAAGTAATATTGTGAAATATTATTGCAATTTAATAACTGTTTTCTATTTTAATATATTTTAAAATGTAATTTATGCAAAGCTGAATTTTCAGCATCCATTCGTCCGGCCTTCAGTGTGAAATGATCCAGAAATCATGCTGACTTGGTAACATTTCTTATTATTATCAGTGTTGGAAACTGTTACGCTGCATGCTTACATTTATTATTATTATTATTATTATTTTTATTATTTTTTTGTGTGTGTGTGGAAACTATGACACATTTTTCAGGATTCTTTGATGAAGTGAATTTGTTTGATTTATTTTTTTATTTATTTTATTTTATTTATTTATTAATTTATTTTTTTGTCACTTAGATCAGTTTAGTGCATCACTGCTGAATAAAAGTGTTGATTAAAAAATACTGAACCCAAATTTTTAAACAGTGTATATAAATAATTGTTTGCATATGGGAAATCATCATGTTCTATATATACATCGCCATATTGCGTTAAAAGGGAATTCAGTTCTACCACTGACCTACCTGTACTTGCATGCTCAGAAAACAAACATATTACAAATTTTGATTTGTACGCATCTAATCCCTTAGTTCACAGAAAAGGCCTTGACAGGGAAGTGTAGAGATGGAAAGTTCTTGCAACCCCTTGGGGGAGGGGTCAGCTTCTCAGAGCATGTGACTCCCATTCACCCAGTTCACAGACAGGAATGGGTTCTCACACTCGCTGACCAATTGACACAAAGATATGATGATGTTCCTGATGTAATTGTCCTTATCTACAGCAAACAAGTTTGTTTGGGCTGTAAATATTCCTGCCAGGTTTATTTGTAATACACTGTGCAGCTGCTGTGGTGGACCCCTAACCTGTCCAGACTAACCTGTCCCCCTAACCTGTTTAGGTATGTTTTGTGTACTCAAAGGGAGGGACAGGAAGTAAATAAAACCTGTTCGCCCCTCAAAGACAGGTGTACTGAAATTAAAGGGATAGTTCTGAAATGAATTGAAAATGATGTCATCGTTTACTCAGCCTCAAGTTGTGCCAAACATGTATGATTTTCTTTTTTCTGTTGAACATAAAGGAAGGTATTTTGAAGAATGTCAGTAACCAAACAGGTGCTGATCATTAATTACATAGCAGCAATCAGCAACTGAGTTTAAACTGTCTGCTCAAGAAACAATTGCTTCTACTTTTTCAGTTATTTTGCACTATTTTGCAATAGTAATCCAGATTATATCATGTTCTTTATGCATTAGGTGCTCTAAACTATGTGGTTGTTTTATCTTAATTGTCCAATGTATAGTTCATGTAATTCAATAAGTAGCCTAATCTAATCTTGGGTAGCTAGTGTAGATGAAGCGGAATAATTACACAATGCAATTAGGCTTAAAGTTGAAAGCACATGTAGGCCTATCTAGTGTCCCCTAATGCAGGGGCTTTCCAAATGGGGCCAGGGGACCCCCAGTGGGCTGAAAGGGAGTGCTATAGGGGGTCACTGGAAAAGTAAAAAAAATAAATAAATAAATGTAAAACATGTAAAACGCGTGCGCCACTTTGAGACTGACATGCCTAGCGCCAAATCAGTTGTGAGTAGCGTCCTGTGAACGACACGCTTTTCGCTTGCAACACGATGGAGCGATCCCAATCAGTCACTTGTTTTTTAGGATACAGCACAGGGGCCATTGAATGCGTTCTTGCTTTTAAAAGGGTTGTGAAAAAAAAAACTTAAAAATTAAAAAAAATATATATATTAAACCACTTGTTCTATGTGCCAGAAGCGGCAAAATAAATAAATAAATAAATAAATAAATAAATAAATAAAAAACGCGAGCACAACAGAGTGAAACCTGCTTGTCTAGCGCATGTTTACAAAAACAATTGAAAAAGGAGCGCAGTGGAATTAAAAAAGCGTTCAGTGTGAATGAACCCTATGTAAGGTGTGGACAGCGAGACAGCTCGCTATAGGTTTTGAAACAGACCCGTGTTGAAACACTGTTGCTTATTACTTAAAAGTAGCCTATATACTTTTATATCCTGCATATACTTATAAAGTACTGTATGCTCACTGAAGTTTAGTTAGATATACTTAGGCACTGTAATACCTTTTAAGTTTGAATACTAAGTACGAACATAGGCTACAACTGTTTCAAAGCATATTCACTTCAGTGCAAATGAAAGTTGTGTTGAGCAATGACGTGCGCCAGAGGAGGCGCGTCTGAAAGAGCTGTAGAAGAGGAGAGGATAACATCACATCTCATCTCATCTCATCAGAATCAGCCTGAGGAATCGGGACTGTCCAAGTAAACCTGACACAGAGCAGTCTGGACAGATCTGCTTCATATAAAAACAGCAGAAAGTCTTCTTCGCGTGTGAAGAATGGATAAGCACAAAGGTAAGTGGAATGATTATGTGAAGTTTATCGCTCGGAGTCTGTTTGCATGGTGTCATGTCAGAGGAGGTATTCGTATATACACACATAGCCCGCTCTAAACAACTTTAAACCTTTGCAATGTTTTCCAATCCTCAATATTTGGGAGAACTGGTCGTGGGAAACTGCGGGATCGCTCTCCAGAGGGTTGCAACAGGAGGAAATTGAGTTTCCAGGGAAAGTTGACTTTTCAGTGCGCTCGTTCATTGATTTCTCTATCTCTGTGTGTTTCGCATTCTTCCTCGGGATTAGTATTCGAGTTCTGAATGCATAAATAAACAAGCATTTATTAGAGACGCTCACAAGAGATTAAATCCAGTAACAATTGTTCTTCCAGAATTCTTTGGATTCCTGTGGTTTAAGCTTTTTTGTATGCATAGGAATGCAGAGCCCTAATATTTTATGACTAAACTGAGATAAGACTCTTCTCTATGGGAGGAACAGCAGCTTTTGTGCAAAATGATGTTTCTTTCTGGAAAAGTTTCTGAAAGAATATTCATCAGTTCAGCAATCCTAGCTTGAACATGTCTAATGCTAACAACAACAACAACAACAACAATCCAGCACTAATGATAATCTATAACAGATTGACTTGTTAAAGGTATTATCAGCAATAGTCCACAGTTCTTGGACACTGTGGAAAGAGGTGTTTGAACAATAAAAACCTCTGTACCACAACAGACAACGGTTTTCACTTCATAATTCCACTTCATGTACTGTGCAGACTTCATTTAGTGAAGTAGACTATTTGGTCGGGTTTTGGTTTAACTCATAGCTCTATTAAAGGTTTTTTTGTTTTTTTGTCACTTTACCATTCCAGTCTGTCTAACCCTAACCCTAGCATCAGTTTAAATTGATTCAGTGGATCAATGAATTTGTCTTAAAGAGATAGTTCAACCAAAATGAAAGTTTTCTTGTCCTTATGTCATTCCAGTATGATTTTCATTTCTCTGTGGAACAAAAGGAGGTGACTGACAGGATGTTCTTGCTATGTTTTTCCAAATAATGAAAGTGAATGGTGATCAGGGACTGTCAAGTTCCAAAAATGACATTGATTGTGCAATGTCATCTGCCGATGTAAAAACTCAAGCTCTTTTAGGTGGATTCTGATTGGGTGTCAGTGTTTATATCGTTCAGCAGCTGGAAAAAAATGTTCTGAAAGTGATTTCAATTATATTGTTCCTCTGTGTTGTTGTCTTCATACAGCAGCTGTAATGTGAACTTCCGTACTCTCATAGAATTAAGGGCCGTTTGTACCGAGAACGATAATTATAAGGATAACTATAATGGTAACTATACTAGCATCCACATCAACAGACTATAACATTGTATTTATTATTTGTTGCCTGCCTCTTTAAATCCTTACACTCTTTAAAGTCAAGTGGACTCTGATTGGCTGTCAGTGTTTTTATTGTTAGTGATTCCAACCATATTGTTCCTCTGTGTTGTTATTGTTATAGTTGTGTTGTGAACTTCCCTATAAACGATTATTAATACGTTATAATTATAGTTATCATTTTTGGCATGAATGGGCCTTAACTCTATATTCTTCTTTAGAAAATAGCCTTGTGTAAGGAACAAAACCGAAATTTATATATTTTTTTACTGAAAATATCCCCTTCTTCTGTAGCTATAAAATCTCGAGCTTGCAATATAAATATGTGCATATTCACGTTGGAAATTCTTAACAGCCCCAGATTCATTTGCACTGAATGGGAAAAACAGCATCAATAAACATCACCATAATAACATAAGAGTAAGTAAATGATGACAGAATGAACTACTCCTTTAATTAGCAGGCACGTGTGACTTGATTAAATGTGGTGAGACTATTGTGCACTGTGATGGTTTAATGACAGCATTGTGTTGGTAAATGCTGTCAGGAACAGGCCTGCAGTTGTTGTGGTTGGACATCTATGAGGCCATGCCTCTTAAGGCTCTTTGTGAATTTTGTTTTTGTGAGATAAGACATATAGGGAGGGAAAGAAGATAGAGGGAGGAAAAAAGGATAGTGGGAGGAGGGAGATGGCATTTTGAGGAGTATCACATAATTTCTCCCATGATAAAACACTGAGTGGGTGACATATTTTCCAATGTCATATGATGCTTTGTTTGCGTGTAGCATAACATAGTAGAAACAAGCTCTGTAATGCTATTTACGTGATGAGAATTCATGGGATTGGCTCACAGAACTGTGTAGATGACATGAACGTGTATGTTTTGACTTCAGGATATAACTTTGTGTTGTGGTTTTGGATAATAAAGTACTTTGAGCCTCAGAATTGGCCGTTAATATCGCAAAACTGTTGATTCTGGCATATTTGGTGTTCCTTTTACATGAAAATGCTTTTGTGTTGACATTTGAGCCTGTGAGTCTGAACTAAGAGGCTTAGTTCAAATTCTTGTTCCCTGTTTATTGATGTGATGCAATAGCAGGGTGTGTTAAGGATAAAAGATAAACAGGTGAGAGCGTGTAGAATTTCAATAATGAGATGAAAAAGTAATCTAAATCTGATAGGTACCCAAATAGAGTATTTAAACCCATGCTCTTTTCTTATCCCTCCGGTTTCCTCCATTCCTGCCTTGATTTCTCTCTTCAAAGGGAGCCCGTGGAACCAGATCTCACCCTTGAGGTCCGGCATGATACCAGCATGTTTCCGGACCCACCCACAGGCTCCGCCGCCTGAGCCTGCACTCAGAACATGCCAGTGCTCCAGAATGTTGCCGGAGACACAGGGACGTCTCGTGCATCTTAATAAAGACAGCCTGCGTGCTGGAAGCAGCTCCAAAGGCGTCCCAGAATGAGAGATCAGCACTTTTTCAAAACGGGTCCTTGAGCTCATGCCCTCATTACGCTCACTTCTGAAGAGAGTCAACAGGGAAGCAGCACGCTTATTAGTAAACGGAGAGAGCACAGTGGAGCTGAAATACTGAGAAAAAGAGCCAGGACTCAGCACTTTTCCCCGGATCGGCCTGGAATAGAGTTGGGTTCTGGAAGGATAAATCTCATTTGTTTTCTCCATGAAGAAATTCATTTTAATAAAAGTAAACCTGTCAGGACAGACCTACAGTGAGTTCTGAGGTTTTTAAGCAATGATATATGCTTCTGTATGTCCTGAATCAGCCAGCTCTTTGGATCCTCCTCTTTAGAGTAGTTGATGTTACCAGAGAAATGAACAAGCAACATGCCAAAAGACTGCTCACTCCCATAAAGCTTTGAAAATGATGTAACTGAGTCAGTCTCCAATTTCAGCAGCCTATCATATATATATATATATATATATATATGATAGGCTGTGTTTACTCTACTGTCACTTTTTATCACTTTTAATACATCCTTGCTGAATAAAAGTAACTTTTGAACTTTGATGTTTTAGGTTTTTTTTTTTTTTTGGTAGTGTGTAATGTTACAACTTTCTATTCACCAAAGATTTCCTGAAAAAAAAAAACAGTTTTCAGCATTGTTAATAATATTTGAGCACCAAATCAGCATATTAGAATGATTTCTGAACGATCATGAGACTGGAGTAATGGCTGCTGAAAATTCATCTTTGCCATGACAAGAATAATTTGCATTTTAAAATATATTCAAACAGAAAACAGTTATTTTAAATAGTAAAAATATTTCACATTATTGTTTTTGCTGTATTTTTCATCAAATAAATGCAGCCTTATTGACTTTTATTCAAAAACTTTCAAAAATCTTACAGATCTAAAACTTTTGAACAGTAGTGTATTGTATTTATTTATTTTTTGCATTGAATCAAAATTGATGTTGTGATTCGTCTTGGAGCTGGTTGGTTTGGTTCAAAGCTTAGAAGTCTCTATTGAGGATTTTTTTTTAAATCCCTATGGAGAAATAAATGGGAAAAATACTTCCAGAACTAAGACTGCTAAAAAAGTGGGTGGTCACTGTTGCACTTTTTCAGATAGACTTGCAGAGAACAGGTTAAATGAACAGTCCAAGTTTCTCCAGAATGGAAATTGCTCTGACTTATAAACTGGCCTCTCAAGTTGGCCGTGTTTAGAGTGTAATCTGCACAACAATGCTATCACAATATCAGTGTTTAAGGGTGGTTAATTCAGGCATGGAGGTTGTGATTTCGAGATGGCTTGATAATTCCATGCTTATCTCTTCGCAGGAGTGTCAGTTGTGATTTGTCCACAGTTAAGATTACAGCCCAGCGTGCTGTTGTCAAGTCTGAGCCGGCTAAATAATGCAGTTGAGCTGGTTGTAATTGTGAGGCAGTGCTGTTTCAGAGCCTCTCTTGCTCAAAGTTTGAGACAAAACAAAGACACATTTGTTGTTGTTATTGTTTTGGTTAGCCCCTGACATCTTGTTATGACTATTGCAGTACAAAATTTCGAAATTGAGCCAATGTACGTTCAGCCAACAAAATATATAACCGTATAACTTGCATTATCATTCGTCAGAAGTCAATCATAGCGAGACAGAGTAGACGCCAACTGCTGCTGGCTGAGCTGTGTGCTTGAAGTCTTATCTGTGTATGATTTCAACGATATGTTCATTTTCCAAGTTAGTGTCACTTTGTTTCTGTATCGCCGTTCAATTATTCCTCTCTCGTGACACTGTAATGGCAAGAAAATAGTTTGAATTTGGTCCCCTAGATTTGACCCATGTTAATGTCCTTTCAGCTTGTCATCACTCACTGAAATGATGAGGTCAGAGTCAGCGTTGCCGAGTGAAACAGAGGTGAGCCAATCAGTGGCTGGGCTGGGAGAGTTACGCTAACGTGCGCAGCCAGTGGAAAATTAACGTCACCTATTTTGGAATATTTTGTAAGGCCATTGAGGGGTCATGTATACCTGCTACAAATTAACACTGCTTATAAAAAAGAAATTATAACATTAATCCAATGTTTATGTAACCTATGCTTGATTAAGGTTAATGTTCGAGTTTTTGTCTGGCTTCCATTTGCATTGTTGGCGGCATTGTTCTTTAGCCCTTGACAGGATGATAAACAAACTTACATAATGAAATGAGTTTGGGAATGTGCCCATTAAAAATGAGTTTTGTAGCTTCTAGTCAATGTTTCTGAGGTCATCTTCACTAACGGTCAAAAGCAAAATAGTCTTTTATGCTTACTAAAACTGTCTCTATTTAATTAAAAATACAGTAAAAACAATAATATTGTGAAATCTCATTAGTTTAAAATTAATGTTTTTTATTTGAGTATATTTTAAAAGTATTTGTTCATGTGATGGCAAAGCTGAATTTTAACAGCAATTACTCCAGAATTCATTGTCACATAATCCTTCAGAAATCATTCTGATATGCTTGATTTGGTGATCAGTTTCTTATTATTATCAGTGTTGAGAACAGTTATGCTGCTTAGTATTTTTGTGGAAACCACGATACATTTTTTCAGAATTCTTTGAGGAATAGAAAGAAAGTGCAGCAAAAAAAAAAAAAAAAAAAAAAAAAAATACAACGTTTATTTGAAGTAGATTTCTTTTGTAACATTATCAATGTCTTTACTGTCACTTTTTTGATCAATTTAAAGCATTCTTGCTAAATATAAAAGTATTCGTTTCTTTCAAAAAAAATTAAAAAATAAAATAAATAAATAAAATTAAATAGAATTAAAACTCTTATAGATCCCAAACTTTGTAAATGTTGCTTATATGTGAGTGTACTTCTGAAAATTGACATAATAAACTAAAATTAAAGCCTAAATATTCTCTTCCAGGAAAACAGACCGAAAATATGAATGACTCATTTTGTACACCGGGGCGTATACAAATTTTTTGCCAATAGCAAGTAGCAAATCATGTTTTTGCTGGGCTATGATGTTAACTAAAGACTTTTGGCTATTAAAAAATAGCACCATAATGTCTTGTTTTAATTGGAAACATTTCAACATTGGAAGGAAAACTGTGTTTGTTGAATCATTTCAGGGGATCTTTAAAGTGAGTCATTCCAGATGAAATTGCCCTAAAAACAATAGGTTATCGCTGGATTTGTCCATTTTCCTGACAGCTTTAAAACTTGGTCAATGTTCATGCATGTAAATGAAGCTAATCTTTGACATTTTACAAAACATTTACCATACATGCTTTTTTTCACAATATCAGTGTTACTGTGTAAATATTAAAGAAACATAAGCACACAAACTGAGATAAAAAAGTTGCGTAGGAAGCACTCCATACAATAACAAATTCGTAGTATTTATATTTAACTTATTTTTGTAAGAGGGTGGTGTGTGAGTAATAGTGTTCCTGCGGCTCGCTGTAGAGAGGGACTCGTTCACACAGATGAACTCAGTCCCATTTAAAATTAAATAGCGCTGCATGCAAAACAGTTATTCATTATTATCATCTGTGCAGCAAATGTCAATCAAAGAGAAGATACTGTATCTCTGTAAGTCTGAAGGGACGCCGCTAATGAATGCATGCCTGTGTTGAAGAGTAACAACGTAAACAAATAAACCATAGTCAAGGGATATATTTCTAAGTCCAACTACAATCACAGCCAAAACCCATAAGCAGCACAGCAGAAATATGTGTGAGAAAGCAGCAGACTAGGGGAGGGTTTATGAGTTTAAATCAGTGTCTTTGTGTCTGTAGACAGTTGGAAAAGAGAAATGGGAGCGACTTGGTGTAGTTTCTATTTTTATTTTTAATTAAAATGCAACAACAGATTGTTAAAGTCAACATGAAATGCAATTTTTTTTTCTTACATCTTACCTAATGCACGTTTCTGCTCTTATTGTACATGTTTTATTCATGCACATTTTTACCAAGACCTTTGTCTTTTTGATCTTTTATCAGAGTGTACTAACTTCCTCCACCTCTGAAACAACTTGCCGTTTTGGCACATTGACAAGACATAATTTGGCTACGCTGCTACTGAATTATTTTAATATTATTCATATACTATTATAGTATTTGTCAAAATGTTGAATTATCTTCCATGTTTATTTTCTCAGTTTTCATTCAGTTTCAGTTTAATGTTTAGTTTTTGTTATGTGCTTTTGTCATTTTTAACAGTTTTTCTTTTGTTTCAGTTTTAGAAATTTTTGCACTTAAACTTATTTTATTTCAGTATGTTTCCAAGGCAACATTTCTAATTTTATTTTATTTTATTTTATTTTATTTTATTTTATTTTATTTTATTTCAATAAAGAAAGTGATTTTTAATAGTGTTTTTTTTTTAACAACAACAATGGTGTGCATGCATTATTTTGTGGTGTACTCAGTGTGTAGGCATTAGATGACACAGCAAATGTCTGTAGAGTGTTGACTCCATAAGATGCGATTCAATGCCCAGGGCAGTTTAGTCATGTTCAAAGGTGTTGTAGAAGAAATGATGATGTGGTGCATAGCTGCCCCCACAGATGTTTTTATAGCTTTCACTGCTGTTTTTACTGAAAAGACTGTGTGGCTCATGTTCATTGTGCATTAGAAGCATTCAGTCAATAACCAGACAGATAAATCAACTGGTTCACCTTATCATATAATCTATGCTATATCGCCCATGTCCTCATCAAAAGGACTAGTAGCCTCAGTCAATTTAGTGTGGCTAAATTATGCTTTAGTATTTTTAATACAATCTCAGAAACTTTGAAACATGATCATCCATGTTAGCAGTTTTTTTCATCTGGGAGATAAAGAGGTTGTGTTGTTCTGTTGTGTATTTTGGCAGATGGTTTAAAGATGCTGCTCTTCTTCGTGCATTATAATACAATAGGGATGTATTTGGCCGTGGGTCCCTGCAGACCTCATCCATAACTCATTCTCTGTCTGAACTTGTGAGTATAAATTGTCCAGACAAAAGAAAACATTTTGGCTCCGTTTGATAAGGAGTAATTGTAGGAAATGGAATTTGTATTCCAGTTTTTCTGAGCAATCAGATTTTCTGTTGCCAGTACTCCTGATTGCGCAATCTAAATAAACTGAAAGGCATAAAGCGGAGCCAGCGGGCCAGACCATAACGCAGCATTCCTAGGTTGAGACATATACAGTATTAGGCCGTATGTAGTAACATTTTAACTTGTTATTGGCTTATAGATGGATGTTTAAGTGCATGGGTGTGATCAGCATTACGTTGGAACGTGGCACATTATGTTTTAATTTATGTAGTACAGAATTACATGTAATTAGTGTAATTTTACTGAGTAATGGCAATTGGGTGTGTGTATATATATTTGTTTAAGTAAAGATTTTTTGTGGTTGTGTTGGGATTGAGAGGAAAAGAAGCCAGACTATTACGCTGTCTCATTGAACATGATGAAACCGGTGAATAATTACCTCTTTATTTCTGGTGCCGTTTAAAGGAGCGTATGTTTTTGTGTGAAGGCAGTTCTGATTATGTAGCGATTTTATATTAACTGGCAAAAAAATCATCAATTAACAGAGTTCAAGGTGTTGTCTGTTCTGTTAATGCTGAGTGTAACATTTTTGTAGCATCTAGGAAACAGATGTAATAGATTTAAAACAGATTTTGGTTATTACTTTAGGCTGGGTTGGAGTAATCAAATAACATTGGGTGATCAGAAACTGACAGCCCAGTTAGGAGAATTAGAAATGTTAGAAATAACTGGTAGTTGCAGTCTGATCTTAACCATTTAGTGAATTGTCACAATGTAATTCAGATTTTGCAAAGAGTCTGTGTTTGAACAATGACACAGGTATATCAGTCATCACAGCAAAACCACAGTGCAGTGAGTTTTGAGAGCAGAGCGCAGTGTAGTTTCTCGTTTCATATGCAAAAAGAAGCGTTTATAGAGTGTTATGGTTATAGTAGCAGAAGAACAGCCTTTTTAACTCAAAGGGTCAGCGAGGATGGAAAATGGTCATGCAAAAATAAATTATGACTTAACATTTATAAATAGACCTCAGGGGAAAAATAAATCATAAAAAATGAATTATACGATCCTTTTAGAATAGCAAACTTTGTTGTAAATGAACATATACTTTAAAAATATTTTATGTATTTTATTTTAATGTTAGAGAGACAGTGATTATTTCCTTAGCAAGCAATTATTAAAATGCATTTACTGAAAATTTCAGGCCACTGTATAGTACAGATCCATCTTTGAATTGTGTACTGTGTATGCGGCACGCATATTGACCAATGTGACATTTAGCGTGTTCTTTCAAGAGGTATAAAACATATTGGCGGTTCTGTACTGCTTTTCTGTGGTCTCAGGATGGTTAGTGTCATCTGTTCCCTTTAAACAAGAATAGAGAATGGTATGCGACAGCAAACACCAAAAAACATGCCACCACTGTGGTGATTGCCCTCCCACATGGCTTACAGCCCGTCATTTTAGAGATTGAGGGTTTGACTCTGGAATCAAATAAATGATGTGCTATGACACGTCGCCTTGAGCTGAGCTAAGTATATGAGCCACAGCTGGAGCTGGGCTGTATTTTAAGTGTCAGACAGGAATTGTCTTTAAAAATCAAACCACTTAGGACACTAACGCAAGCCAGAGCAGCATCAAAATGCTCCTCGTCCACTCGATTTAAACTTGTGTTTATTATCCCAGCTCTGATACAGCAAACGCTCTGTGGCTTTGATTCTGGGAAGAGTGGCGCTTAACCTTACAATTTACCATAAGCATGTGTCTAAAATCAGTTCAAAAGGCATTCAGAAAGAGGAAGACAAACAAGCACAGCAACAGTGTGCGCAATATCAGATGGTTTTATTGAAGTCTTACTCATTCCACCATGCACTTGCTCTCTGTATCAGCCGCAAAAAAGAATTTCTTTGTCTAGCTGCAATCTGAAAATCCAGAAAAAGTACAGGGTTTACAAAACACAATGAAACACCTTTATTTGAAATCATTGTTTATCCTGGAAGAAGGAAGTGTTTTTTTCTCTGCTGTAGTGTTAGCCAGACAGTTAACATCAGCACTGAAATCTTTCTTTGTCCTCATACTTCCTTCAGTCAAAGTGAAGTTGTTGATAATTTTTGTAATTTGTGACACTTTACCTTTTTAGTCAGCTTCACTGTAAACAGAGGTTTCATTACTCTGAGGAAGTGTGAGTGGTTCCAGTGCTTACAGGGATGTGACATGCTCATTCTCACCGTTTGCAGTGTTTAATGGGCTCAGGGCCAAATTGTAACCAACGGAAACTCGGCTCTCGTTGGACGAGAGTCAGCTGACTTCACATTCCCATGGTCCCTCCAGAGAAGGGCATCGAAGTCAATCTCTGAAAACACACGGCAAAGAAAATGTTTGGACAAAAGCTCAGCTGAGCATCATGGGAAGAGAATACATGATGGTATTAAAGGGATATTTCACCCGAAAATTTCAATTCTGTCATCATTTACTCATCCTCATGTCGTTCCAAACTCCAAACCTGTATGACATTCGTTCTTCTGTGGAACAGAAAAGAAGTTGTTTCAGTGTTTTTGGGTTTTCCATACAATGAATGTCATTGATATCCAGTTTTGTTTTAAAACCCCATTGTCTTTCATTGTATGGACAGTTGGAACATTCTTCAAAATATCTTCATTCTTTAAAGTCTTAATCCTTTTTGTCCTGCTCTTTACATCAAATGTGTATGTGTTACAACTGCATTTTATCAACGAATTCCTACAAATAGCAATGCCATCAAGTAGTATATACTTTACCACTTTGGATCAAATTTGATATGTCATATCATCACAAATATTATAAATATGAGCATATATTGAATATATTGAGCACATATTGAACACACTAACATGTTGTGTCCAATGAGCTTGTTTGTTTGTTTGTTTGACATCTTTGTGAGTGATTTTATCTTTCATACAGAAGGAGTTCTTCTCAGGAGTTATGCATGCAGAGATGGATAGATGCTATCTGCCTCTGAGGAGGCGGCCAGGAATGTTTGATTAAATCCTGCCTTCCTAAGCTATGACTTCCTATTGTGTTAACTGCATAACATGTCTTGAAGCATGTTTACTCTCACAGAAATTACAGAGATGTTTCTATTACCATTGACTAATAGGCAGTTATTAAAATATATAAAACTAATAATAATAGACGGTTTCATTATCATAGCAGCAGCTAGGTGGTGTTGGTTTCACACTATGAATGCAAAGTAGGAAAAATAAAATGCATTTCCTTCTACAGTTATATATGTGGACAGGAATTTTCAAAACTTTTATTTAGTAGCTGTTTTGCAGTTCTTGTAATGTGACAAATAAATGTTTAAAAATATAAATATTTCTATTATACTCCTATTATTCCTGTAGTCTTCTAATTTAGGTCTTAAAAATGTGCATAATCATAAAATAATTTGATTTTTTTTTTTTTAGATTCATAAGAACATATCACTCTGCTACGAAATTAGCTAAATTAACCATCCATAAATGAATGCCATTCAGCTCATTGTGCATGCTAGAGATAACTGATTATCTACATTAGTCATCACAATGAGTAATCCAGTGTTACTTTAATTATTTGATGACATTCATTCTTCACTTTTCATTGTCCGAATAGCAGATAATCTGAGTAGAGACATTGCTTCAAGAGAAAGACAGATATTACCTAGTGTTGCATCATCTTACTGAAATGTCGTTTCCTAAAGACAGGGCAAAAACACTACGTTTCCACAGTAAGACAAAGTAAACATCCCCATCATACAGGCTATGAGAAAAACATCAACATGGGTTGAGTAGTTTTAGAGGTCATTACACAAGATTAGAAACTAGAGAAGTTTATATTTAACCAGTAAGGTATGAGAGGCTGCATCATAAACATAGTTGAAGGGTTTTGACAGCAAAGTCCCTGACACCTCTTTAATTCTGACTATATTTCCAATGTATTGTGTGAAATCTAATATATATAGCTAGGTGAACGGATATTTCACATCATAGCTGTTTGTGTTTCCTGTTGACCAGTAAGCATCTGGGACCAGAACTTTCTCTTTTATACGATGCTGAGTACTGTTTATAAAACATTGTATAATCCATGGGCTTGCTCAAAAATGGGACACTACAAGTATCATCTCTCATCCTCAACTCATTGCAGCATTACATAAATGTCATATTTGAAATTTTGAGTTTGATGACCAAATGTTTAAATGAACAGGAGAGTGACTATTAGTAAGTTAACCAACAACCAGCACTCACTCATTTGTAATTTATACCACAAAATGAAGACAAATAGCATATTTTTATGACTAAATGGAATGCAATGTGTCTAAAGCGAATTTGATAGTTTGTTTTGCACGCACCAGTGCTTTATAACCTTATGTGGATGTAAACAACACATGATAATTCATACTTTTGGTTTCGTTTCCTTTTTTGAGCTCTTTCCCAGTAAAGTCTGTTCTGTTATAAGACAATGTTATTCACAAACAAAGTATGGCCTTCATAGTGGGACGCCCAGTTTGCTGCTGACCCCTGGAGGGTGTGTGGGTAGAGTGACAAAGTCTCCCCATTCAACCCATGACGTATCCTTGACCTCAACCTGTTGCAAACTACTTCACACAGACGGATGTCATCAACAATTAGCATAACATTCAGAAATGATCCAAAAGAGTGTTTTACATAGAAAATAGATGTTTTTTTTATTATGAAACCTACTTGGTTTAGTGTGTAATATATAGCTCACATAGCTCGCTCTTGAGATCAGAGAAGCACAGCCTGTGGCTTTTACAAGCACGTGGTTCACCTTTGTGCTATTAACCACTGGTAATTTTAACTTTGTGAACTGCTTCACTTATGTTGCCAAAATGCAGGTAATCCTCTACTTACTGTATGAAGCTTGTATAAGCTATGTATATATTTACTGTTACTAATTTGTAATCAGCGTGAGAGTTATTTACTCGAAATTAAAGTTCAGTACAGTGCAGGATATCTAGTGCACTGACATGATGCTTTTCTTTATTACTCTAGCTAACCACAGTATGTTGTGTGTGTGTGCAGTGCTGGAGCAGCTGTTGGAGCAGCTGCAAAGGTTCCTGAAGATCCTGGATGGAGAGAAGCTGAGTGGAAATGCCACAGTGCAGAAGGGCCTTCTGACGGAGCTGCTGCAGTCGTACAAGTCTTCCAATGGTACATAAATAACATCATCATGTCTAAACTAACCATCTGACTCTACACCAGTGCTTCTCAAACTGTGATCTACAAACCATTGGTGGTCCATGAAGGTTTATAAAAGGTCTGCGAGTTGATTGGATAAAAAGGACCAACAATAAATGAATCCACTAATTATTTAGTTTGCTACCTTTGAATAGTTTGGGTTCGGTATGTTTTTTTTTTTTAAATGTTTTTGCAAGAAGTCTTTCGCATGCATTTATTTGATCAAAAATACAGTAAAAACTGTAATAATGTGAAATATTATTGCATTTTAAATAACTATTTTCTATTTTAATATATTTTAAAATGTCATTTATTCCTGTGATAGCAAGGCTGATTTTTCAGCAGCCATTACGTCAGTCACATGATCCTAGAAAAATTATTCTAATATACTGATTTGGTGCTCACAAAACATTTCTTATTATTATCAATGTTGTGATGCTTAATATTTTTTTCAGGATTCTTTGATGAAAGAATGTTAATAGAAGTTTTTATTTGAAACAGCATTTATTCAAAGCAGATTTTTTTGGTAACATTATAAATGCTTTTACTGTCCTTTTATGGTTAAATTATTATTGTTAAATCAGGTTTGCCACCTGAAAAAGTTTAAGAATCTACGGTTAACGCACAATTATATGACAGACCTCATATGCTGCTCATGTGGGAGCACTCTACTGGTGTAAATGGAAAGTAGCAAAAGGTCTAACAAATGTACAGTTTTCATATACAGTATATGTATTTGAGCATGACACTTGCATAGCACATTTGTCCTTACGAGGAGCAACAGTTGTGTGTACGTTTATAGCTTCTGTGTTGTTTAGAGAATCTGCTCTGTTCTGTCTTATTAAGGAGCCCGTAATTTTGGTCCGTGCATGTGCTTCTTTCTTCACACAAGCATGGCTGTAGGTTTTTCATGTTCTGGTCTTGGGCTTGTGCACTTCCTCCCCTGGCTCCAAACTGTATCATTTTCCAAGGCTGTTTTTATCCTCTAGGGACACTCACTTCCTTTTAGTAGCAGCTTATAAATAGCTTTCATTTCCATCCTCCAAATCCCAATCTGTTTTCACTGTACCATCGAAACATTTTTTTGGCTTCATCACAGGATTTTATTTCCCCCAAAAAATGCATTAAAGCTGTGTTACCTGTGGACTGATATGTTCCTTGTTTCTGCCATGATAACATCTTGTCTTGTATGCTTAATTTAGTTAATCTGAATTATTGTGAAGATCCAAAAAAACGCCCCAAAAATGTTATCTGTTGCCAAGCAAGCACTATAAAACCATCTCCTACAGGCTGAGACTAAATCAGCACTTTTATTTTGATAGAATATGACCTCTCTGTGTCTCCCACTGGCCTGTCTTTGATGTGTACAGAAGGAGGGGCCCTGGAGATGCCTTTGGACCCTTACACAAGAGAAGTGTAGCACAAAACTCTCACTGTTCTTCTCTATAACAGAAATCTATTACATCTTCAGTAAAATGAGTGAGGGATGAAAGGGTCCAGAATCTGAAAAAGCATTAAATATAAGATGAGGGGGAGGAAAAGTCAAAGAAGTCCTAGAAGTTCCAGGCAAGGTTATTTGAGTGGAGCAGAGTATCTTAACTCCAGTAAGTTCACGGTGGCTCCAAAAGTATTTGGACAATTAGGCCACACTTAAAGGGATAGTTCACCCAAAAATGAAAATTACCCCATGATTTACTCACCCTCATACCATCCTAGGTGTGTGACTTTCTTCTTTCAGACGAATACAATCAGAGTTATATTAAAAAAAAAAAATGTCCTGGCTCTTCCAAGATTTATAATGGGAGTGAATGGGGATTGAGATTCAATAGTCCAATAGAAGTCCACAAAAAGTGTATCCATCCATCATAAAAAGTGCTCCACATGGCTCCAGAGGGTTAATAAAGGCCTTCCAAGATGAATTGAGAGTGAACGCCACTCTCTCGTGAACATGTGTTCGACATTTAGCGGAAGCTAGAGATTATTGTTTATAAAGTTTTAAATATGGGTATTTTTCTTACACAAACGCATCAATTCGCCTCAGAAGGCCTTTATTAACCCCTCGGAGCTGTATGGAGTACTTTTTATGATGGATGGATTTAATATATCACATTTGCCGTCATCTAATGCTCGCTTAAAGATGTTTTTTAAAAACATAAATAATTTAAAAGCAAAATAATAAAATAACAGTGCTAAATGTAATCTTTAAAGTACATTATAATGTTGTGGTATGTAGTGGTTTTTTATTTATTTTATTTTTAATTTTTTAGAGAACATATTGTAAAATTTAGCCATTTATTGCTTATTGGTCATAACATGAAAATAATTATTGGCTTAGCCATATCAGCCAGTGACACTTAAGTCACATTTTAACTGTAAATTCCAACAGTCTCCTAACAATTCAGAAATATTTTTACTTTTTGGCAAATTTGTGGCAAATTCATATGAATTTGTACAATCTCATTCATACATATTCAGACATGGTCATGCTTATTTTTTTCTGCTATTTTTTTTTTTAATTAAATTTTTTAATTTTTTTACTAATCACATCATACAAATTTGTATGAAATTTTAACTTTGTAAAATACTTGTGCGTTCTCAAGTGTCCAGATAATTTTTGGGCTCCTGTGGCACAAAACACTAGCACAAAAAGCTATAATTTTGGCATCATGTGAGGAAGTTTTTAACAATATTCAGCTTTAAAGGAGTGGTTGACTCTTTTTTTCTAGGCTTGATTGTGTTTATGGGGTGCAGTCTAATGTGTTCATGCTTCGTTTTTTTAAAAAACGCATTATTTTTCACATATTTTACCTTTATTCTACACCGCTCTGTCCCTTCTCTGATAAACGCCCCGATTATTTCCTGCTTTTATGAAGCCCCTCCCTCAGAAATACATGATGGGCTGAGATTGGTTAGCTGGCCCAGTGTGTTGTGATTCGCTAAACCGCCTCTAGTGCGCGTCTGAATGTCCCGCCCCTCAGCTCAGCGGCATGTGCTCCAGTTGTATTGTAAACAATGGCGTCGTCTATATCGCTTATCAATTTGAGCCCGCAGAGGATATTAGTGAAGAGGATCGCACAGAACCTGTGCAAGCACGGCTCTTAATGATATGTTTTCTGTTTGTTGTTGTCTCATACTTTTAGATACGCTGTTGTTTGTAAATGCTACTGCTTCTGTTAGCTTTTAATATAAGGTTTTATCCTGTTTAAAGCTTTAATACAGTACGGCAACCACACACACACATTGCTATGTGAAAATAAGTGTATAATTGGAACAGTTTGTTGGAGCTGAGCTGATGATCTGAATGAGAGAGAGAGATGCAGAGCGTGTGCAGAGCAGGGAGACGTGAGCAACAGTATTAAGAACTGCTGTTTTAGAACATTGATTTTGAAACTTGTGAATCCATTAGAATCGTTAGAAGACAGAGTCGCGATTCGTATATGAATAGATTTTTACGTGTACCCCTAGTTTTCTCTTCCTCTTCTCTAAAGCAGCGCAGCATGGCCTTGCCCCCTTTGTTGCATGTTCCCGGGGTCCGGGGTTTATCTGGGTTCTTGACATAACGGACCCGTGAAGTAACTCGTTGTAGTCCCTACGAGCCGTTTTTGTAGGCATTATCTGCCAGAATTTTATCTCCGTTTGTATTGAACTTTCAGCGCTGCAACTTTGCAGATATTGTGTATGCTCAAACAGCAACATTACACACTAACTAACGTTAAAAAAGTGAAATCGCAATCAACCGCCCCTTTAAACAAAATTTAAAACAAGGTTCAAATTTGTTATCCAGTCTTTAATGATGGTTATTTTGCAGGAGGAGATGAAGAATACATCTACATGAACAAGGTCATCGTCACATGTCAAAACCAAGACAAAACAGACAGAGGTGAGTCTATGATCTTCGCCATAATTAACTTCCAATAACTTTTGCAGGTGTGAGGATGAAAATGACCTGACCTGACCTGACCTGACCTGCAAACTTGTCTGTCACATATCACAGGGGTTTATCTTGCTGTATGACAGCACTGCTGTGAATGTGTGTCATGTTTAGGGGGTGATTGGGTTATAGCTGAAGTGTTAAGCCCCCCTCCCCCCACTCTTCACCATTTCCTGTCTGTTTCTCAGTAACTCCTGTCCTCCTCTTGCTCTCTCTCTCTGCCAGACCCCCATCTGAGGCCAAGCTGCTTTGTTTAGATTTCACTGAAGAATGAGAATAACAATAAAACCAGACTTAACATTCACATCGCAGTCATCTGCGCCAAAAAGATACGTGCATGACTAAACTGTGGTGGCATTCTTTGATCAAATTCACAAACGGCACCATTTTAATAAACAATTTTAAAAAAGCTTATCAAGAGAGCAACCCTTTGAAGTTCAGTATCAGGCAGAAGGAATTTTTTTAAATTTATGTCAAGCACAATGATTTCCTCATTTCCTGCCCATATGTGAAAATTTCCCTAACCTTGTGTTATGTGCATCTGATAAATCAATGATAAAAATGAAATGCGATGAGTGACTTATATGACACAACATGCAATAGCTCACGTAGACCAACAGAAAAATGTAAGTGGTGAGGATAAATTGAATTTCAGTGAAAAGCAGCACTTCATGGTGACTTGACTCTTTGGTAACTCTTAGCCCTTGCTGTGCGGGTTTGGTATTCGCCTTGCGTTCCTACGGCAACCCAGATGTTACCGTTTGGAAAGGAAGTCGAAGGAATGTCTGATGGGAAGCCACTGAATATGGCCATCAGCTCTAAGAGACTACCGCAGGCTATGCAATGTTACCAGAACTGAGCCGCTAGCATGTGCAAACAGTGCTAGATGAACAGCAGAATTAATAGGTTGAGTTGTTGCTTGCAAGCACAGTTGTTCAGTACTTCTTACTGCTGCATTTGATGAACCCTTTGAAAAATCTATTTCTTAACAGCCACTTTTGTTCTGTGTGAAAATCAATATGTTCCTCAGACTACAGACCAGAAGCCAATGGAGAACCAGGTAAACACATCCCTGTCAAGAACCCACCAGAGCCTCCACCTCCCAGACCAGTGAGTGACTCATTTCAACTTCATTTAAACACTATTTACAGAATGACAAAGATACAAAAAAAAATTACAAAAATCAACAGATTCATTTCACATTGAATTTGTTTAGAGATGCTAGTATGACACCAGTGTTGGGAGTAATGCATTGCAAATAATGCAAGTTACGTAATCAGATTACTTTTTTCAAGTAACTAGTAAAGTAATGCATTACTTTTACATTTACAACAAAACATCTGAGTTACTTTTTCAAATATGTAATGCAAGTTACTTTGATTTCCCATTTATTGACATACTGTATCTCCTTACCCTTTGTTGAGAAAAATTAGGAGTGAGGTGCAGAGGCACTTCCTTCAGCCTGAGTGAGAGGGTGAGAATGAAAGGGTGTGAAAGGGCTCTTACAGTAGACAAAAATATAACTTTTGTTACTTGTTATTAAAAAACAAACAAGCAAGTCCAGATCAGGTGACAAAAAGTAGCGCAAAAGTAACACTTTCTATAAAAAGTAACTGTAATGCAATTAGTTACTTTTTTATGGAGTAACACAATATTGTAATGCATGACTTTTGAAAGGAACTTTCCCCAACACTGTATGATACAAATGCAACACTATACATACTATTAGGGTTGAGTGATACAATATATATTGAATAGTTATGCTATATTTGCAATGATTCTGCCGTTGTTTTGTGAATATCACAATCATTTTAACACACTTTTCAGTGCTTTTCAATTCAAGTCAAAATTCGTGATTCAGTGATTGAAGAATCTGTGATTCAGTAATTCAAGAATCAATGATTTGTTTGCATCATCACTAAAAAGATTTCATGGAAGTACAGGTGTAGCATTTTTCATGTATTAAAATATTTAAGTT
This sequence comes from Spinibarbus caldwelli, assembly GCA_039654775.1. Lineage (NCBI taxonomy): Eukaryota > Metazoa > Chordata > Actinopteri > Cypriniformes > Cyprinidae > Spinibarbus > Spinibarbus caldwelli. Next base: position 10,617,546 of record CM077256.1, on the reverse strand, counting down.
AAATATATGTTGCTTAATATTTCTTTTATTGGTTCATGTAAAGGTGCATAATTTAAAATTTTACACATTATTATTATTGTTGTTGTTGTTATTATTATTATTATTATTATTATTATGTTATTTTTCACTGTATGAATTATTTTAACTAGATTTGTACTTTATTTTACTTGCATTAAATATTTTAATTCTATTTAATTGCAGTTTGGTTAAAAGAAACCATTGCAGAGTAAATACATATTGTCCTGAATATAATCAATATACATGAAAATATAGCTACGTATGTAATTTTAGTTAGCTATATCGCTCATTCAATCTCACTAACTACAGCGCAAGACACTGTGGTCCTGCTGTCTTCTATTATCTGCTGTTTACTGACCACATATTTGTTATATATTTGTTTCCCACGCTCAAAATAATATAATAGATTATGAGATAATGAAGCCTGCCTTGATTAGAATCAGTAATTGTCCTGAAAGGTAACATACTAATTTTTTCAAATGATAGAAAGACAAGGAAGGAAGCAAAAAGCATGGAGTCTCTGCGTTGAAATACTTTGCAGCTCCTGTATCTGCTGTGGGAGTCTGCAGTCGGTCAGACATACAGACAAACAGGAGGATGGAGAGTATTAGAGCTCTCCAGTGAGAAGACTTTGAACTTCAGACCCATCTGCGGGGTGCTGGGGCTGATTAACAGCAGCTGCACAAGCGATCGGGGAGCTGTTTATAGAGGCTGGAAAACCGCAGTTAGATTATAGACACGTGTGCGTGTGGGAACGAGAGACGGTAGATGTGTTCACACCTATTTATTTATTGTGTTTCTCTCATTCGACATTGACAATATGCAAAAAGACAGTTGCTTTTATCTATTGTTTAGAACATCTGATGCATTTGTGTGCTTAATTAAAAAAGATATTCTGTCATCAGAAACCAAAAACTCACTCATGTGTTGTTCTAAACCTGTATGGCTTTCTTTCTTCACACGAAAGGAGATATTTTGAAGGATATGGAAAGCAGTGTACAGTGGATTTTTTTAAATATCTTTTGTGCTCGAAAGAAGAAAGTAAGTTTTACAGGTTTGAAATGCTTCTGCACTGTTCCTTTAATTACGATTGCAAACAGATTGATCTGCAATCCCTAGGGTGGATAAATAGCTTCTACCGAATCTTCTTCCACACCTTCCACATTGGCGTCCATCTCCAGGGTTTCCTCTTCATCACGTTCCTGCTGTGCATCTGTGCTCTTAGGCAGTCTGAGTAAGCAAGTCCAAAGCGAGCCCAATTTTGGAAAACCCGTCATCTGTCTACGAGGCTTCCACTTGTCACCGCAAATTACATATTCCAGGGTCAAATTGCGGTTGACGGTGAATGCAGAGTTCCCCCTCACCATAGACGTGAAAAGGGCACCCCTGCTATTGACGTAGTGTCCTGGCATGGCCGTCCATTGACCTGTAGTGATGTTGTAGCAGTCCATAAGGCAGCGCAGGAAGTCATCACAGGGGCCGTTCCTCATAACATACAGGTTGTCACCGTGAGCCACCATGCAGTGTCCATAACTCTGAGGCTTGACCATAGTGGTGACCAGCGTCCATTTGTCACTTTTAGGTGCATATTCATAAATGTCTGTAGTATCCGGTGGCTTCCAGAAACACACAAATATCCTACGCCTGGCAACAGCACTAGCCGCTGCAGCCACCGAACGAGGCGCGTGCTTGCAAAATGTCCACGCGCCTGTAGAAACATCACAAACTTCTACCGAGGACATGATCCTTTTGTCAAATTCACCTCCGATGGCGTACAAATGTCCATTGTGACCCACTAGGGTAAAGTTGTACCTGGATTGCTGAGGACCATCAAACACACTCCAAGTGTTGGAATCTGTGTCATAACAGAAGCTCAAATCAACAGTTTCCTTGCTAACTCCTCGAACTCCTCCAACGATATACAATCGGTTCTCCACAACGGCAACCCCGGCCATAGAGGTGCTGGCGTCTGTTGGTAGATCAGTCAGATATTTCCAAGCACCAGGTTTCTCATCGAGGTAAAACACCGTCCTGTAGCAATCCTGCAGAATCTTCATGGATGGCGAATGAGTCCCTAGAGCGACAAACGACGTTGGTGAAAGCGACTCCACGTAGCAGATCAGCTCTTCTGGAAGTGCCTCGAGAGCATCTTGCATGTCGGTATATGCGTCACGAATGAACACTGCAGCGCTGTGAAACAACCTCCACAAACCGTACACCGCTGCCGTGTGGTACAGAAGAATGCAGTTGTCGGTATCAAGAAGGTCTATCAAGTGCTGAACCAGGACGTCGACCTGAAGGAAGGCCGCACATTCGGCAGCCTCCACAATCTCGTCTGGGTCTCGTATAGCAGGGCACTCACCTCTGGAAACCGCCATTGCAATGAGGAAACCCCTTGCTTTCAGGCCTCCCTGCAGGTGGAACTCATTCAGCTGACTGTCCTTCATCCCAGAGCGGAAGAGAGCACGGAAATACTCACAGTTCTGCCCTAGGACGGCCCTGTCTATGGTGAAAACGCTCTCTTCGACTCGTACTCTCAGAATTCCAGTGGACTCTTCAAGTTGTTCTTCACTTTCATCCCTGCTTTGAACCAAACTGCAAGGGGGCCCCATAACACATCTATCCTGCCTGTCCGTACCCAGATTACTCTGTTCATGAACCATGAAGTTAGACTTCGTTTGAGTTAGTTAGTGTTTCTGTTTGGATTTGACCTGTAAACAGAAGTGTGCACACGCTGCAGTCTCACAGCTACTTGCTGGACTGAAAATAGCAACACACTAAAATAGCATAGAGGCCACAGACTTCAAAATAGTAGTGGGAAATGATCAGCACTAATGTTACAGAAAAAGTTCCAAAATAATTCTGAATTAATGCAGTTGATTTGATTAAACAATTGAATTAAATCATTATGCTGTTATTTTTTCCCACAGTTGACTTATAATGATTTAAATTAAGACAGAAACCCATAAATGAAGTGATGACAGTAGTTCAGAAAGCCACTCCTGTTTTTAATAAGACTAAAAAGATTATTTTCCTTCAGTACCCTCTCTACCTCAGAAGTGTTTTGGCCCTGGTGAGTTACAGTCTTCACTGGATTTTTGGCATGGGAACGGGGGATTTTCCATGTTCTGGGTGTTCTTTTGGTCTCTTGCCCACTTGCATTTTTTGCTTTTTGTCCCAAAGACTGGTGCTTTATCATTATTTATGTCTTACTCTTGAAATGTTTCCTATATAGACTACTTTTTTTTTCTTTACTCTTTTTTTCTTTTTAAGTAGAAGATGGTGTGATTTGTGGATTAGAATATGAAAACAAGCCTTGGGTGGAGTTCAGTTCTGATATACAGTACTGAGATTTTAAAATGTTTCTTTTGCTCACACTGATTTTTATATCCAATTAACAGCATATAAACAGATCCCACTGTTGTCATGTTAATTCTGGGATGTGGACATGGTCTCGACCCTCAGCAGTGGCCAGAGAAGATAGAGAGTTTTTATTCTACTCTGAAATGCCTTCATTTTCTTTTTAATCATTGTCAGATGCCTGAGGACTCAGCACACTGTTTTCTGTTTCAGAGATTTTATGTTGAGTGTCAGAAGAGCGAGGGTAGGACGAAGCGAGAAATGTGGGGGTTGTGAGTTGGGGTTGATGTGAGAAAAACAATACTTTCTACACAGTTCAATCAAATCTTATTTTTCAGTTGGGCTGCTCTTATTTTCCCACCAAAACCCTAATATATTTTGTTGGTCCCTTTACATTTGAGATCACATAACTCTTTGACTCTCGTTCTGCACCACTTATTGCAGTGGAGGCTCTAGCAAGCTTTTGCATTCAACTTCCTGTGTCCTTGACATCCAGTTGTTTATATACATGCCTTGCCATCACTTAGCCTGCCTGTTCGCCTCACTTCTGCTTTCGAGAAGCACAAGCACGCCATGTCAAACAGGAGGTTTCAATCCAGCCACTTAGTATAAAGTATAATGCAATCGAGAAGAGATTTTCCCAGCCGTCTGTCTGCAACCTCTTGTCATCATTCAACTTTATGGTTCACAAGCTACCACTAGCCCTAATCAGCCCTGTGTGTGTGTGTGTCAGTGTGTTTTGCGTGTCATAATGAGAGGATCAGTGTTCTGTTTGCCCAGGGGCTGTCATTGCATTGTGGGTATCAGTGGGGAATTTAGTAATGTTATGAACCGGCTGATTTGGGAAACCTCATCGCTAGCTCCACACCCTTTTAAAACCATTACTCCTGCAGGCAAACACGTGTAGAATTCCTTTTCTTGCTGAGCAGGGCTGAGGTCAGAGAGAGATCAGTTTCGAGGAAGAATCCCCCTTCGGTCAGAAAGAAAAGCCCACATGAAAGACAGGTGCAGAAACGACCAGGCAAGCTCATCTCTGGAGAGTCCCTCTATTGATTCATTACATGGGAGCGTGTTAGAGATGTTCAGCTTGAATACAATCTCTCTGTTGGTGTACTTTGCACATTGTGTCTATAAAGTCTGCTAAAAAGATCAGCATAGATTTCCATGCTGGTTTATGATGGTTTATTGGTGGTCTAGCTACAGTGTAGTCATGCAACTGCATGACCAAGGATGTCTTGCCTGTCGTTCCTTTCTGAAATTGACTTGTTTTCTTATTACACATTCCTCATCTTTTATTCTAATATTACATTATATTACAATTTTTGGTCACACTTTATTTTAAGGTCCAATTCTCGCCATTAACAAACCATTAGCTATGACTTTTGCCTCAATAAACTCCTAATTTGCTGCTTATTAATAGTTAGTAAGGTAGTTGTTAAGTTTAGGATTAGGGATGTAGAATATGGTCATGCAGAATATGTGCTTTATAAACTAGACAGACAATATGTTAATAATAGGCATGGTAATAAGCAACCAGTTAATAGTGATAATTGGTCCCAATACTAAAGTGTCACCCAATTTTTACTATTAATAGTAACAAAATAAATATCAATATATTTGTATATGTGTGTGGGTGTAATTTTGTGTATAATATTTTATCATGTTCAGGAATTAATATAATATTAATAATATAAATAATTTTTTAATATTTATTTATTTATTTGCGGACTTACTAATTTATTGAAATATATTTATTGGATCCACCTCTAAACAGTTGATTGCAAACTCACATTCAGGAGACCAGCATCCAACATATAACAGCATTTTCAATAGGAATAACATAAAAGTGGCATTATAATTCAATGAAATAATCATTATGTTGACATAATGATGTTATCTTTCTTTTTTCTCATTCTTTTTATCTTAGTGCAACATGGGAAGGGAGCCGTTTCCTCTTCCACCAGCTCCTGCTCCTGCGTGTCTAGAGACTGAAAGTTACTATGAAGATCCACAACCCTATGATCCTATAAACATCAATGGTACGTCTCAAACTGGGTCCAAATTTGACATAAATACAAATGATCTTCTACTGTTTATTCTTGACTTTGACGTTCATGTCAAGCCATTTTTTAACCTGGGTAAAAAAGGATATTTCTAAAGATTAGGTTAGTGATTTGTGACTTTTTGCTTTTGTCCTATGAGAGGGAACCAGTGGTCATTGAGAGCTCTGTTTTAGCTCCATCCCACTGTATTCTACAGCTTTTCTGTGATACAGAGAAGCCTGCGGGCAGGGAGCACAGAAAACAGTGATGGTCTTTGTTCAACGGTAACCGGTTTTCTGGCTCTGAACACACAGTGACGGAACATTGACCGTGAGCCCAGGAAATGGGGCCAACAGTGATGGGGCATTTGGCTGGGGATGCAGAGTTCAGCCCAGCGAGGGGACAATCATTTACAATATTCTTCAGCAGATGACGTCTCTTCTTGGTCAAAGGATACAGAGGCATTAGCATGCAGCTGTGCGGTGTAATATCAACACACAAGGAATGCGCATGGCCAAAATCTGATGTTTCGGCACTTGTTTCGGCAGCTGATATCAAGCCAAACCTCATGGTTTAGGATGAGTGAAGTGAATTTCTAGTTCACGTTTTGACAGTGATGAAACCCTAAAATAATACAAGCAGTGATGCTGCTGGTTGCATAAAAACCACAAGACACAAATATTTAGTGCAGCCCAAAATATCAGTATTGAGTTTATGCAATACTAATGAACATTTCTCATGCATCAAACGCACTTATTTACTCTTCCTGTTTCTTTCTTGTGACATGTAAGCCACATAAGGTTTCACTATCTGTAGCTTCTCACCTGATCTTTTTTTCTCTTCCTCCCTTATTGCATTTCCCCTTTTATTGTCCTCCTGTGTTTCTGTAGATTTTGGGTGCTTTGCCATCATCACAGGGGTCAGGAAGCGCATAGAAGCTTCAAACAGTGTGGTCTAAGCTGTGATCACTCAGGGTATCTATCTTTGTTTCTCTCAGTGTACATCAAGAGAGAAAAACTATCAAACAGCACTCAAACAGACTTAAGGCTGCTGACTTTGCATGTGCTTGCTTGCTTAAGAGCATGCCGGACATATTCATGATGTACTCTCACTTCTCTGTGACCCAAAGCTCTCAGAAATACCTTTATCTAGACTAAACCAACTAGACAAACCAGTTTAAAAAAAACAATCATTCATGTCCCCATCATGTCCTGATTTACTAATCCTTATCTCGTTCCTTTTGTTTTCCATGGAAGAAACTCATACAGGACTGAAAAAACAGAACATTTTTGAGTCAACTATTCTTTTACTATTCTCTCACACAATGCTGAATTCAACAGAATTTGTAGGGAATTACTTGCTATTTGGAGGATATTACTTTCTTTTGTCCCAGACTCTCACCAGCCTCGCCTTCTTTGCTTATTGATTCATATATTTCTCACATTTCACATTTACAGAAGATACAGAACCAGTGAGCAGTTCGTATGAGTCCTATGATGAGGAAGAAGTGACGAAGGGTAAATCCACAGCGCAGCACCAGTGGCCGTCTCCTGAGGCATCCATCGAGCTAATGAAAGATGCACGAATCTGTGCCTTCCTCTGGAGGAAGAAGTGGCTTGGCCAGTGGGCCAAACAGCTGTGTGTCATTCGCGAACATCGTCTCTTGGTATGTGACATCATTGCTTATGTCAGTGACACCCATTTCCCTCCCATAGCTGATCTATGATATGAATGTTCACACAGATTCCAGAGTTGGCAATCTAGTGTTTACATGATTTATTATTGCACATTATTATGAAGAATGAAAGTTTGTCTTTTTATAATCTTTAATCAAAATGTAATAACTTGTGCCACCCCTAAAATGACTTTATTTGGATTATGTCACCAAGACCTCTTAAAGACCTTGAAAAAGCTCTCCCCTTCATCTACCTCTCATGGAACTTTTCATGAGTCAATCAATTTTCAGTGGAAAAAAAAAAATCCAATTCCACCCATAAAAATCCTCAAAAATGTCAAATTACAGAAAAAATGGGATGGAAATGTTTTGCATCTAACATTTACATTTTTGCATTTGCCAGATGCTTTTATCCAAAAAGCACTGCATTGAAGCTATACATTTTATCAGTTCATGCAATTATTGCCTCATAATTTACTATTTTTGCTACAAAAATGTTTTATGTTGACATTTCCTAGCACTAATGGAATATCAACAATTTTAAGAAAGTTCTCATGCTACTGTTTTCAGTGCTACAAAAGCTCAAAGGATCAGACTCCACTGCTGGATATCAGTCTGCTGGGCTGCAGCGTTGTCTACAAAGAGAAACAAACTAAGAGGAAAGAACACAAGCTAAAAATAACCCCACTGGGTGGAGAAGCCATCGTTCTGGGACTACAGAGCAAAGAGCAGGCTGAACAATGGCTAAAGGTGAGGGACAATGGGGTCTGGCCCATATGGATGAATAATCAGTATTCTGTTTATGCGGACATAGTTTAAAGACTTTCATCTTTATCAGGTTATTCAAGAAATTAGTCCGAAGAATGCTGCAGGATCTTCTGATGTAACTGACTCTCCAACACTCATCTGTACTAAGGTATGATAGAGTGGGGTTTATTCTCTGATTGATTTATGTATGAAACAATTTATGTTGAAAACATATTTATGTTGAAAACAATTTTGTGTGGATTTTTTTAAATAGTCTCTGTATCATGTTAAGCTTAAAAGTTCTGCCCTTTCTGGCAGGGTGAGCAGAGTGAGAGATATTCAGTGGCATCTGAAAGTGGCAGCAGCACAGACAGTCATGCAGAGAACCTGGAGAACAAAGATGGTGAGAGTGGATCATTACAGCTATTCTTTTAGGTGTCTGTTTACTTGACTACACCGGAAGTGACTTGAAGTTGTCTAAACTGGTAGAGTTGAAGATGCTTGACTGCAGCATCAATGTAATTACAGTTAATGACTTTGTATACCACTTTATTTTCAATGGAAATACATTGATATAAGAATAAAAAATGCATCATGAAAATTAGAAATGAGGCGATCAACTGAAGTTTAGACCTCAACATGCACTTCCAGAGTAGAAAGTTTCATTGATGAAAGTTCAAAACTTTGGGTTCAGTAATATTTTTTTTAAAGCAATTTATACTTTTATTTAGCAGAGATGCATAAAATTTTTCAAAAGTGACGCTGAAAATTTCTATATTAAATAAATGTGGTTCTTTTGAATTTTCTATTCATCAGATATTCCTAGTAAACAAAATGTATCACGGTTTTCACAAAAATATTAAGTAGCACAACTGTTTTTAACACTGATACCAAATCAGCATATGAGAATGATTTCTGAAGGATCATGGGACACTGAAAACTGGAGTAATGGCTGCTGAAAATTCAGCTTTGCCATCACAGCAATAAATTACATTTTAAAATATATTAAAATAGAATACAGTTATTTTAAATTGTAATAAAATTTCACAATGTTACTGTAGTAGTTTTATTACTGTAATTATGCATATAATATTTACCTTTCAGTTGTCATTTAATTTTTAGTTAAGAAGAAATATGGCAAGTTTAGTAACCTTATGAACATTGGAAAAAAGAAGGTTTCCTCTTTGGAAAGTCCGGAGAAGACTGTGGATACTTCAGGTAACCAGCCATCAATATATTTAGCTGACAAGTTTTTAAACTCCCACACAACCTTCCATTTTTATCATCTTCTCTTTGTTCCAGGCTACCTTAATGTCCTGGTGAACACTCAATGGAGAAGCAGGTGGTGCTCAGTGAGGGACAGGCAGCTTTGGATCTACAACGACAAAAGCAAGAGCAAGGTGTCCCAGCAGCCACTGTCTCTGGAGGGGTGCATGGTCCTGCCAGACCCCAGCCCTGAACACCTGTACTCATTCCGCATCCAAATGGATGGAGAGGAACTTGCAACCCTAGAAGTGAGTAGAGAGAAGTGAAGTTTATCACTGACTAGTCCCACATAGCAAGACTTATGACTGTGCAGCTTATTCCACCCACTTAGATAGGAAGTGATTGTCTGATTGACCTGTACAACATTCAGCCACAGTTCATTTTGTTTCTATGTGCAGTTTAGAGATCTGAAAGAGATCTGTGGGAAATTATAAAGTCTATAATAGCATAGCAAAAACTCATCAAAATATAGAACCGCAGTCAAACACCGAAAACATGAGTGGAAATGTGTTTAGATTTAGTAAATTTATGGCCATGTAACAATAATAGTATTTCACAGACAGGAAACAAATTCAAATACAGTTATATACAGCTTGTCATCTAGCTTGCTCACTCAAACAAATCTCTGAATATCTTCCAAAGTTTGTGGTGTATGACATCTGTATAAGACAATTGTTTGTTACAGTAAACCATAAGACCAGAGGTCACTGATTAGTAATTCTTTACACTCTCATGATGAGCCACTGTTTTTCTCAGTCTCACTGTCTGATGCCCTGATGTATCTTGGCATCGGTCCAACAGCCTGAATGAGATTTCTGAGAACTCCCCTCTCTTCATTCAGGTCTGGTGTATACAGTGTTGTGTGACTCACATCTAAAATGTGTGCTAAACAGACACTTTCAAGTTATATACAGTCTGTGATGTCTCTTGGACTCATCAAGCTGGATTTATTTGACCAAAAATATAGAAAAAACACTAATATTGTGAAATATTTACAACTTATAACTTCTTCTATTTAATATTTTTGAAATGTAATTTATTCATGATGGTAAAGCTGAATTTTCAGCAGTCATTACTCCAGTCTGCAGTGTCACATGATCCATCAGAAAACATTCTAATATGCTGATTTGGTGCTTAAGAAACATTTGCTGTTATTATTATCTATGTTGAAAACAGTTGTGCTGCCTAATGTTTTTGCAGACTGTGATGCATTTTTTCAGGATTTTTTATAAATAGATTTTCTTGAAATAGAATATTGATTTGAAATTGAAACATTTTGTAATAAGTCTTTTCTGTCACTTTTATGTAAATTAAATATGTAAAGTATTAACTTCTTTCAAAAAAAATGTAGGGATCCAAACTTTTGAATGCTAGTCTTTCTTTGTGTCAGTTTTGAATTACTGCTCAAAAAAATTTTCTACCCTCATTCTTGAGTTGTTTATCATTAGTTTTCAATAAGACGCTTCTCAGTAAACAGAGACTGAGGGAACAAAATGGTAACTTCTCAAAATTACTTCATGGGATAGTGAGGATTCAATATAAACTTCAACGTGACTGCCATCTTCAGGCCAGAATGAAATCAGTGGCAAACTGACTTCTTTTTGGCAGATAATTTTACCAGGCCTAGCTGCACCAGTGAAGGTATATGAATATCTCAAGGGGTATCAATAATTATATATCCTCCTCTTTCCTCTCAGGCTAAGTCCTCTGCTGATATGGGTCACTGGCTAGGGCTCATACTGTCACAGACAGGCACCAAAACAGACCCGGAAGATCTCACCTATGACTATGTGAACTCTGAGAGAATATCCAGTATTGTCAACGCTGCCAAGACCTCCATGTAGTAAGTTGTACATTAGTTATTTCAAAAAAAAAAAAAAAAAAAAAGGAATAGAATAGAAAAGAATAGTTAACACAAAATGAATTTTTTTTCATCATTTACTCACCCTCATGTTGTCACAAACCTGCATAGCTTTCTTCCATAGTGTACAAAAGGAGAAAATTTGAACAGAAGCCTATGGGCTGAAACTGTAAACCTCCAAAATGAAAAAGCACCATAGATGTACCATAGAATTGGCCAATATGATTTGTGATTTTCTTTTTTGAAATTTTGGAGCCTGATTTGTTTGTATTTGTCAGTCTAATGCAGAGGAGGTACTCAGAGCCCAACACATACACAGACAGCCCTCCGTCAGACCCTCATACCTGTGATGACATATATGATGATGTGCCATCCACGGAGAATGAACAGGAGGTGGGTGAGACACCCTTGTCATGCTTTTGTCGTAAATCTACACCACCCACTTTCATGCAGCTGTGTTTATTCTGAGTCATAGACTCAGGACAGTGGAAGATTCACTAAGCAATCTGCCAAAAATAATACGAGTGACAGGAAGTCATTGCTGTGACAGTGTTGTGTTTTTGTAACCCTGCAGGCCATCCAATTCAAATAATGTTTCTCTGATACTGTTGCTCTCTCTGGCTGTAGGAGGTTCAAGAGGTTCAGAATGGCAGCGAGGAGGGAACGGCAGGCGGCGAGGAGAACGGGAAGGACAGAGTGTATCTGGATCTGATCCCGGTTCGCTCCTTCCTGCACACAAGCTCGGGCAGAGTGTCACCTCAGACATCCAATACTTCACAGACAGAGCTCAGTCCAACATCTGCTCCCCAGGATGATCAGCTACACCCTAAAGAGGTTAACATTATAAAATGGAAAATGCATGTTAATTAGATCTAAATTTGAACAATTTATTTATGTATATGTTTCATTTCTTTAAATTGGCTTTGTATTTTTTAATGGAAATCCTTTGCAACATAATGTCTTCACTGTCACTTTTTCAAACATTTAATGCATCCTTGCTGAATAATTTATTAAAAAAAAAACTTATCTGACCCCAAACTTTTGAAAGAGAGTATGTATATATATATATATATATATATATATATATATATATATATATATATACACACATACATATGTTTTGCCAGTGTGTGCGTTCCCTGGTATTTAAATCCATTGCTTTGGTGTTGTTAGTGCCAAAATACAGATATATACTTATTAATAATGATACAAAATTAAATAAAAACATGTACACTGCTGTTTAAAAGTTTAGGATCAGTAAGATTTTTAATGTTTTTTTTTTAATGGAGTCTCTTATGCTCAGCAAGGCTGTATTTATTTGATCAAAAATACAGAAAAAAACTGTAATATTGTGAAATATTATTGCAATTTCTAATACTGGTTTCCTATTTTAATATGCTTTAAAATATGATTTATTTCTGTGAGGCAGCGCTGAATTTTCATCAGCCATTACTTCAGTCTTCAGTGTCACATGATCCTTCATAAATCATTCTAATATGACGATTTATTATCAGTGTTAAAACTGTTTTGCTGCTTAATATTTTTTTGAAACCTGTGATACTTTTTTCTTTGATTCTTTGATGAATAGAAAAGTTAAAAAGAACAGCATTTATTCAAAATAGAAATCTTAGATAACTATCACTTATCCATTTAACATCCTCGCTGAATAAAAGTATCAATTTCTTTAAAAAAAAAAAAAGAAAAAAATTACTGACCCCAAACTTTTGAATAGTAGTGTATATTGTAACACAAATTTTCTGTTCTTTTTAACTTTTTTAGTTATCAAAGAATCCTGAGAAAAGTATCACAGGTCGCAAAAAATATTAAGCAGCACAACTGTTTCCAACATTGATTAGAAATCAGCATATTAGAATGATTTCTGAAGGATCATGTGACACTATAGACTGAAGTAATGATGCTGAAAATTCAGCTTTGCTTCACAGGAATAAATTATATTTTAAAGTATATTAGAATAGAAAACTGTTATTTTAAATTGCAATAATATTAAACAAAATTACAGTTTATTTCTGTATTTTTGATCAAATAGATACAGCCTGGGTGAGCATAAGAAACTTTAAAAAACATTTAAAATCTTACTGATGCCAAACGTTTGAACAGCAGTGTATTTTAATACAAATGTTTAAAACCTTCTATACAATTCTTTTCTAAAAACAGAATGAAACAAATGAAACCTCATTACCGAGCAGCACAGAGCACCTCGACCATCCACCTGTTGCTCCTAGAGTGGAAACAGACCCCTCTCCAGCCCCCAATCTGCCCGTCCAGACTCAAAGAATCAGTTTCCTCAGTCAGGAAAACCAAAAGAGGGCCTCTCTCACCTCAATGCCATCCCAAACCCAAACCCTACCCCAGACGTCTACACAAACGCCCCAGAGTCCACCCATCTCCAGAGGAAGAGCCGCCAGCACAGATAGATTTCTTGATAAACTCAAGTTCTCACCAGCAGGTGAGGGTCATCACTTAAGTGAGCATACCTTCAGTATGTGAATGTATGTCATGTCTCAAAGCTCCTACACATTCCCTCCTGTTTAGCAGGCCCAGGGTCAGTTGAGGTGAAATTAGGGAAGAACAGGACGGAAGCCGACGTCCGGCGTTATAGCGACGAGAGAGACCGGCTGGAGCGAGAGAGGGAGGAGGTTAAAAACACTCTGGCCACACTGAGGAAAGACAGACGAGAGGTGAAAGAGGAGCTGAGCTCCTGCCAAGGTACTGCAGCGCCACCAATTGGTCATGTTTGGAAATGCCCATGTGTTAAAACCAGTAGTTTTGATGGTGTTTTCTTTCTATTTTCAAGTTGTAATTGTTTTTATATATTACTTAGTTCTGACATACTATAACACCACAATGTCACTCTAAATGTAAAATGCTATGCTTTTGATTATGGCTCATATAGACCCCACTCAGCAGGCCTCTCTGGAGGCTCGTCTGAAGCAGATGGAGGAGACGTGTCGTGAGGCGGAGCATCGGCGAGTGGAGGTGGAGCTTAGCCTGATGGAGGTGAAGGAGAATTTGAGAAAAGTGGAAGCTGGACCCTTTACACTGGGCACCACGGTAGAGAGCAGTCTACTGGAAACTTCAACGGTTAGTATGACGACAGCAAATCAGAATTTTAAAACATATAGAATTTAAAATATATAACAACAGTAAACAGTTATTTTTAATCGTAGTCATATTTCACAATGCTACTGTTTTTACTGTGTTGTGTTTTTGATCAAATAAAAGGCAGCCTTGGTGAGCATAAGATACGTTTCAAAAACAAACAAGCGAGAAATAAAAAAACGTACCTACTCAAACTTCTGAATAGTAGTGTATAATCTGTTGCAAAACCAAATGAGCTGCTTACCTGACGTAAGCATACTAGGTGGAAATATTCAGTACCGTTAAGAACACAATTCCACTGTGTTTTTAATAATTATACTTTTTTTGAGGGACACAAGTCCAGCTGATTACATTGTTGTGTATTCTAGCCCAAGATGGCACCTGTATCCAGCCCTGCTCCAAATACACCCACCAACACCTCCAACAATGGAGATTCACCTGTCAACTCTGCCACAGCGCTGAAGAACAGACCCATGTCCATCATGGCATCCGGCAAAGGAAACGTTCTGCAGAAGGCCAAGGTCAGAGTCCACTTATGCATTAATTTCTTTATTTAAAAAAAAGCTAACTTTCCCCCAAATATTTGAAAGGTAGTATATATATAACAATGGTATATGAATATGGTTATGCAAAGTTCTAATGGTATTACTATCTGAAACCATTACCACCACAAGTGTATTCAGTCTTTTTTGTTTTTTTAACAATATATTCCTGTGTTATGCCATTCTCTCTCTGCAGGAATGGGAGAAAAAAACCACAACCTAGTGGAAGGGAACAGAGAGCACAAATAGACTTTTTAGCCAAAGCTCAAAGGACTGCTAAGGCAAATGCTTCAAGCAGGGATGACGAGAGAGAGAGGGTGTGTCCAATGACCTGCAGGCTCCGCCCCCTGAAACATCACCCTCCACTTGTCCCTGCTTCTCTGCATTCAGAGGCTGAGATGGTACTGGGTACATCCAGGCAGCTGATCCAAGACTATATTTTCTGTTCTCTGCCAAATAACACCACTGGACGACAACAGATTTTAAATCTATTCAAGTCAATTTTATGTAAGAGAAAGGAAGGGAATGACTGAAATAACTCTTCCAGTGGTGTGCACATTATTTGATGGATGTTTCACAAGCTTGAGAAGAGACCAAAAACAGTTAGGCAAGCTTCGAGAACCACTATTTTTAGATCGAAACATTTAGATTCAAAACCGTAAATCAGCCATTTGGTACATCTGGTACATTGTAGCTTGGTTCATGTATGCTGGTAACCAAGATGTGAATATACATTACATATCCGTTCAGTGTTTTTTGATTTGTTACTGTACGCTAGCTGAAACATGCACTTTTTATTCAAATAAAAGTTTGTACTGACAACAATTCATATTTATGCAAAACCGGTAGACATAGTTAAACAAGAGGCATCCTGCTTTGAAATTGAAGAAAACTGCATTTTCTCCAGTAGGTGGCACCAAAACAACACTAAAACACTATAAAGTATTTGAGTTAGATTCAAAATTCTGGAAAAAAAAATTAATAGCTTTACAACAGACGAATGCACCACTGTAGTTAACTCAAAATAAATATGGTCAAAAATGCCTCTAACACGAGGCTTTCTGTAACAAGGCGTTTTCAATATGACAAGCAGGTCCAAATCTCAGACAGTATATATGTTCATAAAGGGTTTTCAGTGCTGAATAAACTATACAAACAGCATCAAGCCCCTTAAGATTGACCACGAATAAAAAAGTCCCTAACAGCATTTACAAAATTGATGAAATAGATACATATCCCGTTTGAATTGTCATCTGGATTGCGTGTTCATCAGCATCTTAAGTCAATGTGAATTTAGAATGATCTCTAACTCACATCGCTGAGCTGTATCTCTGTCTATGTGTGTGTTTTCTCTTTATCTGTGCTGTGTCAGGGACGCGTGTCTCCTGCGGTGCCCCTTATAGCGCTGCAGCAGCTCTTTTTCACTCTTGTGCTGACGGCGCCTCAGGCCTGCAGGTTTAGGAAGATCACCTCTGGATGGCTGCTCTCTACTTCCTGAAAAACAAGTTCTCAAAAATACATAAATCAAAACACTTAAACATACCCTGCCAACCCCTTGTCCATTCTGAAAACACCAAAATTATGACCCTTCCGGCGGGCATAGAAAAAAGGACAAATCAAATTATAGCACTGACTAAGCAGATGTGTGAAGCCATGTTACATCATGTTCATAAGATGGTTTATATAATCAGGATTTATACTGTAAACAGCTTCTTAATCAGAATTTTTGTATTATTATAAAATATATATATATTAAAACAACATTAAAACAACTAAAATTAGGTGAAAAATAATAATACTTGTTTTCAGATAATATATCCTGATTATTTATTATTATTATTATTTATTGATTATTATTATTACTTTCATTTTTTATTTTGTTTTATTAAGCATGGAAATAAAATTTATTAACTACCGTTTAAAAGTTTGGGATGGGTAAAGGATTGTGTTTGGGATTATGCTCACCAAGACTGCACTGATTTGTAAAAAATTATGTAAGTAATAATAATAATAGTAATAGCAATATTACTCCAGTCTTCAGTGTCACATGATCCTTCAGAAATCATTCCAATATGCTGATTTGGTGCTCAAGAAACGTTTCTTCTTATTATCAATGTTGAAAACAGTTGCACTGGTTAATATTTTTGTGGAAACTAATAATTTTATTTATAATTCTTTGATGAACAGAAAGTTCAAAAGAACAGCATTTATTTGAAAGATACATCTTTTGTAACAATGTAAAAGTCTTAACTGTCACTTTTGATAAAAAAAACACCTTACTGACCCAAAACTTTTTTAAGGGTAATGTACTGAAGTACAGTAAATACTTAAAATAAGAAAAACAAATATAAAAATATATTACTCATTTAACTTTTAAGGATATTTAGATATATCACTAGAAAAAAGGACAAAAATAAAGTTTTGTTTGTTGCAGCATTTGTTATATGAGAACCTAAGACTCAGAACCTTAAACTATTTAAACAATTTTCTGTTGCTTGTATACTGTAATGACTAAATTGTGAGTTAACTTTGAATATTTATACTTTTTTTGCCCTTTTTTACCTTTATTTACATAGGCAAGTAGATTGGATAGGAAGTGACGTAGCAGAGAGAGAGGGAACAGGATGGAAAAGCACCAGAATTTGAACTCAGTTATGTGTCGGATATTATGTGTCAGAGCACTGTCATCTATCACACTGCAGGACTATTCCATTGAGCTGCAAATAAGCTAAAAGTAACCTAAAAATGTGAATGAAACGCCTATATATTTTTCAAAAACGAATTAGTAGTTATTGATACTGACGTGTTTCGCAGTGTGGACCCTTCCAACCATGGCAATCACAGCGGTAGCTGCCATTCAGCAGCACACAGATGCCATCATTCATACAGGGGTTTGGACTGCACAGGTTAACAGGTTTCTTCACGTCTGTACAAATAGGATCAAGTTACAGAGAGCAACACATGAATATAAATACATCAGAGACCTTCAATCAGCTCATTACCTGCACACACCATCTGTACCAGCACATCATCAGAGTATTTCAGGTCATCATATGAAGGTACAGAGATCATGTGATCCTCAGAGCCGGCGATGCGGAAGAGAACCTCCTGCTGTATGTCCCCGATGCCGACCACAAACACTGATACTCCACTATCACGGATCTTCTGGGCAGGCACAGCTGCATCTTCCGCACTCGTCCCATCAGTCAGCACCACCACGGCTTTGTTGACTCCAGGCCGTGCTCCTTTCCCCACTGTCAGGCTTTGGGAGAGCACATGGAGCAGGGCTGAACCTGTAGAGGCCTTCCCACCCAGAAAAGCAGCGTCTCCCACCGCCTTCAGCACAGCGGAGCCCGAATCATACTTGTCCAGGTCAAAGACCGTGACGGGCCGCCTCCCATAAACCACCAGTCCCACCTGAGCCACATCTCGATTGATGTCGAACTGCACTGAGGTGCTCCGAACAAAGTCTAGAAGGTGGACGAAGTTGTCCTTTCCTACACCACTGGAGGCATCCAACACAAAAACAAGGTCCAAAGCTTGACCCAGACAGCCTAGCAAAGACAAAAAGAGCTTTAGTATAACAGTTAAAAATATTTATCTGTTTTGGAAACCCTGCTTTAAATATTCATTGTCATATTTTAGTGCATTATTATGCTAAGAATGTATTCAGAACATGATTTACATATTCTGATTAATGCATACCTTCAAGTTCACTTATAAATTTGCGTCATTTTGTGCAAATCCAAGTAGGAATATTACATTTACATGTACATTGTGCACCGGCCCCGAAAGGGACATGGTGATGGAAAAAGTCAAAAAAACTATTCCAATGCTTTAGTTTTTTCGCAAAACTTTGTCTTCGCTCACGTAACCTTTGCGTTCCTTTGCATTTACTTGCAAAAGTTTTGTTTTCCTGAGAAACTGTGTTCACTTACAAAACTTTTGCATTCCCTCATAAAACATTTGCTTTGCTCACAATTACTATTAAAATTTTTGCGAAATTTTTGCATTTCCCTTAGTAATTTTGCGTTCAATCGCAAAACATTCACATTCCCTCTCAAAATTTTGCCTTCACTCACAATTACTTTTAAGTTTCACAAACGTTTTGCATTCCCCTTAGTAACTTTGCATTCAATCGCAAAACATCAGCATTCCATCTCAAAACTTTGCCTTCACTCACAATTACTATTAACATTAATAAAAATTTTCTCAAGTTTTGCTTTCCCCTAAGAAACTTTGAGTTCACTCATAAAATCTTTGCATTTCCTCAACAAACGTTACATTCACATAACTTATGTAGCTACTGATTATGACTGAATTATTCAAGATTTTTTCTTCTATAAAAAAAAATCTGTAAGTGCATTAATTTATTGTATTGGGGTAATTTTCTCTGTTCGTTTTTTGGCAGCGGTATGTTTCGTATAAGATTGATGACTTACCGCAATGATTCACTTTTTTTTTAATCTTCATGTAACTATTTGTTAATGTACATTGTACACTTTTGTCAGTAATTTTGTAGATGAGATTAATACTAGTTGTACAAACTACTTTTATGGTGTTTTTTGTCCTTTTTGCACTTTTCACTTAAATTGGATGGAAAAATCAGCTTGTACATTCTGCTACACATTTCTTTTTCACTGAAGAAAGAAAATATAGACTGACACCAGAGTGAGTAAATCAATTCTGGGTGAACTATTTCTTGAGGAACAACAATCTCAGATAAGCATTTCTGCGGACTTTACAGTAGTTAAAATGAAGAATTGTTTAGATCTCTACCCTGGTTATCGACGCTGCAAATTTTGGCTCTTAGTTCTGGGATCTTTGCGCTCAATCTATCAGCTGACTGGTATGTGATGGTGCGCTGGGGGTTCCCCGTGATGTTGTTTATTTCAGCCCTCATCTCGTCTGGCGCTACACCGATGATGAAGATCTCCCTGTCCCTTGCGTACTTCGTTGGCTCCACCACAGGGTCCGCAGATGGCGTTCCCATGAGCAGCACTACCACTCGTGGCAGGTCATCCTGAATGTCAGCGAACACGGGTGCACTCTGGAAGCCGTGGCGCGTGACGTATCGAAGGGCATTTCCAGCCTTGGCCTGCCCACCCCGATACTGCATGCCCTCAACAGCCTGGATCAGCTTTGCTGGGTCTCTATGCTCCCCAATTTTGGCCTCGATCTTCACATCACTTCCATATTGTGCCAACCCCATCTTCACAGGGGTATCAGAACTCAGTACAGCCTGCATGAAACGCTTCAGGAAGGACTTGAAGCGCAAGAAACCCTCTAGAGTAAGTGCAGAGGAGCCCTCAACCAGGAAGAGCACATCCACAGAGCAGTCGAAACTCAGAATGGGAGCTGGAAAAGAGCATACGGTTAATAGCCGCTCTGATTGACATACATTTATTTGGACTCCTTTCTCAGATCTAAAGAACATGCTTAACATACCACTTCTGCATTATCTTTATTTTAGTTAAGAGTTTAGTTAGGATCATGACACCACAACATTGTTAAAGGAGATGGGCACAGGGGCTCTCCTTTATCCATTAACATATGCAAAAATGCATTTACGAACAGCATAAACAAACAAAAAGATCCATCTTTCGCTCTGCAGGTAAGTAGGGTCATCTGATCTAACCCCTGCCTGTGATGTCATTCACACTGACTGACAGAAAGAGGTTATGTGCGTCATCATTCTGATTGGCCAGAGGATTCTATGTCAGTGTTACAATGGAACTCATGGGGACTGATGATGGTTTCTATCTCTGAATCTCATTAAGGAAACTACCTCACCCATCTCCAAAATATATCTGTGTGTGTTTGTGTGGTCAGAACCTACATATCTCTACATACTTTTACGATAATCTTATGCTAGTTTTTTTTTTTGTACGACTGTTTTTGGAGGCTGCTACGGTACTATTATTACTATCGCCACTGTCAGATTTATCCCACCCTGAAAATAACATATTTTAAAAAGTGTGGTTGGTCACTTAACAGTTCTTGGTCAGTATATGTTGCACCACGCTACGCTGATGGCCAAAAGAATGGCTCTAACATATTATTTAACCTAAATTTTAAAATTAATTTTATTCGTAGTATTTTCTAACACAATAGTAATAATAAAGAAAAATATAGTAATTAGTACTAGTAGTAGCATCATTATTAAATTAATACAATAGTAATAATACTTTTTAAATTTATATATAAAATTAATCTTTTATTTTATTTCACTGATTTAATGTGTATTGGTGTTTTGGCATAAAAAATAAACATGCATATAGCAATAATCATAAAATTATTATTATTATTATTATTATTATTATTATTCTTTATATTAATGTCATTTTAGTAACTGCTTTTGTTGTGTGGATAGACGCTTTGGCAATATTGTACAGTATGCAAATCAATCATACCAAAGTTTTTTTTTTTTTTTTTTAAGAAATTAATTTGATGGTTGCATTTCACTGCACAAGGCAAAACGTTTGCAAGGTTTCTGACTTTGAGGGCATTTGGAGATGAGAACAGAGTGGTATTAGCTCCTAATTAGAGTGTCCCTTTCATCTGAAGGACATAAGACCTCTGAGGTGAGCCATGACCCAGCCCGAAAGCTGACCCCCACTGTAATGTGAAACCATGAGCTGTTTATGACAACTCCCACCCACACATATATACAATCCAACCAAACCCTCCACAAAAAAATAAATAAATAAATAAATAAATAAAAAATGAATAAAAAAAAAAACACACATCTCACACTGAACGTGAGACTGGGACAGCTCATTAGATGCTGAGGAGTGTGGGAAGAGAAGCACATGAATGTGAACTCACCACAATTGGGATCACTGCCATAGCCCGCGGGACACTCGCAGCGGTACTTATCCAGTCCCTCAGATATACACGTCCCACCGTTCTGACAGGGCTGAGAGTCACATGGGTCTGAAGAGAGACAGGATCATTAATGTTAATCAAATTCTAATGATTATTCAGTTAAATATTCATTATTCCGATTGTTAGCTCTTACCTGGACATATAGTTCTGTGACAGACAACAGGGTGTTGCCTGTAAACTTTGTTATACCTATAAGACAATGCAAAAACCAGTGTCAATCCACAAATTTCTGTTAATGAACTTAACAGCCATGAAACCTCAAAATTATACTACTACAAATAATAATAAAAATAACAATACCTAATCAGTAATAATAAACTATTACTACTGTTGATATAATTTTTTTGTGTGTATTAGCATGTCAAAATAATAATTTTATTTATTTATTTAGTTAGTTAGTTATCTATAGTTATCTATCATAACTATTATTAGTATTTATTATTAGTAGTAGTAGTAGTAGTATGATTAGTATTTTTTGGTTAAATTTTCTAAAAGATAATGTGAAACCAGTATCACATTTCTGTAAATGAACTCCTGTATGTTTTACCTCAGGCTATGAAACTTAAAAATTATTATTATTATTATTATTATTATTATTATTATTAATAATAATAAACATTTAATTATTAATAAAATAATTTATTATTCATTTACTTATTTTTTGTCAAATGTTTTGTAAAACAACATGAAACCAGTTTCATGCCATATGATTCTGTTAATGATCTCCTTTAAGTTTCACCTCAGGCCATGAAACTTAAATATGAGCTTGGGACACTTCAAAAGAACAAAAACACACAATGTGATACAATACAAACATAAGCTCAGACCTGAGGCATTTCTGTGATTCAGGGCCGGCCTAGGCTCTGTTGGTGCTCTAGGCGAGATTTTACATTTCCGCCCCCCACCCCCCACTAAAAAAATTAAGAAAATGCAGATTTTTCAAAACTTTACTATAATAACATAACATAACATAAATACTGATAAGTATTAGCATAAATAAGTAGTAAACAAATTGTGATAATAAATAAATGCGCCTTTTAGGTATTTTATGTGTGAATCTGTTAAAACATTGAACAGACCAGACATGAGTTATACTCCCAAACAGAAAAATGCAACCCACAACTATGCCTACAGTGACAAGTACTTATTACAACAAAGAAAAATATGAGCAATATGAAATGCCTAAAATAGTCTAACAGACAACAAAGGCAACAAAATAAAGGCTACATTTTGTAATTTATTTGTAGATGTTAGCCAGCTAGCTAGCTAGTTAGTCTAATTACTAATCCTACATCGGTACTTCTGCAGCAACGTAGGACGATTTTGAAGTTGGAGGAGAAAATGAGATGGAAGTTTTTCGACATACTCTGACAAGAACCAGAAAAAACAAAGTTCATGCAGAGCTAGACAAGAGGAGTGTTTGAGGTTAAAAAGTATATAAATTGTAATTTTTTTTTTAGAAAATAACCAATCGTTTCTCTAGATAAGACCCTTCTTCCTCGGCTGGGATTGTTTAGAGCCTTTTGAAGTTGCATTTAAACTGCATTTTGGAAGTTCAAACTCGGGGCACCATAGAAGTCCATTATATCGAGAGAAATCCCGAAATGTTTTCCTCAAAAAACAATTTCTTTACGACTGAAGAAAGAAAGACATGAACATCTTGAATGACAAGGGGGTGAGTACATTATCTGTAAATTTTTGTTCTAGAAGTGAACTACTCCTTTAAGAGCACATAAATGGCAAAACTCTTTTAACTGCATGCTCCATGGATAATTAATGTGTTATGATGATTATAATTAAGTCATGCCACAGAAAGTGTTTAAATTAGCCTAGTCCAACATGACATGTTGTCAGATCTTATGATTTTTCGTTGATGTCAATTTTATTTTATTCTAACATTATTTTAATCAGTTCGATGATCGATCAGTACTAAAATTATGTTAACTGTCAGAAATTATTTTGCTTAATATATATGGTGTAGGAGCGCACGATGGTCGCACTTCCTACCCCCCCCCCCAAAAAAAACCTTTCGTGCGGCGCCCCCCAGTCATTTTGCACCCTAGGCAATTGCCTATGTCGCCTATGCCAAGGGCCGCCCCTGCTGTGACTAATGATCCATGCTGGTGTCCAATGGAGTCAGTATACATTAAGAATGTGCATTTTGCTCCATTTACCTGTAATGAGGGCAGAGGGACGTGTACGCTGAGTATCCCTTGGACCCCTTCCAGCACATAAAGTTTCCCTGAAGCTCTTTGACTGTCTCCAAGGTTTTCTGAACACACGGGTAAGACTCCACTTTACACCCTGCAGATATCACAGTGCAGGAAATGTGACTCGCTGTTCATAAACCCAAATGGTGCTGTTGATTGAGTCACAGGTGAGTCTTTTACCTGAAGGAACGGCAGTGCAGACGGATGAGGTGGTGAGGGTGGTGAATAATCCGTTTACAGCATCACTGAAGTGTTCTGCGAAAAACACATGAGTGTCTGAAGGGCTGCTCGCCAATTCACGGAGCTCTTCCCATCTAAGGAGAGAAAGACAAAGCATGATTTAGCAGCTAATATGCATTGTGAAAAGCACTACAGTTCAAAAGTTTCTTTTAATTTAATTATTGTTTAAAATGTAATTTATTCCTGTGATGACAAAGCTGAATTTCAGCAGACATTACTCCAGTCTTTAGTATCACATGATCCTTCAGAAATCATTCTAACATGCTGCTTTGCTGCTCAAACATTTCTTATTATTATCATTGTTGAAAACAGTTGTGCTACTTAAGACCTCAAACTTTTGAACACTTGTCTAGGTCACATAGTCAATCCCAGATTTATATTACAGGACATATTGTGCAGTAAAATTTTGCCGATACATTTTGAGATGCCAGAGCATATGGTGCTGCAAGAACTGAGGGGTTTCATTCATCTAAATGTCACTATAATTCACCCAAACACACCACTGATACATTCCCAGCTGTTAGATACGGCCATTAAGGTGAGTTTATCCACTAAGATTCCCTCTTCCTCCTGCACCTGTTGGGAAGCTGCCATAAAGCCTCAAAGTAAATAGAAAACACAGGAATTATGCTATCTGCAGCCTAACCAACAGCAACAACACACATCCAGGCTGTCAGCAGTCTTTTAGGGTACAATAACACACCTGTCAGCAACTGTCAGCAAATACATACTATGTATGTATGTACTAGAGCTGTCAGCAAACCAGTTCACTGACTAAGAGCTGAAAAAAATTACAATATGACAGCACCTGTCCCTGCAAAATGCTTCAGAACAATCACTAACAAAAAAGCACTGAAAAGTATACCTTAATATTACCTATCTTAAGTCATTCTTATATGATTTTTCACACTACCTTGAAGTACCTTGTAAATACTATAGTATACTCTCAGTGCCACGGTCTATATTAAAGTACCACAGTATTACTATCTGATATCATCATGATGAGATACTATAGTGTTTTTTTGCACTACAGTAGTGAACGTGGTGAGAAAATTCTTAATTGTCATGGAAATTATGTCACATCAAAATATCTTAAAGTCAAAGCAAAATATAATTTCTTATTTAGTGAAAAATGAGTTTAGGGTGAAATATGACCCGGAGATGTTCTAGACAGGTTTTGTGAAGCAGGTAATTAGAGATGTGAGGGGTTTTATTCCGTTATTGAAGTGAGTGTAAATGTTTAGTGTTACCTGGGGTAACGGATCCCCACGGCAAACAGAGTCACTCCAGACAGCTTGAGCTCTGAGGCAGCCAGCTGCACTGCCCCCTGGGACTTTCCGTCAGATAAGAGGATGAGGACGCGTGGCACTGTGGAATTGCGTCCGCCGGAAAACCCCTTCCTCAGAACGAACTTCAGAGCCAGACCTGTCTGTGTGCTTCCACCTCTGAGCGAGAGAAAGAGACAGACTTACTTAATACGTCTAAAACTGAGAGTTTAGAATATCAAAATGAACTACAGCCACACATATCACTGTGAAATGATATTCCAGTCTTTATTACTGAGCTTTGTGGCTTGTCACACCTCCACTGTGGAGAACAGTAAATCAGATATCCACAGCAGCACAGTCAGCACTGAAGAGGACAGACTGGCAGGTAGTGTTCTTTGACTGCCTCTGCTCTGATCTCTTCTTAATTTAACTACAGCGGCCCCTCAGAAGTCTTAGGATAACACAGAAGCCTTTAGTTCCCTTCACTGCACTGTGTCCTTAATGCACCCCTCATGATGAAACCTAAACCAATTACCACACTCTCAGGTTTACACTGGCTGCACCTTTATCTTTGGGTTGATTCAAACTCAGCTTGACTTCTTTCCAGTGTTAATGCATTCTCTGAACTTCATAAATTAACTTAAAACTTGATACATAAATTCGACAAAAATAGGTTGTGTTGAAAATGTAATACAAAGAAACATCATGTAAAATGAAATAATATTTAAGATTCTGCACTATTTGTCACCAATAAAACAAGCAAATTTGTGACACTGACCATGTGAACTACTTTATACAGAAGATCAGAAATTGATGTAAACTGTTATACTGATAATATTATGATAATATTATTTTGTCATTAAAGCATCTGTAGTAGACAGTAGATAAAAATGCAAAATAAAAGTATTTTCCCTAAATATATTATATACAGAATATCATATAAATATAAAAAACTGAACGCTCATGATTGCACATTATTTTCTAAAATATTTACAACTACAATAAAATGTATTCATTTTTTTATTTTTGTGCACACACACACACATTTATACATTACTTATATTTATATATTTTATTTATATCATTTAAAAATTTATTTTATTTATATTTATTTATATTTATATACATACACACAGGCAATTTTCAATATTTTAATAGTAATTCTAATTACTGAAATTCACCTTTTGTGTTTTTGTTGTTTTTAATTATTTATAATTTGTCATTATTTATCTTTTTCCACATTACAGAAATGAGATTGAGATAATATAAATACTTTTATTTAATTTTTTACAGTATGTATGTACTGTATCTATCCTTGCATGTACAAAATATAGTTTCATGAGTGACTAGTGAATAACAGCTACATTTTTCACTGTCACCTACTGACAATACTCCTTTATCCTGTGCTGAAATACATGATCTCCTATATCCGACAGGGATACTGACTGAGTGCCAGTTGAGACGCAGACATGTGCACAGCTGGGCTTCTCTCCATCATCTTTGCTCACAGTTGTTCATCTAGACAGACAAGTGATGATATTTTCATAGAGTGGGAATCTGAAACAGTAATTTCACAGCCTGTCAAGGGAGATATGGTATGTCCTGACTGGGTGATGAGGTTCAGGCCAGCTGTGTGCTCAGAGTGTAATTCAGCTACTAGTCATTACAGATCCTTGCACACCCTTCACCACAAAAACCATTAATTCAACCTCATCAAGCCGTCCATCACACTCAGATACACTTGCACACACATGTTGAGAGTGTAATGTAAACACAAGTCCCCCATGTCAGTGTTGACAAAGTCTCCAAGATATAAAATGGAGTGAGGTATTTCTCATCCTCCACAGGAAGTGCTAAGGCCTTACAGAAACAATATCAGTAATCTCTGTACCTATAATGGATTTTCTTCATCTTTTTCTTCAGCTCCTCTTTGCTATTGTAAGAGTCTAGACTGATTTCCAACTTGGGTGTGGAACCAAACTGAATCACGCCAACTCTCACCTGCCCAAAACAGAGAATGCAGTTTAAACACCACAAACAGGAAGAAGATTGAACTCAATGAAGTTGAAGATCAGCCCTACAAAATGTAAAGGAATACAGTGTAAAAATGATTCTGGAGTAGATTTTACAAGAAAGTCTTAAAATACTACTTCTTACTACTTCTTTGTACTTATTTTTCTTCGTGAAAATAGTTTCTACACCAATTTATTATTTTTTTTAGGTTAGTTCACCCTCATGTCGTTTCAGTTTTGTATGCTATTTTTGGTAGTGATCAACGGCTGTCATATTCCAAAACATTCAGAAAAAAAAGAAAATTTATATGACTTGTGTGTTATTCCTTCAGGTTATCTGAAGTCAAATTATAGCTTTATGTGAACATAAATACCAAAAAAACACCCATTATTCACTATTATTAGTCAAAATTCACATTTGGTTATTTCATATAGAAAAATAATGATGTTTTGACATTAATGATGTCAATAAATAATTTTTTCAAAAATGTACACTTAAAAAATTAGAATATAAGTGCTTTTTTTTAGTGTTTTTTTTTTTTATTCTTGTTAGAGCCTGAGCACTATAAAGAGCAAGAATTGCATAATAAAATTACAGCATAGTCGATTAAAACGACATGAGGGTAAGTAAATAATGACAGTTTTTCAATTTTGAGAGAACTTTTCCTTTAATCTGAATTCATGCAATCTGACCTTGTCTGTGCTGACATCGAGAGCCTCACACAGCTTCAAGACATAGTGGCGGGATCGTTCAAATCCTCCTTTCCCAACGCTATAAGAGCTATCCATCACAAAGAGAACATCCATGGCTGCGGAGCACTGCATCACTGATCACAGAAGAAAACACAAAGCTTACCCATCTGACCTCCATCTTTAGCTATTGAATGGTCACTAATGTATAGTATTAGTCCATTAAAGTCCAGACTGATTAACCCAATGGTACATGAAACAACACAATGGCGGCGCAAAGCGGCAACATGTTCACATAAACACTGGCCTGTATTTGACACCCTTAAGCAGCTCAAAGGTCGCCTGTGGCATGTTCTAGCAGAGATAAATACTAACAAACACATTACAGCAAGTTTGTGCTAGTCAACCGGCTAAATTATAATCCATGTAGCCGTCATGTTAGAACCCGCCGCCTGTCATGTGATTAGACAGAGACAGCATGCCGCTGTCTGTAACAGCACACACACACTTTTAGCTGTCCATATGAGGACACAACATAGACTTCTATTGTTTTTATGTAACGCTAAATATAATTTCTAGAAGACAACTCCTTGGGACAATTTTGTCCCTAAATTATAGGTAAGTAAATACACAAACTCTCACAGGCTTTCCGTGTCTCTGCAGAGTCATTCCTTCAGATGTTCAACATGAAACTAAGCCCTCTCTTTACAAGTAAACACAGGTTATTCTCTCACACATTTAAATGGAAACACACTGGCAGTAGATCAGTAGTTCTTCATACAGACATGAATTCTTCTATTCTAGAAATACTTTCAATGCTGTCCATCTAAAGTCAAAGCAAAATTTATTCAGACACCTTCAACATGTCTCACACTATCACAGTTTATTCGCTATAGTTTAGAAAATGGTAATAAAATATGACAAGAACTCAACAGTTTAACTGTGTCAGAACAAATTCATCTTGATAATGTCAGATAACTTTGATAGAAAGGTATGTAGCAAAACTTGGTCAGGTCAAAGTGACTAATCAAATTTTTGGTCCCAATTTTTTTTTTTTATCAATTTTACAGGTAGTTCACTGTATGAAGAATTTTTAGGTATAATATGTCACAGTTTACTTTATTTTGCTATCCTCACTTACATAAATGAACTATATTGTCCTGCAACCACTAGTAAAAAAAAATATCAAAAATTGTATCTGGTGACTGAATAATGTTTGGTTTGACTGTACACTACAGAGCTGCTTTGTAAATGTTTGATTTGATTTTCTGACTGAGAAAGAAAAAAAATTCAACACTCACTTTCTCCAGCAGCGTTTATCTTCATAATGGTTTCGAGATCCGTTTGCATTTCCTGCACAGAGGAAATGAACCAAACTATAAAGAAAGAGATACTGTCGTTAGTAGATAGTAGCTAGTAGATGGAAAACTTACCAAACAATCTGAAATTGATTTTTTTTACCCTTTTTTTTTTTAAATGATGAAAAATGATTTTTACAATTGTTTTTAAAAGTAAATTTAAAAAAATTATAAACCAATAAAACTGGCCAAGAATGGGTCACATTTTTTAAAATAAAAAAAAGGTTACAGCCTATTTTTGGATAATTAAGGTTATTTTAAAATCATTAAGCACCACCCCAATCCTTGTACTGACAATGTAATGCAAAATACATAAATAAATGTCATTGCTGTATAAGGAAAAAAAAGATACATTATTTTTAGTATTTATAATAATAGTATAGTGTCGTATCATACTAGTATTTCTTATACTGCCTAATATATATGGTTATTTATGCTTATTTTATTACTATTTCAAAATAGTTAACTGTAAAATTTTATGAAAAAAAAAATCACAAATCACACTCAATAAACAGACAAACAAACAAATAAAATGCATTACAATAGTGAAAATATGATGGTCAACTGTCATGAAAATAATGCAGTACACTACAACACAAAAAATCTGAATGGTCCTAAAAACATTTTCAGGTGAAATGTGACCTGGACATGTTTTTGGTGTTACTGAGCCAGGTACTCCCTCAGGCACTGTCAAAGTCAACAACAGCTTACACAAATGAGTCATCTGAGCACGACTCCTAGATAGCTGAGCTGACCTCTGGCCCTAAGACACAGCTCCGCATGAAACTCACTAAACATCCTTCAGAGGGGACTAATTCAGAACGATTGGCATTCCAGAAACGCCCACTGGACATGAAGAGAACGGTCAGGCTGTCCTGGGCCGTGTTTGTCTCTTGAGTGAGCAGGGTTCAGAGCGACGAGCAGGGGCCATGTGAATAGCCCAGGGCAGAAACGAGAGTGAAGTCCCTGCGTAATGCTCCTGTGGAGTGGAGTGCGCTTGGGAATCACATACTTTAATCATGTGCTATTGTCTTCAAACACTCATGCCATCATGAGGAGGGCCGCTCTCAGTGCCTTGCCATGGTAACAGGCCTTGGCCTAAGAAACCTGCAGGACCCCATGGGGGGATGAGGGGTTGGGGGTGTCAGGGAAAAATTATGAGGCCACAAAATGTTAATGGGTTAATTCCACTGATGGTGGAGGTGAATACAGAGCTAGATCATACCGAGTTACTGCTATTCTCACAAGAATTCCAAAAGATTTAAAATAAATAAATCACCCATTTTAGAAAAGATTATTTTTTAGATGACAATTCTGTTCCATTAACTATTATAAAAGGAAATTATACCTTAAAATACAATTAGGGAAAAAAATTAATAATAGTACAATTTAACACTATATACATATTTTGACAGAATATTTTTCCTCAGCTATAATGTTAATCAAGGTAAAATCAACAACTTTTCATATTTTTTTATTCTCATTCTAAGCCAATGAAAATAATATATTAAAATTATAGCCATACAGTAGTTTATTTTAACACAACATACATACATTTAATATTTTTGATAGATTGAAACTGTTCTGAAACATGAAGCTTTAGGATGTAGTGAATATGTAGTATATGCACTTGTACATGTAAAGGAGAAAGAAAAGGACTGACTGATAACCCTGGAAAGGGGAAGTCTAGTTATTTTCACATGACAGATGACTAGTATCAGTGATGTATGACTCTGAACAAGCCAACTTGTACTAGGTCACAGTGAATCTCCCCTCAAACCTTGCGGAGATCCACAGGCTGCACTGTGGAACCAGGAGACAATTTATCATCTGATTTAAGCAGACTGAAGGACTAAATCCCCTCAGATTTATGGCATATGTCCAGGAACGTAATGGGAAAATACTTGAGGAACACACGGGTAGATATCTGAATTCAGAAACTCCAAACTCCAACCAAATGTATATAGTCATAGTTTAGCTGAGGCCTCAAGACAGCCAATAAAGTATACTAATAATGTAAAAATAAATATCGTAAACAGAAAAATATTACAACAGCTTCATTTCTCTCAGTCTGGTAAAACCTATTCCTCATTAACAATTTAACATACTTGTTGAGTAATAAACATCTGACTGAATTTCCTAGTTGAGGGCTATAATGAATTTAGCATGAAAATTTACATGGCAATGCTAATGTGTTTGGTCTTGGTGGAACAGATTTGCTACGCTGCTGCCGCAGCAGAGCAAGAACTGAGACTTGCTACTGCCAATACATCCACAGACTTATTGCTGTGAGCATTTAAGAAATACTGCAGCTGCACTTGTAACATATAAGAAATAACCCCCACGTATAACATATATGAAATGACCCCGTAGCAGATCTATACAGGTGGAGCTGGGGAAGTGGAAGGTTTCTGAAGCACGCTGCAACTGCTACAGCAAGCACTAGCCAAATATTTGAATGTTGAGCAGCGAGCTCATTGGTTTCTTTCGCATCAGCAGCCAATCAGCTGCACCATGTGAATAATGATGTGATTATATCAGATTGAGTCAGCATACTGGCCTGTGCCATCTAAAGTTTCATGACAGAATATTTCCTATATTCTTATATACTAAGCATAACACATTTCTGAAGTAGAATTGCACAATTAAAGATTACCAAAGATGAGATTCAAATCCTTGCACTTTGTAAAATAAAATAAAATAATAAATCTTAGTGTTTCAAGCTGTCAAGTCACTTTCTCTTACCTTGACCAAACAGGAGCATGAGAAGGAAATGTAGTCGGCTACTAGAGAACATTTTTAAGCCCTGAAATATGAACAAAACAACAATCAATTAAAACTGAGGAAAAGAGTCTCGCAGGAAGTCTTTGAAGAGGCCAACTACTGAGCAAGTGTACCAAAAAAAGACTTGAGAATGCTAACAAAGAGAAAAGCAGCTGTGAGTGAGACTATCAGGGAAAACAAATTTGGGAGAGAAAGATTTCTTGGAATTTCACTCATGAGTTGGTGGGCTTGAGGTTAGTGGGGCAGCAATTTACAGTGACCCTCAGGGGCACTGGTCGGACAAGCAAAGAAATTGGGATGGGAAAGATCCAGGTTAACTGAGGGCTATTTTGAGACCAAACCAAACCAACTAATGGCTGAGGGGCTCAGGTAGCAGTGGGCTATGATGTCTGCACCCTTATGCATCATAAAATGACTGAAAGTCATCAAGGCCATCAGTACAACTCAAGGAATTTATGACAAAATCTTAATGGGTGGGCCGCCTGTCCACTGAGCCCAATGAGTAGGCATTACAGGGGCCCAAACAATGTTCCTAGCTGTCCCCCTGATAGCAGGCAAGCTCAAGTCTAAGCCAGTCAAACTGTCGTCACAGACTAATCATTTACCCGTCTGTTTTGAGAAAAGTGGAGGGAGAGCCCAGTGATGTGTGGAGAAAACAGCATGATACTGTTCATCTCAGATTAAGTCTCCCCGCAGCCACAAAATCCTCCTCTGCCACATTCCCAGAGCTAAGGTCAAAGTTCACATCTTTAAGAGCCAAACTTTATTATTAAATTAAACATGTTGGCAAATGCCAACTGGCAGCCCTAGACGGGAGAATTATTCATTGCTATGGGTCACTGGATTCAATCTCAACGCCTACTAGTTCTGCTCTGCAATCAAAGTCAAACCAACAACCATCCAAAACCACACTGTTAAAATAAAAAAGAACTGGCTCATGCTCAGACTACTAGAATTATCTACTAAACTCCAAATGAATTATGCAATAGCCACAGGATGAAAAGTTCAAAAGTTTAAGGTCAGTATAAATTTTTTGGAAAAAATAATTAACATTTTTATTCAGCAAGGATGCATTAAATAGATCAAAATGACAGTAAAGACATTTCTAAAGTTACAAAAGATTTAAATTTCAAATAAATGCACAACTGTTTTAAACATTGATAAGAAATGTTTCTTGAGCAAATCTACATAGAATTTTTTCTGAAGCATCGTGTGACACTGAAGACTGGAGGAATGGCCGCAGAAAATTCAGCTTTGCTATCACAGGAATAAATTAAATTTTAAAATATATTAAAATAGAAAACAGTTATTTTAAATAGCAGTAATATTTCACAGCATTGCTGGTTTTTTTTTTTTTTAATCAAATAATGCAGCCTTGGTGAGCATAAGACGCTTCTTTCTAAAACAAAAAAATCATACCAAGCCCCAGACGTCTGTACCGGTTGAGTACACATTTTATAGAAAACTTAAATGTCTGCACTGTTGTATCTGATTGGTCAGGTTCCAGGTGTTAAGAGCAGTTTTAAAGGCAGAGTGGTTATCAGTTTTGGAATGAAATGAAGTGAGTATTGAGGGAATTCTGACCCGTGAAGTCACTCTTTGATCGTCTCACTCAGGATTGGACTTCTAAAGATACCCACAGAGCACCACTCAAGAGAGGAAACTGTCAGGTGGGGTTCCTGATTTCTTAAAGATAGATAGAATCTATTCTGTAAAGAATCAAATTCAGCCACACAATACTCTTTATGAGACTTTAGAAAGTTAGACTACAGTTGTTGAAGGGAATCTGATAAAATCTCACCTTGATAAGGTGCATTTCCTGCCTGTGAACAGCAGGAAGCAGACAGCACTTGTTCAGGTGCCATTTAAAAGAAACTTCATTGAGGCTGATAATCATCTGGACTCTTAGAGCACCTCACAAACCTGCTATATGATAACCTTGACTAACAACCCGTCTTGGTCTGTGAAACAAGTGGAGCCATCTAGAGCCAGAGCAACCCATTAAGAGAACTGGCTTTGCTCTCCTAATTCTTCTTTGTTCCCAATTTCTTACATTCCTCACTGGTCTAAACTTTCACTTTCATCATTTCCTACTTTATCTATTAACAACTCCTAAACAGAGATGCCTTAACTCAAGAGCTTTTCAGTCTTTCAGATGCTATGGACCCCAAATACAATCATCCTTGTGTGAGCAACCCCATCTTAAAATTTAAAATGTAGCTACATATTTTTATTTATTTTTAAATAAATAATAAATTTGTATTATTTGATAAATTTCTACATTCCCAGTCACATTCTTTCATGCAGAGGTTATATTACAACAATTAGTCTAATAAGACCTACATTGTTATTTTCGTTTTGTATTCTATTCAACCAGTTTCACAACAAATATTTAAATAAAAAGTTGATTAATTCTATTGTCGCACAACGTTGTTTCCAAGCAACACGATTAAATATTTTTTCTATAAAGTGGATTTAATCCAGAGAATATGAATCGAATATTTTTCATTACGTTAATTTCAATAAGCCCCCAAGTTAAACTTAGTTATTGACGCAATCCATTAAACTACAGCACAGTAATGCTGCGCCAGACAGGGCAAGATCTGAATTACGATACATTTCCAGCGCCGCTGCACCGACTATTTGCACTTCAGGTTTCGGAATAACAACAAACTTTACCTCAGAGAAATCTTCAAACAATTCTGTTTAAAGTTAGACATTAAAAACACAAAGTTCATGAGTAAATGTCTCACCTCTCAATGACACGAGCGTCCTGTTCTCGCCGCAGGTACTGAAGCGTCAGTCTTTCTAATGTTGTAACTCAGTTGTGAACAGGAGAGGGTGCTCTGCTCTGCTACTTCAATTCAACTCACTTCATCAAGCCAAGACCCAAATTCTCTCAAGACAAAGTTATTAAAAAGTGTCACGGATTTGTCTTGCATTAAGGAATTACAAGAATAATTCAACCAAAAATGAAAATTCTCACGAGGTTTCAAACTTGCATGTGTTTCTTCGATGGAACACCTAAGACATTAACATCTCCTTCACTTTCATAGCATCTTTGTCCATACAATGAAAGTGAATGGAGGCAGGCATTCCCGAACTATGTGGCTAGATTATGAAGAAAATCCGTCATACTAGTCTGGAACATGTGGGTGAGTGAATGACAATAAATCTTTGTGTGAAAATCTAGTTAGGTAGCTAAAACTTGCCATATTTAAAGGATTGCATGACCAATATAAACATAAATGAGTATACAAACAAACTTTTTTTTAATCAAAACTGCATGAACAATCACACTCGAACAAAACTGGCCTTTGATAAACACAAAACTGACCATGTAGAACTTGAAAACTGAATGGCAGAGCTGCATAATTCACGGTTAATAGTTATTTTTCCATTGGCTCAAGAAATAAAAGCATGAACATTATATGTAATAAAACAGCAACAATGTTGGTTCAATATAAGAAAAATAAAATACCCATGCCTCTAAGTATAAAAGCTATTTTCTCAAGTGCTGATTTAAAGACTACAAACATGGTTTGACATCACTGATACAATAACTCAAAAAGAACTGAATGAAGAAAAGAAAACTGCCAGTGGCCATTTGTTTTGAACTTGACACTGAAGATATTGATGAGTTACTATTTGGTTCCACCAACTTGCTTCACGAGGAGGAGAATCAATTTCTCGATATGGTCAATCTGAAAGAGGGAAAAGACAATTGAAATAAAATGACAGTATATGGAAACTATGCATTTCGACTTGCATTAGCTTTCTAAAAAAAAAAAAAAAAAAAAAAAAAAAAAAAAAAAGTCATGACTTGTGTTTGCAGCTTTCCCAACCTTTTGTTTAAGCTCAAGACAGCAGCATGTTTGAGGACCTGGAAGAAAAAAATCATGCAGATAAATTGACAAGAGTGTACATTTGTATTTTAAAGCTCATAAAAGTATATCAGGTTGCCACTTAAGAAGAAACCAGCAGTTGGTCGTGCAGTAGGCTAAACTAGGGCTGGGCGATATGGCCAAAAAAAAATTATCACGATAATTTTTCATATCAGTCGATATCGATAATTATCACGGTAAATGTCAAATCTTTATTTCTTTCAAGTTTAAAGCCAGAATTTTGCCCCAAATTGAAAGCTGTAGAAACCAGACCATTAACAAAGACCTTAACAAAATAAATATCTAAATAGAAAAATTAATTTCTTAGTTTCTGCATGTTCTAATGAGTGATAGTTTCAAATCAAGAAACAGGTTTGGGTTGCCTGATAATAATAATATTAATAATAATATAAATTTTTTTTTGTCTTTTAGAAATGCACATCTGATAGTAGCTTGAGTTAGGATGCAGAGGTACATTTTTGTTCATTTTTAAAATCAGTAACATCTGTAAAAATTGTAGCAACCTCAGTTTTATATGGTTAACTTTATTTTGACCAAGGTTATTATTTATTTATATATATATATATATATATATATATATATATATATATATATATATATATATATATATATAAAAAGCATTGGTCTCCCATAGTAGCATACATTTAAATCATGATAAACAGGTAAAACCACACATATAGCACCTCAATACCATGGTAAAAATATAACTATACGGTTTTTAGGTAGCCTATTTGTATGAAAAACAGTAGTCTAAAAACATTCAGTATAAATGCACACATGCTATAGCTTAATCACAAATACATACACTAATTATACACCATTACTCACATTTCACTGCTGGTTATATATTCTCTATATAATCGTGTATGTGACAAATAAAAATCTTGAATCATTACTCTTGTAATAAAATTAAATGTGAATATCCCACATTTCTGCCACAATACCATGGTGCAGTGAGTGTTACTACAGTAAATCCATGGTAAATGATGGCGATGTGTAGATTGAAAAGCCTTCTGACTGTCTTGTTGCACACAGTATTTCTCCAGTTTGGCTTTAAACTAGTTTAAATCACGGAGACATTTGTGTTCATTCCTGAATGCGAGCGCTTCACACTAGATCTCACGGCATGGTTTAGTGCTCGCGTGACCGAGTAAACGCATCTGCTCTTGTGAGCTCGCACCGCGCAGCAGACAGCAGTTTGAACTTTGATCCGAGTGGATCCGTGGTCCGTGTGGCGCGATTCAAATGAGTCGCGCTGTTTCGTTCCGCTTTTGGCGCATAAACATTATATCCAACTCTTCATATCGTTTTATCGAGGAAAATTATATCGTGATAATTATCATTATCGAATTATCGCCCAGCCCTAGGCTAAACCACTCTGAATATTTGACTATTATTGAGTGCAAATATCACTATTTTTACAATGCTCAAACATTTGCAATTTTCAGTCTCAGAAATGAAAATAACACCCACCATTGCCGCTCTTTGTGCTTTTAATATTGTGTGGCTCAGTGCATTCCATTGCAGTCATCGTCTTTGACATGTTTTCTGAAATCAGACATAAACGTTTGACAATTGCTCCCCTGGATATGATGACAAGGCTCCTTTTAAATAACACCTTTGCGTTACAGCTAAGAACACCAGGTGGAACAGCACCTGTGCATCACAATTTCACTGCTAAAGATCCTGGGCAAATTCCTGCACAAGCCTTGTAAATACCTACATTAATACACATCTAGCCAACATGAATTCTGCTCAGTGTTTAATTCCTCACCTGGTTCCTCAAGCCTGTAGCTGGCACTTAAAGGAGGTGTTTGATCTTCCAGGTGAGGTTTCTCAACTTCTGCAGATTGAGGTTGATCTGCAGGCTTGATCGAGCTGACAGTTTGTGTCTTCCTCTGATCTACATCCTTTTTTTCCTCAACAATGGCAGGTGGCTTTGAGTTAGCCTTGCTCTGTCCTTTCTGCAGAGCTCCAAGGATAATGGAATTAATGTCTCTGTCAGCCTGACCAGACTGCTGAGTAAGGGTTAGCAGGTTGGAGGTCCCATCAAAACCCCGCAGAGATGCCAGGACGCCGCCGTTCAACTGAATCCCAAAGAGTTCCAAAACTTCAGTGGGCCACACTGTAGGGAAGTTCTCTTTACCTGTGAAGGGAAAAAAAACAACAACAGGATCACAATCATGACTCAACATGGTTAAAAGTAGAAATCTAAATCTGTCCTGTAACCCACAAGGGCTTTAACACTGGCAATGATTTGAGCATGCATTTAGATATTTCAGATGGTAGGCTTACCTGCTAGCGCACATCTGACGATCTGGAATGGATGCTGGAGAAGTTCTTTGGTGATGGGAAGGATACTGGAAACAGGGACTATTTCCATGTTCCCATAATCAGCGTAAATTACATGCACATGCTTGCTTGTCACCTCCAACACAACAGCTCGGTACCAATTTTTGTCACCTGAATGAGTTTAATTTGACTGGTTTTAGAATGAACATCTAGGGGATATTTATAGAACAGCCACATCACATACAGTAGCATCATACACACATCACATAGCAACACAAATCTCTCATAAAAACATTAAGGATAGAATATATGAGGTACTAAAAAAAATAAACATTTTAAAACAGTCACTTATACAGTGGATGGGTGCACCCACTTTTATAGCTATAGTTTAAAATCTGTGAGTTAGACTACAGGTGTGTCAGTTTTAGACTTAGAATTACTTGCTTAGCTATTAATTCAATGAATCCTTACGTATTATTTTAAAGAGTTGTTTTGGAATGTTTTGTTACAAATACTTACATGTTACTTAACCAAGTATAGCAATTCCTTTATATTTATAACAGCTCATCAAAATGCTCATGGAGGCTTGCATTCATTTGATCAAAAACACGCTAAAACGGGTATATTGTGAAAAATTACTATTTAAAATAAATTTCTATTTCATACATTTTAAAATGTAATTTATTCCTGTGATGGCAAAGCTGAATTTTTACCAGCCAGTGTCACATGATCCTTCATAGATCATTCTAATATGCTGATTTAATGCTCAAGAAAAATTTATTATTAATGAAAACAGTTGTGCTGCTTGATATTTTTTGTGGGAACTGAAGCATTTTTCC
This sequence comes from Spinibarbus caldwelli, assembly GCA_039654775.1. Classification (NCBI taxonomy): domain Eukaryota; kingdom Metazoa; phylum Chordata; class Actinopteri; order Cypriniformes; family Cyprinidae; genus Spinibarbus; species Spinibarbus caldwelli. The sequence goes on along the minus strand of CM077256.1, from coordinate 10,578,429 downwards.
AGTATTTGATAAGTTGGGGAGAAAAAAAAATAAAAATGTATTAAGTTGGACTGTACTGCCATTTATCATCAACTTATATCATTCTTGTTGAAAGAAAATACGTTTTATTTAGCAACAAAATCTTACTAACCCCAAACTTTTGAAATTAAGTCCAAGTTACAAAATACTGCTGCTTCTTTGAAAATATCTACCACATAGATTAATAACACTACACGTCATGTAAAGTTGATGATTCCATTTGTTTAACCTGGTAAGAGTAAGCCATAGGTGAAGGTGAAACTGACCTGAGAACTGTGCACAACAGGCGGCTCCTGGTAAAGGGTGGCACTGATTAGGGATTGACTGTTTGCTGCAGTACTTTGCAACATCAGTCATAACAGCCTTCAGACCCTCTACATTCACTAGGGGGACAAAAATCAGCTGAATTCTAATGGCCATGCTATGTTAGTTATGATAACATAACCATGATAACAGTTGCTATAGCTAGACTTTATGCTTTAAATGCTACCTTGTCCAGGATTCATTATGTAAAAGAGACTAGGACTGATCACTGTTGCCACCCTCGGTTGGAAAGTGTCAGTGCAAGACAGCTCCAATGTCTTCCAGTTCAAAGGAAAAGAACCACCTATATGACAGTAAACATTCAAATCACATACAAGAACAACTATTAAAAAATAAATAAAAAAACAAATCTTGGATATTACTAGTAATAGCAATTATAAAACTGTCTTGATAAGATACTTAAAACGCATATAAAAGGTTTCAGCATCAGTTATCCTAACTTACTTGATGAGGTTGAATCTTCTGTGTCTTTGGAAGCTCCCTTGTTCACTTTCAAAGGCTCTTCAGTAGGTGGATTAGGATCTATGGGTTTAAGGGTGGGCAGATCCTCAATCTGATTGGTCGGTTTAGCTGGCTGCACTGGAGGCTGTTTCACCTGTCCATAAGGTTTAGCCAGGTGCTCTGAGATCAGCACAGCAACAATGCTTTGTCCAGCGCTCTCCAGCTCTACCCCATAACCCTTTTCAGTGATGGACAGCACTCTGCCACTCAACGGCTGAGCAGCACAGAGACCCTGAAACTTATGCACTGCCTCTTTAGTCCACTGATCTTCCACTGGTTCCACTCCTGCATACACATATGTACAATGCATTTAAAATTTTATATACAGAATACATATACATATTCAGAATACATATTTGCCTACTGTAGTTAGAGTAGAAAACATAATTTAAAACACATTTTGAATGATTCATAGCCAAACAGACAGCAACACAGAAAGCAAACCTGCAAGCCAGCAGCGAATTGCTTGGAAAGGCAGTTTGAGCAGGCTTGGGGTGATGGCCTTTAGGTGTGCTGCCTCCACTTCACAGGAGTTCCCATAGTCCACAAAATAAACTCTGGCCTTACCCTCTTTACACACTTCTAATACCATGGCCCTGTACCAGCGGGCATCTCCTGCAAACAGGGAGCAAAAACATTGAAAACCAAATCTGTACAAAGGGGTGGAAAATTTCTGGAAACTTTCCAAAAACAAATCCCCAAAAGTTCCCAAAATTTCTGGAATATTTCAGAAATTTTCTGGACATTTTCCATCTTTTTGCAACCCTAGCAAGGATGCATCAATTTTATCAAATTGGTATTTCTAAAAACAAATGTTACAAACAATTTCCATTTGAAATAAATGCTGTTCTTTTGAACTTTTGATCAAAGAAACCTGAAAAAAATATCAGTTTCCACTAAAATATTAAGCACCATAACAGTTTCAACATTGAAACAAATGTTATTTGATCACCAAATCAGCATATTAGCTGAAAATGCAGCTTTCCAATCAAAGGAATAAATTACACTTCAACATATTAAAATAGAGAACATTGTTATAGTATTTTTGATCACATAAATGGTGCCTTGATAAGCATAAAAGTCTTGTTTCAAAAGCATTAAAACAATCTTACTGATCCCAAACTTTTGAAAACATATCTAGGATCTTAAATATACAAATTTCAGCTGTCAACTCTTCTGCTTCCAGTAAAAGAAGTTTTAATTCAATACAAAAAAAAAAAAAAAAGTCTTTTTATTTGTTTCTGTTAACTTTCATTGTAAGTATGTTACTGTAACCATTGTATTTGCTCCTGAAGGATGAGTCAGTATTACCTGTGAAGAGAGCACAACATGGTTCTCCCACAGTGGGGGTGAAGGAAACTCTCTCTGATTCACAATGCTTCATGAGCTCATAGGACAGCTCTGTCAGGATATGTGCACCTGCCAGACACAACAATAAAATACTTAATTACAAATGTAAACGTAATGAGTCACACAAAGTAGAAAGAATAACACTGATGGACAACTGCACCTGCTTTGCTGTAGTTATAACAGTAGAATTCATCAAGGCTCTTCAGACTACTGATTACCAGCTCCACCTTCTGGCCATCAAAAGGAAGTTCAGCACAAGTCCACTCCATTTTCTCAACAACAGGTGGACTGAGGGCTGGAGTAAAATTAAAAAATAAATAAATAAATAAATACATAAAAATAAAAATGTAAAAAAATTATCCTTTCTAAAATTATCAAAAATGGCTAAAAAAAAAATTAAAAACAAAAAAAATTATAACAATAAAACCAACACAAAAGGTTTGTTCACTTACGAGGCATTTCAGGGAAGGAGGCTTGAGTTGGTTCATTCTTCTCGGTCTCCACACTTTCAATGGCAGCATAACCCATGTTAACCAACACCTCAGCGGCATTGGTCTGAGGGTCACTGGATTCATCAATCATGGACACCAGAGCTCTACCATCCTTCTTACCCAGAATCTCAACCCGAATGAAGCGGTTGCAAACCAGGCGTTTCACCATCAAAATGGCCTCCTCTGACCAGGTGTCTGTTGGAGACTTTATACCTAATATAATATAAATGTTAATGAATCAAGAAACAAACCTTGCTGGAAATCTCTGACTTTGGCTCATCATATACAGATTTGCATGCATGCATGCACGCACATGACTGCAAATCAGTGAATGAATCATTGTGCTGTACCTGATAGTGAACAAGGGATTGCTTGAGTTGCCAAAGCCAGCAATTCTTTGCTGATTGGTCGTAGACGATTTAACTCAACCTCCTCAGAATTTCCAAAGTCTATGTATCCAACACACACGCAATCTTCCGAGGAATATGCCAGAACTTTAGCTCTATACCACTGGTTGTCCTCTGTAATATATCAAAAGATTATTTCAGAAGACATCACATTTATAGTGCCTTTTTTTGACAATTCAACAGCACCCTATCCCTTTCACTGTAAGTGAAGGACCATTATGGAAATTTGTACGTCAATCAAAAGAAAAGGGAAAAGAAATATGAAAATAAAAAAAAATAAAAAAAATAAAGTCTGAAAACACTGGACTGACCAGAGAAGAGTGAGCAGCAGACAGTTCCTGGAGCAGGTCTGAAATTCTCACTGGCCGGAGTGTTTGAGCAGTGCTCGCTTAAGTTCACCTGCAACTGCTGGATAACACCTAAATACATAAAGATTGCATCATACACTGAACCTACTGAAAGTACAGCATATTTTTTATAAAAAGGCACAAAACGACAACAGATGATGCTAAAACAATGCAGCAACAAAGCTTAAGAACTTTTTCTGAAAGTTTGGGATCAGGTTTTTTTTTTTTTTTTAAGAAATTAACATTTACTTAACAAGGATACATTCCATTAAATTGAACAAAAGTGACAGTAAAAGACATTTATAATAAGACAATAAGAATTGCTTCTTGAGCACCAAATCAGCATATCTGAATGATTTCTGAAAGATCATGTGACACTGAAGACTGAAGTAAAGCTGGAAATTCAGCTTTGCCATCACAGTGAAAAATTGATATTAGAATATTAATAAAAAATAAACTTTTTTAACTGTATTAATTTGACAGTATTCTTTTCTACTGTTTTCGATCAAATAAATGCAGCTTTAAATGCAAACATAAAAAAAAAAAAAAAAAGTAAAAAACTTTTCAGTGGTAATGCATGTATACTAATGTCATGTAGCAATAACGACATTGAGATAAAAATAGTGTTTTAAATTGAGTTGCAGAAAACTCACTCGCATTTTCAAGCTTCTGACAGAGGATCTCCGAGGGAGACTGGAGGTGGGTGACAATAGCAGTGAATGTGTCGCCCACTCCCTGAGTCAACGGCTCTGGAGGCCTGGCTTCAGAGTTCTCATTCTTTCCTCCAGATAGGCGCTTGAAGTTCTCAAAGGATGCTGTCATCAACGAATCTAATGGGGGTGTGAATAGATGGAGGTGAAAAAAAGAATGGAGTGAACAGTTTCATGAAAAAGACGAGATAAAGAAGCAACTCACTGATGTCGTGTTTAATCTGTGGTTTGACAGGAACATCCTCCTTTATGGCATAGGCCTGCTCTATCAGAAAAGTGCTCATGTATTTACCTGCGGAACAAATTTAGACTGAAAATCTTGCGTTTCACAAAGCTCTCCAAACTGCACTGCAATGAACCATGAATGCCCTACCACGAGTGCTGACAGGAACATCTACAGCAAGAAGTGCTCCATCATTCATTACATCCAACACTGTGAAAGTGAGACTCTTTCCGGCAATTAACTGCCTAAGAGCAATAGTGCATTCGCCTGTCCAACTTCCTGTGAGAGGTTTTACCCCAGCAACACAACACTGCAAAGCCTGTCAGACAAAAAAATATGAATAATATGAATATATGAATAATAATTATGAAAAAAAAATATTAAAATGAATAAGAATGTATTATGGAATAGAGATATAACTCACAAATGGTGGTGCAGCATCAATGTTCTCAAAGAGAGGCCTTATGTTGTCAAGTGCTACATTCTCCTCATTTCCAAAGTCGATGTAAAAGACTCTAGCAACTCTGCGGGCCACATCGACTGACTGAACCTCAGCTCGATACCAGTTCTAAATCAGCATGGAAAAGAGACCAAACTGAGCACAACAAAACTCATTACAGTCTATGTTTTGAGATAAATAATTCCATTGTCCTGTTAAACAGTGCACTGGCATGCTTATTTCACAAAAATAGTAATTAAATTAAATTTACATTTGCTTAAAAAAAAAAAATATATATATATATAATAATAATAATAATAATAATAATAATAATAATAATAATAAATATATATATATATATATATATATATATATATATATATATATATATATATAAAATAATAATAATAATAATAATAATAATATTGCCTCACCCGATCAAGAGAGAATTTTACAGCACAGAGCTCCCCAATTTCAGGCTTGTACTCAGCAGCAAATGAAGTGCTATATGCCTTCTGGAGCTCTTTGGTGATGTTTTTCAGGGACTCCATCATCTCCACGGACTGCAGGTGAATAAAGAATTCCCCAGGGTTCCTCAGGTCAATCACTGTACCCTGAAGAAAAAAAAAATAAAAAAATCCCCTGTGAGGCACAATATCTGTTCATGGGGCATAAAGCAATACAGACCTAAACAGAAAGGTACCTGTATCTCAGATCCTTTAGAAACAACATTCTTGCACAAATCACGTCGATACATTCTCTTCGGCTGTACATCAACACAGATTTCCTTCAGAGAAAAGAAAAAAAAAAAAAAAAAAAAAAAAAACCATGAAGGAATTAGATGGAATAACTAACTATTGTAAATGTAAGTCACTATAGCAACCAATGAAATACCTTCGCTTGAAGGCCACCAAGTCCAGTTCCACTTGGCACAGGTGTGGACTCCTTAGTTTTCTCACTGAATGAAAAAAAGGCAAAAAAATTTCATTGTGCTTCCAAACCAACACGCAAGTGACATTAATATAGAGAAAACATCCCTGCTAGTACCTGGCAACTTCTGGGATGCTAGGTTTGCAGACATGTCGATGAGCTTTCCAATCCTGAGTCTGACAAGCTACAGAACAGTAGCATGTTTTTTTACAACGAGTGCACCTGAAGTTTCCTAAAGAGAATACAAGAAAACATACTAGCAAATGACCGATTCATTCCGCTCATCAAAAACAATAAAGACATTTGCACCACTATCAGTGGACAGGACTTTACTTTTACATTTGTACTGCAAAAAATTATTTGTTTTCCATTACAAATATCTAAAAATTGTTAAAATGGAAGTCTTGTGTTCTAAAAAATTTTATATATCAAAATCAAAATATATTTAAAGTCGAAACGTTATGATATCTAAGAAGTGTTTTTGAACTTTATTAAAATGTGCTATTGAAGAGGGTCTGAGATAGTGATAGTATGGAGTATATGTTTAAACTAACATGAGGAATGCATGATATAAACTATCAAATATATTTGAAGAGTTCAGATGCAAAGTGCTGTCTGAAATTTTCTAAAATTAGCATTTTTAATCAGGCTCCTATATTTATGTTCAGTTATTTCACTTTAATTGTATAGAAAAGCACCTATACATTGCCAATAGAGTAAAATTACTGAAGGAGCCTGATAAAAATGCTCATTTTAGATGAAAATTTCACACGGCACTTAGAGGCTTTTGCATGTGAACTCTTAATTTATATACTAATATATATACTAATATTATATTATATATATATATATATATATATATATATATATATATATATATATATATATATATATATATATATATATATATATATATATATATATATATATAGAGAGATAGATAGATAGATAGATAGATAGATAGATAGATATACACACTGTCATATATACAAGCTATTTGCATCTTCTAATTTTTTCAACACTGCCAGCAGTTTGTTGGGGAAATAATTCATTTTAAAATGCATACACAATGTGTAAATCATAGAAATCCAATAAAGCATAAACTAAATTTTAAGCACAGACTAAATTCGATCACATTTTATAAATATCTTAAGTAATTTTCCTTCTAAAGTAAATGTATCTTGATTTAACAATGTTTAGATATTTGTACTGGAAAAATACAAAATATTGTGTCAGAAAATAATATTTGCAGTGTGACAAAATGATAAAGAAATGCTGAACACTGAAATCGAGCAAAGTAACCTACCCTGGTGACTGCAGTAATTGCACAGCTTTACCAGTGGGCCCACCATAGACCCTGGTGTCTGTGGGGGAGACAAAAAATCTCCACACTGTGGAAAAATAAAACATTTTAACTACTACAGAATGCTCTCTGATCTCTGGTTAAATGGATAGTTCACCTAAATATGAAAATGCTGTCATTATTTACTCATCCTCAAGTTGTTCCAAACCTGTATGAATTTATTTCTTCTGCTGAACACTAAAGAAGATATTTTTAAGGATGTGGGTAAACAATTAGTTTCCGGTCCCCATTCAGGAAATGTATAATAAGTGATGACAGTTTTTATTTTTGGGTGACCTATCCCTTTAAATCTTCAAGAGGAAAATATTACAAATATATCCATAGAGCAATACAACCAATGTCAAAGTATTAAGACATATTAGTTTTAATTTAGGTATTAGAGCATAAAAGTTACATCTTAAATTTTATACACAGCCATTATCACATACGTACATTCTGACTATTTTTTGCAGAAATCGCATTCTCCTTTCTAATGGCATCACCCATAGGACCTAAAGAAGTGGAAAAGAAAGTTATCTAGACTGCATTTTTTGAATGACATGCATGTGTAATTCTCAAAAATATTTCACCCGTACCATCTAGAATGTCGCTTGCTAGCAGGTTTTCTTGAGTGAGCTCATGAAATGTTGGTGCTGGGCCTCTAGGAGCAAGTGAACTCGGTCCAGTCGCAGGTCTCCTCAAAGGGAGATTGGGTCTCACCAGGGTCTGAGTGAAGGCTCGATTCATTCTTCCTCAATCTTACTGTGAGGTCAAATACATTGTTAATCAGTATTATGGGTCATTGTGTGTGTATTTGGGATAATGCAAGGCTAGTCGATTCTGCTCCTGGAGATCCAACTTCAGCTCAAACTCTGCTACAGTACACCTGTCTGTCATTTTCAAGTGAACCCAGAGACCGTCATTAGCTGCTTCAGGTGTGTTTGATTAGAGCTTAAAGCAGGTATATCTCAAGCAAGAGCACTGACGTATAATGTTTAACGCACGTGGAGAGTTATGTATGTCCTGGCATAATACTTTTCCTTTTCGATAAATATGTGAATACAGCACGCATAAGCTTCTCATAAGACTTTCCAAGATGAAACATAAGTTACAGTTCCTGAACTAACTACAAAATCCAGTGTATTGAATATAATATAACGACCTTATTGATTCTGAGAACAACCCAATACTGTTCACACGTGGCTTGCTAGGTTAATCGACAGAGCACGTTTATTATTCACGTGTCGTATACCCTTCAGTTTATTACATTTGTTGGGTTAGACTTAACACGTAATATGGATAAATGCAAGTACGTAACAACTTTACCGAATATATTATTGCAGAGATGAAAGATGTTCCTCACTTTGACAGGGGAAGGTCACCGCGCGGTAAAAGCCACTCAATGCGCATGCGCAATTAAACGACCTCTCTGAGACCTAAGGGCTAAACGTGACTGGGTAGTTTTATTTTATTTATTTATTTTATTTTATTTTTTTCTGCTTTTCACATTATTTAGGCTATTAGAACGTAAAATTCAGTGCTGTGCAATATATTTCGTTAGAAATTATTTCGTTATAAATGCACAAAACCTGCACAAATAGGCCTATTGTTACAGTAATAGATTAAGATAGGAGATTAAAATAAAACATTCATATGGTATATTAAAATGGCATTTAAAGTAAATATAAGATAAAATAAGTAATGTGTATAGATTGTAAAAATCTCTAAAATAAAACTTAAAAAAATGCATTGGACATAAATATTGAAGGCTGTAAAGAGTCTTTATTTTATTTATTTATTTTTATTTTTTATTTTTATTTACTTATTTATATATATATATATTTATTTATTTATTTTTTTGCTGTTCATTACACACTCTGTTTCAAGGCTTCTCTGACCACCTACATTTGTAAATACAATAATTATCTAAAATAATTTTGTGTTTTAAATTATTGTCATAATATTTTTTTTTTTCTTGATTTTAAATGCTGAGTTACACCACAGCAATTTGTACAGCTAGGCCTACTTTCACTTTCAGCTGCTTAATCCTGTCAAAATTTGTAAACAACTTCCTCTAAACTTCACAAATTTCTTTATATAGGTAAACATATGTACATTTCTTTATATATTTATTTTGATTGAGGCCTTATTGCAGACTGAAATTGCCACTGAGCTTCCAGTGAGTTTTGGACGAAGCATCTGCAGCATTCTTTTCAGTTCTAAAACTTTTGTTTTAAGCAGTCCTGTGCTGGGTTTAACTGGAAAAACCAGCTGTTACACAACATGGCAGTTGTTGCAAAACATCACATTTGAATGGCAGTAAATGGATGGTCCCACTGAGAAGCGTTCAAACTTTCGTCTTAAAGGTCTTTAGAAAGAGGTAAGACAAAGATTTAATCCACATTTGCATTAGTTTTCTTGTGGCTTTGTGCCAGTTTGATTTTTAGAGTTCATTGTGCAGAAATTAACTTTAATAGCACAATTATTTCAGTTGGGTGAACAGGAAGAATGATCTTATTTAGCATTTAGCTTGTGTTTAGCAGTTATGTCATAAAGACAAGCACTACAAGTGTTTTCATTAATATAACTAATGTTTAAAATATTTACCAATCTGTACTGGTATACCTTTGGAATCAAACACAGATGTTACCTCATCAGCTGTTCTCAGCAAATAATTTAGGCAAGACAAAAAACAGTCAGACTACTGGAAACAAAACATCCAATTTCCATTTAAGTTTATTTTATCTATTTGAATCTATAGAGTAAAATTAGACTACATATAGCTTTAAAGTCAGTTTTCTCAAAATTATTTTTTAATCATGCACTGAGCCAGAAATCTCTTCAATACACCAAACTTTCCAGATGTTTTCCTATGCTGAAGGTTATTTCAGTGGGATATAATGTATAACGTTTTATTCCATCACTTTTTTTTGTATCTATGGAGTGTTAAAAAGGAATATCCAAAATCCCATCTGTCAAAATTGTCAACAAAATGAAACAAGAATCTTAAACTAGGCTCGATCCTCACTTTATGCAATTTTTAATGCAAATTAGTTCATTTATAATTAGATAGTGCCTTGTTTGCATATTAAAAGATTTCAGAAACTGTGAGATCATGGTGATATCTTTTAGCTATTTTTTTTACCCTATTCACCTGTGGTGTCTTGCATTAAAGTGACAGATGGCCAGACAATTAAATGTGATTTTTTTTCAGAGTTCTTATTTTTGCAGGACTGAGATAAATATACAGACATCCATTAAATAATGAACAAGCTGAGAAGAAGAAGTACAATCAACTTAGTGAAAGAACTAGATGCCTTTCCTAAAATTCCAGAGAGCTATGTTGAAACATCAGCTTTTGGAGGCACAGGTGAATTTTCACATTTGCTGTCTGAATATTACACCTACAGTATGTTATTGATTAAGACTTTTGGTTCTCATTTCCAGTGTCACTGGTTGTATTCATCCTCATGGCACTTCTGACCATCTCAGAGTTTTTTGTATACAAGGACTCATGGATGAAATATGAATATAAAGTAGACACAGATTTTACCAGGTGTGTATACAGTATTTGCCATGCTTACAATTGCTTACATATTGAGATTTTGTCAAATACATTTTTTTTGAGAATTTGACCTGACTTGACCTGATTTGTTTTTGTTTTTGGTCTTTGACAGTAAATTGAAGATAAAAATTGACATCACAGTTGCAATGAAATGTGAAAGTAAGTACATATGTTATGTATTACATTTTTTTTCCCCAAATATGTATGAATTTTTCTGTCAAGTCATCTCATATAAAAGATTTTAAGCCCATGTTTTTGTCTAGGGGTGGGTGCAGATGTGCTGGATATTGCTGATGCTGTCATTGCATCAAAGGAACTTAAATATGATCCTGTAAGTGACTTCAAGCCATATGCTGCGTTTCAGATTTAACTAGACAACTTATCATAACCAATAGCAATTTTTTTTTCAGGTTAGCTTTGAGCCCTCTCCACAGAAAAAAATGTGGTATCAGTATGTATAGAATCTTTTATTAATCATTTAAATTGTAATAATACACAATTATGAGATAATAAAATAGACAAAATGTATGCAATTATAGTAAGTCTTCACCTCTGATTCTTGTTTTTAAGGATATTACATCAGATTCAAAACAGACTGAGGGAAGAGCATTCACTTCAAGATGTACTCTTTAAATCAGCGCTGAAAGGATACTTTTCTGACCCAGTACCACAGTACATCTGTTTAAATAATTATTATAATAATATTCAATCCAATATGTACAATACATTAAGGATTTGATTAGTAAGGATTTGATCAAACATATAATAGAGCTAAAGCTTTTTCTTTCCAAACAATTCATTTAATGGTTAATCATGCAGTGGATAATTAATGTTACTGTTTTTGCTCTTTTTTTTCTTTGCTCAGAAATGATTCTACATCCAATTCCCAGAACGCATGTAGGATACATGGAAAAATCTATGTCAGTAAAGTGGCAGGGAATTTCCATATCATATTGGGCAAGTAAGTAGCAACAGAAATACAGCTGTACATTAGCTGTTATAAAGATGTTTCCTAAGAAATTATGTGTTGATTCTGTGCTCATAGACCAATTGATACTATCAGAGGTCATGCCCATTTTGCTTCATTAATCAAAAATGAAGGTAAGTTTTACTCAGTTATTAGGTAAGGTAATTATTTTTAGACTCAACAAAATATCATTGGAATCATTTTAGAGATTTTACTTAAATTACATGCTTGTCAAGACATCTTTCATTACTTTAATTTGGCATGGAATTCTTTAGATATCCTCTAGATGGAGGACTCTCAATTTGCATTTTTTAAAATAATTTTATAATTCACATATAAATTCTGTTCTTTTCCATTGTTTTCTAATGCAAATCCATATATGTCTTTCTCATTTCTCCAGCTGCTCTTAACTTCTCACATCGAATAGATTATTTATCTTTTGGAAACGATGTTCCTGGACACATTAATCCCCTGGATGGCACGGAAAAAGTTACATTAGAGCGTAGGTCTTTTTTGTTAAATATTTCAATGTTTGACCAACATAACCCACAGCACAATGCAGTCGGAGTCTATATTAGATTGCTTTCATGTATGCATATATGTAGATAAATTTAAATGTAGAATAACTAGAGAATGCCTGTTTATATACTTACCAACACTTTGATTGTGTTCTTAATCTGTGATTTTTTTTGTTGTTTTTTTTCAGAAAATATGCTGTTTCAGTATTTTATCACAGTAGTGCCCACCAAGCTGCACACATCAGGTGTTTCAGTGAACATGCACCAGTTTTCTGTTACAGAACGGGTGGGTTCTAGAGTATTTGTGCCCTATCCATGCATTTGTACGTGTGTGAAAGTGTGTGTTGCTGATGGTCATGTTGCCTGTCATAGGAGCGTGTTGTAAGCAATAAGAAAGGCCGTCATGCTATATCTGGGATCTTTTTTAAATACAAACTGAGTCCATTAATGGTGAGGGTGACAGAGGAGCATATGCCTTTCTCTGTGTTTCTTGTGCGGCTGTGTGGCATTATTGGAGGAATCTTTTCTACTTCAGGTAACTTTCACGTGTTATAGAAAATTAAATATAAGAGCAAATCAATTACAGTAGATGTTTATATTGTTTATGGTAGTCATTTTCAATATTATTAATCATATCAAGTTCATAAAATACATTATTAGAGTGTTGTTAGTGTGCAATGACATTTGTGAACATGGATAGCAGCAGGTGTAGCATGTCAAAACATGGCCAAACATGGCTTCATAGGCATTTCTTGTCTTGTGCTCCTTGACACAGGTCTGCTCCACAGATTAATTGGGTATTTTGTTGACATTGTCTGTTGTCGCTTTAGACCTGGTGCAGATCAATCCCAGGAGGTGAGTCACTACTAGTCACAATGCATGATTTACTATTGAAAAGATAAAACAAAGTATAACTATGAATCATGTGCTGATCTTATTAATTGGTTTTTGTGTTTTTCAAGGTTGTCCCAGACTAGGACCGCCTGGAACATTTACATGTATTTATTTTGCAGAGACATTTATCAAAAGGAACAAATGAGAAGCATAAATAGGTCCTGGACAGTAGCCTATAAACCAACACAGATTATTTTGTTTACAACTGCAATTACATATTTATACCATTCACAATGCAGTAGTAAATTGTAGTTCCTTCCATCATTAAAGCCGTTAAGTACACAGTCTAGGTTTTTTTTTTGTTTGTTTCAAATCAAAATGTATAATGTTTTGATTCACCTTGTAGCTGTTTGGTTTGTTTCATTGTTTATAATTCTTTACGTAAGATTTTTTTTTTTTCAATTGGAAAAATACTTCCGGAACCAAGTGCGCATGTGCTCTTTCAGTGAAGACTTTCAACTTTTTTTTCTCTTTATTCAGTTCCATCACACAAAAGCACAAGGCAAACATAGGCCAACGTTGCACATCTCAAAGCATGCAAAACAACAGCAACAACAACAACAACAACAACAACAAAAAACGCAAAAAATGAACATTAAATTAAATTAAATTAAATTAAATTAAATTAAATTAAATTAAATTAAATTAAATTAAATTAAATACCAGGATTAAAAAAAAACATTTATTACATAAATTTGAAAAGCTTTAGAATTTTTATTGTTTTTATAAGCTTCTTATTTTGTGATCTCATATTAGAAAGGGGTTCAAATTATATTTTAAGATTGGTGTTACAAAATGTAATATGATGGTTTCACTTTCGACTCTGTTGCTGTCAGAAAATTCATAATTTTGGTAACGAATTTTGGTACGAATACAGTATATTTAAATTAATTGAAATATACTGATAATGTTGTCCTGAATGCTGTAGATTTCTTCTGGACTCAAGCTTCGAATCATCAGGTGAGTTAAAATGCAGCACTGGTCAGTTACGTAACCAAAGATCACTGATAGGCCATACATCAACTCATGAATAATAATGCTTCCAAATCTTTTCCAAATATATATAGTCACACAATCATTTCTAAAAAAGGGAATAATTCAACATACTTGTTTATTATTAATAGAAGGCTAGTATTACATAAGTTCAGTTTTTTTTTTTTTTTTTTTTTTTTTGTGTGTAGGATTGATACCATGTCATTACGGGTTATTCAAGACTGAGACCTACAGACTGTTTTAACAAATATTTATATAATTGTAATTAAAAGGATTATTATAACTTTTTTAAAATAATGTAGGCCTATATTTAAAAACTGTCATATTTACTACATTTAATTAATATACAAATGATATAACTAAAATAATTTAGTGTAAGCAGCTTTATTGCCATGTTAAAACAAATATGTGTACAGAACTTTAACACTGTATATTTTAATATAAGGTCTATGTAAAAATTATATGAAGAATAGTTTTGAGCTTTCGATGTTTAGTTTTTATGCTTTGATTATTTTAGTTCCTTTTTAGTTTTTTTTTTTTTTTCCCCAGTACATTTATTTTTTATTTTACTTCAAGTAAGTCTTTGTTAGCAAAATGTTAATAAAATAGTGTTACAGATTTTGTTTATTTTATTTTCTTTCCTTGAAACTGAGCATTTTGAAAAGAATGTAAGTAAATATACAGTTGTGGTCGTTTTTCCTTCTGGTCTGTTTGAACCTTTTGTAATTGTTGCGTATGAGTCCCTCAGTTGTCCTCAGTGTGAAAAGATGGATCTCAAAATCATACACTCATTGTTGGAAAGGGTTCAAATACTTTAGGCTCCATGTGACACTGTTTTGACTCAGTGTCTGGGCTTCTTTCTTCTGGGCTCCTCAGGCAGGGGCTCTTCGCTGATGTCTATGTCAATTCCAAGAGCAAAGCTTCTGTTTTTGAAAAAGCTTTCAATGATCAAGATACATCCATCAGGCTGCTCTGTCTCCACCAGTGAGTGTCTCCCATAGATGCTACTTAATCTTCATTCCCAGCTCTCTCAGCTCATTCTTGCACTGAATCATATCTTTAGTTCACTGAAGTTTCTTCCTATTTAAGTGCACAACTGCTTTGATGGCTTTTCTTGCATCCACAGACCGACTATAGGACAAGCTGGTAGTATTCAAGAGCATTTTATTTGTTGTGAATCTACTGAACAAATCTGTCTTTGGTGTCTGAATGAATCTTGTTTGTGAATGAATGAATATACATATGCACATACATATTTTTTATTTTTATTATTTTATCCTTTTTTATATTTTTATTCTAGCTTATTAAATGTCCAGTTGCTGACCAAATAAAACAAAAACAATATATCTGCTCGTATTATGTAATCATGCTTTTAATCTGTCTTGATTTTGTAATTACAGACAGCAAGGACAGAAAGAAACTTGTTTTGAACAGCTTGAAGAAACTTGAACTTGTTGAAAAATAAACATAGAGAGGCTGAAAAGAAGAAAGCAAAGACACATAGTAGGCTCTGGCATGATTTATATAGTGATTTTCAGTCATTAATACCTGCCTTTGTTTTGTCTCAAGATGCACACCAGTAATGTTTTTTTCTAAGCACGTTTATAAAAATTGGTTAAATGTCCTAATTGAACTATGATCTAATCCTGGCTTAGTCTAAGCCCTGTCTGTGAAACCGGGCCTTAATGTTGTTCACAATTTCAAGTTTCTATTCATCCTAGGTGTCTGTAATTACAAAATCAAGCCAGATTAAAAATAGACTTAATTATATAATATGGGCAGATTTGTTGTTTTTGCTTTATTTGGTCAGCTACTGGACATATAACAAGCTAGAAAAACGACAACAAATAGATAAAAAAACAAATAATAATTGTGAACATTATGTATGTGCAATTGTGCATACTTCTAGTCATTCACAAATATGATTCATTCAGACTCCAAACACAGATTCGTTAAGTAGATTCACAAACAAATGAAATGCTACTTCACAGACCACTTTTGAATACTACCGGCTTGTGCTATAGTCGGTCTGGGGATGCAAGAAAAGCCATCAAAGCAGTTGTGCACTTCAAAAGGAAGAAACTAAGGATATGATTCAGTGCAGGAATGATTTGTTCACATAAAAGATTTATTCAGCACACAGATTCATTCATGAACCACAAACATAGAGCAGCTCCTAATAGTGATTCTGGCTTTAACAGACAGCACTATATCCACACAAAGATGAGAATTGCACATACAAAACTGTAATGGTAATAGAGAAGCTATAGTACATGTAACAGAGCTCATGCTGCTCTAATGGACTTATAAATAGGAGCCCAGAAGAAAGAAGCCCAGACACTGAGTCATCACAGTGTCACATGGAGCTTGAAGTATGTAATACTGTATATAGTTATAGAGTAAGTTTATAGTTTGTAGAGTAAGCTTGATTTCTAAGTTTATAGTTTGTAGAGTAAGTTTTCAGCACGTTCTGACTGTTTTTCAGCACTTTGCTATGTGGTTGTCAGGATGTTTTGAGTGGTTTCCTGTTGAGTGGTTTTCACATGGTTTTGCCAAGGTTTTCTGTGTGGCTATTAGGTTGTTTTGTGGTTGTTGACCTCCTCTGAGTGTTTTTCGTGCATTGCTACATGGTTGTTAGTTATGTGTTATGCGTTGTTGTTAGTCATGAGTGGTTGGTTGATTTGCGGTTGGTTTTAACAGATTGGTTAGGATAGGTTATGGTCCCTCACACAGTTTGCAGCTTGACGTGCTGTGAGGGCTTGTGTGCATCAGTGATGCTGAGAGCTACACCACTGGTACTTCACGACTATTTGTAGGGTCTCCCATAGTGGTCAAGTCTCAGCTGAGATACCAGATGAAGACAAACCACCTGAATCTGGACAGCAGCAGATTGGACTGATGTTCTTGGTAGAAGATCAAATTTACACGTTTGTTATAACAGTCTGTAGGTGTAAGTCTTTAGCAGCCCTTAATGACATGGTATCAATCCTACACTAAAAAAATTCAGCTCATTAAGTAACATTAAGTTCAACATAAGTTCTCTTTATTGTCTTTGCAGATGTAAGCTGTACTATTACATTTACAGTATGATGTTGATACTTGGAAAACATCTGAAAGCATTATTATTCACAGTTGATGTTATTATTGCTGATCTATGGTTATGTAAAATAAATACTCAGTGCTGCATTCTAACTCACTGGATGATCTACTGGCTTATAGCTTTATAGATTATTTATTGCAGTGCCATAGTAAATTGCATTTTTACATGGACTAAATGAATGTCCACCACCGTGTTGTCATCCAGGTTCATCATTGTGTAGCTTCCATACTTAGCACAGTGTCCTTCAGGGAAAATCAGAGTAGAAAAGAAAACGGTATAGGAACTTACTGGTTTACTGTAGTGCTGTCAAACAATTAATCACATCCAAAATAAAAGTTTGTTTACAAAATATATTTGTGTGTACTGTGTATATTTATTATGTACATATAAATACACACATGTATGTGTATATTTGAGAAAAAAGTCATATTTATATATCAAATATTTATACTTATATATAATACAAATATACAAGTAAATATTTTTTAAATATATACATGTCTATTTATAAATGCATAATAAATATACACAGTGCACACACACATTATGTAAACACAAACTTTCATTTGGATGTGATTAATCGCGATTAATTGTTTGATCATTTTATTGAGCAAGCTTGTCACATTGACAACATTTTAATCCAATGTTTCTGCTGTGTATTCCAAAACACAAAATTAGTCATAACTGCAGACATTTCAGAATGCTTATAGTTTGGTTTGAATGACTAAATGAAACTGAAAGGTATTATTTTTCACACAAAATTAACAAACCTGGTGAATCAGCTATCATGTCACCACCCAAGACAACAGTCTTTCCAGAATGCCGTCTCCAACACTGTATTTTGTTCAGACCTCCAGTGCCATAAGACTGTTGGCTGGAGAAATACCTTTTGATGATTAAAAAATGTCCTGGGACAAATACATTCCAGACAGAGAGCTGACAGGACCTAGAAGATATCACATGACATCAGCAAAAATAACCTTGAACCTTCCCGTTTTTAGTTCATTTTAACAAAAGACAAACCTTGCGGATCCGTATGTAGATCTGTATGTTCAAAGTTGTTGAAGAATAAACGAGAGTTTGAAAAGAAGAAAGCAAAGACACACACTGTACATTATGGCAAGATTTATACAGTGATTTTCAATCATTAATACCATTTGACTGCTCACCTGGTTCTATTTTTTCTCTCATCATGAAATAAATTAATAAATAACAGACTTCATGTAGATATATTAATGAGTGCAAGTGAATCCATGACTCTTAAAAGAAAAAAAATACTAGTTTGTGTTGGTCCTCGTGGATGTATGTACTGGATTTTGCTGGTGGATTTGATAGAGACTGAGGTGAGAAGAAAGAATAGAGTCTACTGAGTGTTTACTACAATGATTGTTCATAACTGTTGTAATTATCAACTATTATCCTTGTAGTAAAAATCACTGGGACACTGGGATCTCCAGAATCCCTGCAACTCTACACAGCATTGGTTGGGAAAATGGATGGATGCTGTGGTTTTACCAAAGGATGACAGTAAAGCTGTAGCGTTTATGTTTGTTTAACGATTGTTTGTTTATTGCACATATTTAAGGTCTGCATCCACATATTGGCTATTTAACAACTCATAGTAATTCATAATAATGTCCAGGGCTGCAATTAAGCGTGTTTATCGGTTAATCTGATATAAAGGCTGATTTCATTTTCTATATTTTTATAGAAAAATACATTCCACATCTTGCTCAATGTTGTCCTCCAGATACTGATGCCTTTAAAACAAATGTAGTAAATGTATCTCGACAAAACAGAAATACAGTAAACCTAAAAGAGGCAAGAGCCCTTAAACCATGTTGATGTAATTGTTGATGTAATGACCATTTGGTTTGCTATTTGAACACTTAAATATTTACATTTTCGCCAGTGCACTTCTCACCAATATGAGTATTTTAACTCGTCTTCGAGTCAAATAAATCTTTTACAGAAAATCTTGCACAAAAGGCTTGGGCCGATTTGGCTCCCCCTGTCGGCGGTATTTGATCCTGCGTGCTGCGTAAAAGCTTGCTGCCCGTCTCAGAGTTAGCGATTCTTCGCTATCAATGCGTACAGAGGCCATATTGTTGATGTGTCACCTCGGGAGGAGATCACTCACACGGATTTGACACTCACGGCAGCTGTGTATGGCATTTTAATGGATTTAACATAACCGGTAAGTCACATATTTCAACTAAATTATCCAGATCTCAACTACAAAAGCGAATGTTTATTTAATTAGCCTGAAAGCTAAATCAATAGGTGAACTCAATGGCAGCTGGCTGATATACCGTCATTGTCAGTGTTATATACCTTTAATAATCTGTTGGATTGTTAAATACACTCTAATACATCATTATAACAAACTAAATGCCTTGTTATAATCGATTATGATTGGTAAAACTCACTTGATCAGCTTGTGAATGTTTGAACTAGATCTCCATCACACAGCTGATTTTGTTTGTATTTTTATATTTGTAGGCATTTCAGTTATTGACCATTCTGTAATTAGTTACATTAATACCGTATCTGTTTTAATTCGAGTGGACAAAGCAGATATTTTCTTATAAACACGTAAAATATGATAGAGTTGGACAGGTTAGCCGATAAGCTAAAGCTAACTGCACCTGTGTGGGAACAGCAGTATCTGTCACCAGACTTATCGCCTCGAAATGAACAATACAATGATCGTTGCAGCTCTTATTTGCAATTATTCATTTTTTAGTGCTATTTATAGGTGAAATAACGTGTTTGTTTTGAGAGAAGGTGGCACTGCTGGTGTTTGTGGACTGAGCACTGTCCATCCTCCCCCTGAAGAAATAGCTAGACTAACAAATATGTTTGAGACTGAAGATAACGAAACAAAGAGATCAAATACAGATAAATAGAAGTTAACCTGGCCAGGAAATTGCTTCATTCGTGAAGACTCATGTGAGTCAAAAGATGTTTTCAAAAAAGTCTGCCTAAAAGTGTGATAAGGTTTATTATCCGTTTAACAGCTTTTTGAAGTATTTCACTGAGTGTCAGTGAGTGAGAAATATTCAGCTTTTCAGTTTGGTGCTAGTTGACGGTCTGCTTGGAGAGATGCATGAGAAGCAGGTGACCTTTAAAGTTTTTTCCCTGACCTTTGTCCTACTACAGACAAGTCTTGTTTCTTAGTCAGTATGTGTGTACTTTGCAAGAACACATTTAATTAAGGATATTAAAAAATGAGAAAATTACTTCATATGATAAGAAACTGTAACTTGCTGTAAACCTGCTGTATGTCTGTATGTAGTCATTTATGCTGATACTGAGGGTAATGTGTATGGAAGAATATTCAGGACTTTTCAAAAGCAATTGCGAATTGTATTTTCAATTACGTTTTCCACATGTGGGCGCATAAATTGTGACAATCCAAATGCAATTGCAAATCTTGCATTACCGTTTGTATTTTCGCTTTCGCAAACGCACAGTGACTGCCACATTTCAAATGAAAAAGCAAAGTCCATTTGCAACTGTATTTCCCATGTCTTACGAGTTATGAGCCTGTCATATTTAAATAGTGATATTAATTACCACATTTGCTTTTTCACTCTCTCTGCGTCGTGCATGTAACCTGCCAAAACTCAAATGGAATCGCAATTCCTTTTGCATTTGAATTTCCGATGTCTACACGGAAAGCTGTCAATCAATGTGAGGGGGCGGGACTATACTAGGGGGCGTGTTTGTATTGGGAGGTGACGTCACTCACAGACGACCGTGTCGAATGCTTTGATCAATGGAGGTAATCGGTAAAGCCTCCTCTAAAGGCAGCTGTCAATCAGTTCGTGCCTGTGTGAACGAACAGACATCCTTCTTGGCACAATACATAATTCTGTCTTTTTTACCCCAAATGCAGCGATTAAAAAAATTGTATGCAAACATGTAAATTGCACATAATGCAGGTTTTAAATTAACTTATAAATAATAACGTTTCTAGGCTGTTTGTTAAAATATATTCAATGACACACTGGCTGTCAGCATGTTTCATAACAGATTTCTCTAGTGAACTAAGGAGCTGTAGACACTAATGACTTGCTGAGATAAATGAAATGCTATACGTGACATTTTATTACCACGCTGTTTTGTTGATGTCTTTCCGCTCGAGTCAATGCTTGTGTTGTGTTATACCAACCGTCCCAGAAGCAGCTCTCCAAGGCGTTTATACAGCGATCTGTCATGCCACATCAAAGATTGTCAAAACTCCATTTATTATTTGAATTTCCTGAAGAAAAAATAAATAAATAAAAATACTGTATTGTTCGGTACACATGCATACCGAACCGAAAAACCCATACCGAAACGGTTCGGTACGAATACGTGTACCGTTACACCCCTAGTAAAACGTTTTTTTTTAATATATATATATATATATATATATATATATATATATATATATATATATATGTTATAGTATTTATTTGTATACTTAACATTTATTGGTGTCAAAAATAGATGTACACAAAATTGATGATGCAAACTTACTGCACTGCACTGCACTGTACTTTTAGTACCATACTAATAAAAATCTGTTTTACATATTTCATATTGTTTTCTATTGCAAACAGAAATTGTATATTTTCTGCTGAAAAAGCTGTTGTTAGAGTTTGTGTAGGAGATTTTGTAATATATTATATGTTATGTTAGCCAGTATTTTCGTCATTAATCAAATTTGAAAAACATTGACAGATAGCCTAATTTAAAAAAAAAAAAGTCTACTATTTTTACAAATAAAAAAGGGGTATACTGTTTTTTTCACCTGTAAAAACATTCCCACACTTAATGAGGCTTACAGGGATTAGAAGTAAAAATGAGAGGAAATTAAATTTTAATCTCCTCTGCAAAAATAGTTTCTTTTTCCTTAAAGAGAAATGGCAAAGAACTTGTAACTCAAGGATTAAAAAATACTCCTTATGTGGGCTCAGGGTGCTCAGGCCGAGGTCAATTCTTGCACACTGGTTAACTCTCACAGTAAGCTCCTAAAATAGGCCTATATTGTAACACTCATCCTGACAGTATTTGTAACACATTCTTGATTATCCTGCTGGATGGGCTTCTGCCCCAGTTTCACTCATTCAGCGTGAATCAAACAAAATCAGTGTATGTTTCCTCAATGCCAAACAGCATTTCCTTTTGTGTGCTCCAGTGTCATCTATAGGCATTTAGCATGCAGTGAATGGAGTAATCCACTGAATCCTGATACAATGACCTATTAAGCAAGTAGGGTGTGAGAAGTGTAGGGCCACCTTAGTTTCACAATACTGGCATCACAAAACTGCCTCCAGGTGGAAGGAGAGCTGTGTTCCTATTTTGCGAGGGAGTACCACACCTCAGTCGTGGAAATGTGTGGGCTTGGACAGTTATAGTAAGCTACTACTTGCTCTATTAATGGACAGCAGGTGTGACAGGACTGTTTGCACAAACATTGTACACAACATCCTCATTTCCTGGTGCTAGAAGGAAATCTGATAATGTAAAATAGCCATATGAATGTTTTGCTTTATTTGACCTGGTGATCCTTTGATAAGAGTTATTTTATGGTGGCTTCTTGTTGTTGATCATAAAAGTCACGTTTTTGGTGATCCATTGTTGATGGAATGGTGATAGCAAGAGGAGATTCTTTGGTGTAATTAAAATTACACTTAACTGTCTTTTAAATACAAGCAAAAATATTTTAAAAATGTTATTAAATTATTAAGTTTTATTATTAACATAACTAAAATATTTTTTTAAATAAATAGTAACAAATAAATAATTTATTATAAAATATTTTTCAGATTTTCTTTGACTAGGTCTATTATTATATGAATAACCAGTCAGTCAGTTGAGTTTTACATACTACATGTGACTGAATTTTGTGTGTTGTGTTTTCCAGTGCCAGTAGCTGAAGGAGATCATGGAGTCGTCGGATTGTCAGAGCGAACTGACCCCTGCCTCTGACCCCTCCCAAAGTTCAGAGGTCAGTGTGGTTCCGGAAGGGTCAAGCGATGTCCTCAGCAGTGGGGGCGAACCTGTTTTAAAAGAACAGGAGGAAGACACTGAGCTGGACAGTCTTGAGCTGGATGGTACTCTTTCAGATAGTGTGGACAGAGAAGGTCAGAGACCAGACATGCACATGGAGGTCCAGCAAGATGAAGGACTTGGAGAACATGCACAGGGTGATGGGAACACAAGCTGTGACAGTGGAACAGCCTCCGTTGATGATGCCAGGACTCCACCAGCTGTTCAAGACAGTGCTGTAGAATCACTTCCCGCTGTTCTCGATGGAGAACTTGAATGCTCTGGCCTTGAAGAACCAGCAGAGGTTGTTCCAGAATCAGAAGGTGGAACTCAGAATGAGGTTGAGAAATTTTCTCCATCTGTTTTGAATGGGACAGATGAAATTTCATCCACACAACTGGATACATTCATTGGGCCAACAGAACTTAACAGAACTCCTACACCAGCTCCTCAGGGTGAGGAACTACCAGATGTTGTTTCAGTACCCCAAAACTCGCAATCTAACTCCAACATGAACCCGTATGACACGGACTGCAGCAGGAAACTGTTGTCTGAGATCCAGCGCTCTCTGTCTCAGGAGTCTCTGCTGGATGAGCTGGAGGATGAGCTGTTGAACAGTCAGTCAGATGGCATCCGCAAGGGAAGTCCTCCCAATGGGCTTCAGAAGGACCAGAACTCCATGGTTTTATTTGAGAAGTGTGTACAATACAAGTACTCTCAACAGGAAAAAGCCATCAAGAGGTAGGCTGTTGATTAATAGCTCACTTCAGTCAGCTCACAAGAGGATATAGTCCATTGCTGTTAGATTTATAACAACAGGAGTTCGTAAATCATTAGTTTAATTTGGCATTCTTACCTGTGTGAAAATTACACTTCACTATCTTTCATTGCCAGTGTGTGGCCATAAAAATGTATTCACCCATTCACCCCCCGTAAGCATCAGCTAATCAAGGGAAATGAGTTCATGAATAATCAGGATTATATAGATTTCTATAAAATTATAATATTATTATATTACAAAAATTTTTATATTATAATTATTATTGTCCGCAGCCCATTTTTGTAAAATATGAAAAAAAAAAAAAATATTATTTTTTTTATTTTAATTCATATTAATCTATTCTAAAATATATTTTGGATTTCGTGAAGTTTAACTAAGCCTATTATTATATGAATAATTAATTATCCAGTAATTATACTTAATTTAAATGAGTCAGATGTTAATTCGCATGCACACATTTTTGGGAAAAGTGAATGATTTGATTCAAAACAATAATTCTGTAGTCTGTAAGTCTTTTTGACAGGTTCATTGAAAGAACTGGCAAAGATTTATGAATCAAACTATTATGTTTACTCTTATGTTTGTTTTTGCATCCAGCCAGTGAAGACCATGCAATAGAATGACTTTGGCTTTGTTTTATTTCATGGTTCATTGCCTGTTCAAGTCATTACATTTAATTTCACAACTCTGGTAAAATATGATTTCTTTTGCTATGGTGCTATTGATTATTTTATGCTGTGATTAACCTTAGCCTGTCTGCTCTAAAACTCCTCCTGTTCTGGCTTTATTAATTTTTGCAAGGGCATCTGGCTGACTTACATGTTGGAACTGGTCCACAGCTCTGCTGTGTTTGGCCTGCTGTTAATATTGTCTGATGGGTGATGCTCACAGACACCTGTTCCCTCTGCTAATATTGCATGGTCTTTTCTACATTATGGCACATATTGGTGCCTAATACTTTATTGAAAGCAATTAGTTGTTGTCCTTGATATGGTTTAGATCACAAGTTTAGCACAAATATTCTTCTCATTGACAAGAAAATAACAGATGGGTACAACAGAAGCAGTGTTATTTCACAGTACTGCAGCTCCAGTGTCTTACAATGTGCTGACTTTGGTAGTGACAGCTGGTAAATGTTTTTTCAGATTACTTGATGAGAATAAGAAACATCAGGAGCTGATTCTGGGCATCTGCTCTGAGAAAGACAACATGAGGGATGAGCTGAAGAAGAGGATGGAGACAGAGAAACAACATCTTTGCACCATTAAGAAAGTAATGGCAACCATAAATTGTTTGTGTGTGTGTGTGTGTGTGTGTGTGTGTCTGTCTTCATTTGTGTTTTGGATAACCTGACTATCTATTTTTCCAACCATTGGGATACAAGGAAGTGTTCAAGAAACATTGTTGTAATGATTAAACAGTTTAGCGTGAAATTTGCTTTAATTTTCGTATATTGTTCAAAGACTATGCATATGCGCTACTAAAAGTTTGGAGTCTGTCAAATTTTTTAAATGTTTTTGGGAAAAAAAAGTCTTACCAAGGCTGCATTTATTTGAATACATTAAAAACAGGAATATGTGAAATATTATTGCAATTTAATATGTGTTTTCTATTTTAATATATTTTAAAATGTAATTTATTTCTGTGATGGCAAAGCTGAATTTTAGCAGCCATTACTCCAGTCTTAAGTGTCACATGATCCTTCAGAAATCACTGTAATATGCTGATTTAGTGCTCAAAAACGTTTCTTATTATTATATATGTTGAAAACAGTTCTGCTAAATATTTTTGTAATACATTTCTTTCAGTATACTTTGGTAAATAGAAATTCTAAAGAACAGCATTAAAATAGAAATCTTTCTTTACTGTCTCTTTAGATCAATTTAAAGCATCTCTGCTGAATAATTTCTTTCCAAAGAATAAAAATAAAACAATCTTACAGGCCCCAAACATTTGAACAATCATGTATAATTATGCTCTTGTTACCATTTCATTTCTAGTGTATCCAGAATTTAGATTTGTGCACCTCAGTGGCGTTATTTGTTATTTAAATGCCTCTTCAGTATTTGGATAGCCATTCATGACTGTCCCTTGTGCACTGATTAGAGAACACTTGTTTGCTGAAGAGCTTTCATTAGATACTGGAAAAGCAGGGTTTGTTAGAGAGCGACTCTTGGCTAAGAGAGACCGTAGTTCAGTTCAATCTGAAAGAGCCCCCTGTCACAGAGAGTAATAGCACAGATCAAACAGAGCAGGCTGGGGGGGGGGGGGGGGGGGGGGGGGGGGGGGGACAGGTCGAGAAGCCGCAATTAAGTGTTGCAGTAATGACGTGAAACTATTGTGTGCATTTTGTTGTCATGGTTTCTCCTCATAGTCAGAACAGGCATATGAGGCCACACAGACAAACGCTTCCTCTGAATGAAACCTTGCCTGTCTGTTTACTTTCATTCAATAGGAGCACTGTGAAGAAAATGTAACACTTGGTTCCTACACATGGTTGCCAGAAAGGGAACAATTTTTTGAAACCTGAATGGAACCTTTGTCGCTTATTTAAATTTTAGTTTGAATCTATTTTCATAAGCTGTCCAGAAATTGACATTTAAATGAAGACACAGGTCATATTTCACTCGCTGGGTATGTAAACAATGATCTGTTTTGGATCAGCTACTGTCTGTCAAAGCTGCCTCTTTTGTCGTCATTATGAATATGTTTATGGTTACCATAGTCACTGCCTTTTAACTGCTTGCCTCTCTTGTTTTACCAGTTTGAAAGCCGGGTGGAGGAACTTATGAAGGAACTGAAAGACTCCAGAGACAAACTGATTCACCAGGATCAGGCCGCTAAGAATGCCATTCAGCAGATGCAGAGGGAGATGGCCTATCGACTTGAACAGGTGAGAGGTCATCACTACAGAGACACTCCAAACAAAGCCCTTCTTGCAAGAGCACTGGCTAAATTACTATTAAATCAGTCTGTGCTCTTTGTGTAGTAGCGTCTTTAAAATGAAATCATGTCAGTCCTGCAGTGATATCTTGTTTGCACAAAGTGAAAGAGAGCCATTAGGATAGGTTTCCATTGGTCTTTTTGTCCTCATCCTTTTTTATTCCACACAACTGTGGGTAAATGTAGTCCACTGAAAAGTCCAGCATTGGAATATTGAGGGCTAATGTCATACAAATTTGCACAAAATGTGAAAAGACAGTTTGGTTTGGCAGGACTTGTTCAAACAGCCCCTCACTCACATGTGAACTCCTTATTCAAGTGTGAGGGCCTGTCTTTCACGTCTTCAGACGCATCAAATATTATCATAGAAGTTATCATAGAATGGTGTATATTCAGGCTGGTAACCGGATGGTTATGTGTTCAAAACTTACATGATCCTAGTTTGGCAGGACTTGTTCAAACAGCTCTTCACTGTCATGTAAACTCCTCAGTCAAGTGTGAGGGCCTCACTTTTGCGCTTTCACTGCCTTTGGATGCATAAAATATATGTTAAATACCCAAGTTATTATAGAATGGTATATATAAGGGATGGTAACCGGATGGCTATAGGTTCAAATCTCACATGATTGTAGTTTTTTCAGGACTTGTTCAAACAGCCCTTCACTCTCATCATATAAACTCCTCATTCAAGTGTGAGGGCCTGGCTTTTGCTCTTTCACTGTATTTGAATGCATCAAATATTGTAAAACCCCAAGTTATCATAGAATGGTGCATATCCAGGCTAGTAACTGGATGGTTATGGTTTCAAATCTCACATGATCCTAGTTTGGCAGGACTTGTTCAAACAGCCCTTCACTCTCATTTAAACTCCTCAGTCAAGTGTGAGGGCCTCTTATGCTCTTTTACTGCCTTTAAACACATAAAATATGTTAAATGCCCAAGTTATTATTGAATGGTGTATATTCAGGCTGGTAACCAGATGGTTATAGGTTCAAATCTCACATGATTATAGTTTGACACGACTTGTTCAAATAGCCTTTGGGCGTGTAAAATATGTTAAATGCCCAAGTTATTATAGAATTGTGTATATTCAGGCTGGTCACGAGATGGTTATAGGTTCAGATCTCACATAACCCATAAACGATTTTTGTTTGTGTTTACATATGTTTTCTCTCCCCAGGCCAATAAGAAATGCGAGGAGGCACGGCAGGAGAAGGAGACAATGGTGATGAAGTATGTTCGAGGTGAAAAGGAAGCTCTGGACCTGCGGAGGGAGAAGGAGCAGCTGGAGAAGAAGCTACGGGAGGCCACAGCAGAAGTAGACAAACAGGCTCGGCGGGGAAACACACTGGCCCAAGAGAAAGGACGCCTGCAGCAGCTTTATGATGCCAAGGTCATACATGAAAATACAGTTGATAACTTGATGCTTGATAAGGTGTGTGAATCTACATTATGCATTGATTGTGTATAGGTTCTTAAGAGTCTTTGTCTTTTCTGTAGGAGAATGAAGTGACAAGACTATCCCGTGAACTGGAGAAAGTCAAGGAAGAAATTAATTCTCATGTCATCAAAGTAAAGTGGGCACAGAACAAGCTGAAGAGCGAAACAGATGCTCACAAGGTAAACCAGAGAACACTGAATAAAAAGCTGCTCACACCAAGCATGAATTATAACTATAACTATAATGTTTTAATAGTCATTCTAATTCTATGAGAATATGGTCTATATCGCAGCTATAACACTAACAGCACAGAGGAATATAGTTTTTCAAGAGAAAGAACATTGAAAAACTTTGACAGGCAATCAGAATACACCCAGTTTCAAAAAGCTAGTGCATTTAAAGCAGCAGACCACATATAAACAGCACTTATATTCGTTAGTATAGATGCTAATGTAGTTAATGTTATAGTTATGTTTGTAGTAATTGTCATGTTGTGAACAGGCCTTTAGAAATAGACTCTCTCTTTCATGATGGGCACATTATTATAGCAGCCATGATCTAGCCAAAAGCCTAACTCCAGTGTTGACTAAGAGGGAAGTTAATTTCCACAGTAGTTAGTCCAATTCGTTTAGGGCACAACAACATTTTTTTCCACCCACAAATTTTTCCATCTTTCTCATAAGATTATTTAAAAAAAGATCCAGTGTTATTGTAATATTACTCCAATTTAAGGGATTAGTGTAACTACTTAAATGTTTCATTTATAATGTAAATAGAATTTATAGTTTTGATAGTTATAAGACTTAAATTTTCCATTTAAATTTGAAATTGGCATTTTCTACCAGTATGGTTTTTGCGAAAAATGTGTATTTTGGTCCATTATGTATTTAATATTGCATTATTTATAGTATTAATATTTTGAGTTTTATTTTATAGGTTCAATTTTCATTTTCATTTTAGCTTAAGTAATTTTGTTGTGTGTTTTTGTCATTGTTATTTTTTATAGTTATATGTAGCTTTATTTTGTTTTTATTGCAGTTTTAGTCATTTTTGTAATGTAACTAAAACATATTTATTAGTATTATTAGTAGGTTTTTCATCTAATATTTCTATTTTAATTCATTTGAACTTTATTTCAGTTACTGAAAATGATTTGTAAAAGTTTTAGTTAAAAATAACAACACAGTATTGCCGATGTCACTTTGAGATGTATTTTTAATAACAGGAAACAAAAGACAAACTAAGAGAAACAACCGCCAAGCTGACTCAAGCAAAGGAGGAGACTGAACAGATTCGCAAAAACTGCCAGGACATGATCCGCACATACCAGGTACTGTTTATTTATGATGACATGAAATCAGTACTGTCCACTAGAGGGCATCATATACAAACACTTGTCCTGCATGTAGAATGCAAAACAAGTTATCTATTATGAGTTGGAGATACATTTCAAGTATTGCATTTATAGTTTATTAAAAAAGTTTGCTTCAGTACTCAACACAATGTAAGTGGCTAATCTTCATCTGGAGGTATATAACCTAATTTGCAGTTTCTGTTGCTTGTTATAAACTTAAGTGATTGCACCTCTCTTTGTCTCCTGCAGGAATCTGAGGAGATTAAGTCAAATGAATTGGATGTAAAGCTGCGAGAGACCAAAGGAGAGCTGGAGAAGCAAAAACAAGAGCAGACAGACCAGCTAGAGGTACATTTTCAATTCATTTACACTCAAGATTCCCTTGAGTCAAACTCATTTTAAGAGCATAAATATAAGGCAATTAAGAAAAATCCATTCAGATTGTTTGTATGATATCAGTATATTCTTACCCAGCAGGTACTGTCATAATATTAAGACGTCAATTTCTTCATTCATATTCAAGTAATGTGTTTCAGTAGGGAACAGAGGCCTCGTAAAATTTAGTTTTGGGGGGCAGGTGTTTGTTATTATTACACCTCATATGTCTTTGGTTTGCTTCTTTTAGCAGCTCTGCCACTGTGCCTCTGAGATAAACCGTTTGGCCCGAATGGCACTTTGCCACCTGCTTTTAAATGTATTTATGAGTAAATGAGCCTCCATTCACCAAGTGTCATTAGTACCTGAGGCCGACAATGAGTGTGTGTACTCCCTTATCAATGAGTCGCCCCTGTGCAAGAAATAGTGTTATTAACATTTGCATTCTCATTTGGATTATTAACATAGTGTTGCCTAGCAGGCGTCCTCTGCTGATTGTGATTACAATAATGAATAATGGTGATGCGGTTTGCAAAAGGAGGGGTTTTCATGGTCATTTTGTTTGATTGGCAGATGCACAAAGCTAAGATTAAGGAGTTGGAGGATCTGAAGAGGACTTTCAAAGAAGGCATGGATGAGCTGACCACCCTGCGGACCAAGGTGGAAACTCATTTCTAAAGATAACGCTATGAAATGATTCTGTGTAAGAGTATATTATTCTGACGCTTTGGCACACTCCCTGGCCCTCAGGTTAAGTGTCTGGAGGACGAACGGCCCCGCTGGGAAGACGAACTCTGCAAATACAGAGACATCATTAACAGACAGAAGGCTGAGATCCAGAACCAGAGGGAAAAACTCACTGCTATCACTAGACTAGAGGAGCAGCACCAGAGGTCTGAACACTTGTGCCTGCAGCAACCTACCACTGACCATGTCTATTATTAGTTCAGCTACCAGCTCATAGAGCCTCAACTATACACTGCAGACAATCTGATGTTTAGGACTAATTTTCTGAGTTTTTCAGGTCATGAAATGAGATTAATTTCTTGAGACTAGAGTTGTCACAATACCAATACCAGTGAAAATTTTGAAACCAATTTCAGTGCAAGGAAAACATAATTTTCTATTGAACACAATAATTTTAAACTATTTTAAAAGCCATTAATCAACATATCATGAACTAACAATGAACAATTTTTACAGGATTTATTAATCTAGGTATACATGTTATAAACATATGATAAATGTTGATAAATATACTATGGAAAATATACTATAGTTCATTGGTAATTCGTGTTTGTTCATATAAATATAACTAATTGTATAATAAATATTGTATGTTTTACATATAAATTATACATATTGTTAAGTTATCGTTAAGATTAATAAATGTTGTAAATAATTGAAATAAATAATCATTCTTAATTTAATAAATAATAAATAAAAATAATAGTAAATAATACATTAAAATAATGGTATAAAGCCTTTGTATTTAAAAAAAAAATGAAGTAGACATCCTTTTTTAAAATGAAGATCAATGAAAAAATAACTACATGACATATTGAATAGACTGGTGTTGTTATTGTTAACTAAAATGAACACTATTAAAAATAGATAGTTAATAATTGTTAATTGAAATATAGCTAAAAAAATAAATATTGGATGAAAAGACTAACTGAACTGAAAAAACCTGAAATAAAATGTTTAAGTTGAAGATCTAAAATCACTTAAATTATTTGAACTGAAAAAAAAAAAAAACCTGAAACCTATATAATAAACCTATATAGATTTCATATAGATTTTAACCTATAAATCTATATAAAAAACAATAAAAATGAAATCTATATAAAAAACCTATATAGATTTCATATATATATCAACCTATAAATCTATATATAAAACAATAAAAATGACAAAAACACAACACTGAAACTTAATCTGAAATTAAAATAAAAACTGAAAATATAAAAAAATGCTAATGAAAATACACTGTTACCTTGTTTTTGTTTGTGTGGCTATAAATCTGCAGTCTATTCTGAACTATAATAATTCAGATAACACTTCAGACTTTATTCTCATTAGCATGTTTGAATGGCATCTGCATCCTACATTGAGATCCTTAGACCTATTAATTCTGCCGTGCTTCTGTTGAGCATGGAGCATCAGTACAGCAGCCTGACCTTGAGCGATCTCCCAGCGGTTGGTGGACCCTGCTGATGCAGGAACTGCAGGTGGATGTGAATCCACTGTAGCGTGATCACACGGGCCCCTGCAGCGCCGACAGAATAATTCATACCTCCGTGGGTGCCTCACAGGGGCTGCTCTGGTTTCACTTCTGGTAGCCACATAAATGTGTCATTCAGCTGTATTAGCTCATTTTTATTTTGAGGGTATTTAAAAACTCTTGCAGATGAGTTATGTGTATTCCCAAGAATGACACACCTGGTCTGTAGTGTATTAATTTAGAGCCTTCAGTCGGACACTTTTATGGTCTATGGAGTCATTTGGTCAGGTGGGAATACTGGTACACCATTATAATGAAACTATAGACATATTGCTTAAATAGCATGGCCTGTACACGTGTTGGTCCTCGTGTCTGACGTGTATGTGTCTTTTTCAGGGATGATCAGGAGATTGCGTCCTTGCTGGAAGAGGTGGAGAATCTGAACTCTCAGATCACTGACTTGCAGAGGGACATTGAAGGCAGCAGAATGAGAGAGGCGGAGCTACTGGGCTTCACTGAGAAACTGACCAGTAAAAATGCTCAGCTTCAGTCTGAGAGCAACAGCTTACAGGCCCAGCTGGACAGAATGAACAGCAGCTCCAGAGAGCTGCACAGCAAACTCGAGGAGACTGAGAGATCCCTCTCTGAGATGGTAAGACGATTGCTTGTGTTAAATCGCTCTATCAGTGTTGGGGAGGTTTCTTAGAAACCATACCATGCCAAGTAACAAGCTACTTGCAATTAAAATTAGTTGAACTACAGCCAAGCTACTCTAAAAGCAGTTGGCCACAGTACAGGGCACTAATAAAAAAATATTACAATTCACATTTATTCAAGCTGTTTAAAAGTGCAGTATGTAAGGGATAATCAATGGCTAGCCGTGCATTAAAGGATTTTAATGCACGACGTGGAGGCAAAGAATCGCCCAACGCGAAGCAGAGGGTGGTTGCCTCCGTGATGTGCATTAAAATCCTTTAATGCACGGCTAGCCGTTGATTATCCCACTTATTCCATGGTCATTTGCCAAGTAATAGACAAGTTAAAACTTGTCTTGCTCTTTGCAGAGCAATATTTGCACGAATGGGTAAAAATTACAGTTATTTTCGTCAGTTACGGCTCGTTAGCGCTAGCATTCTGCCAGCTTCAAATCAGACACAGAGATGAAATAGTGCGGTAAGACCACATTTATTTGAATGAATTATAGCTTGTATTTCAATTAATTATCGATCGAGAGAGAGAGAGAGAGAGGACAGTTGTGTGTACCTACTTGCTGCGTCTGCGCATCTCTCTACAAAAAAATTACTTCAAAAACAGTGATTTTATCACCTCGTTGCTGGGGAATATAATGTTGCGATCTAGTATCTATCTTTTATTTTATTAATAAAAATCACGGGGAAGTGTTGGAAGTTTCATCTGTCTATGTGTATTGACTGGGCAGTTTAATTATAGCAACTCCTTAAAAGATACACACACACACACATACACAATTGTTTTTATTTTGAAGTATTATTCGGTTTGTGTATGTTTTCAGACAAACAGATTGAAGAAAGAGGAGCAACAAAGGCAGGAGGAAGTTCTGGCGTTGCAGACGGAGAGAACAACACTACAGACGGAGACATCGCAACTACAAACACGCGTGGAGGAATTACGAGACGAACTGGTCACTCAGAAGAGAAAACAGGCTGCCAACATCAAAGACCTCACCAAGCAGCTCACGCAGGGTTAGCACTTTTCACAAGCAGCTCAAATAATTTTCACTATTTATTGATTTACATTTATTTTTATATATTGATTTACTTTATTATTATTTATTGTTTATTTTTTTATGTCTAGATTTTATGTTTATTATGTTTATTCACATGCTTTTGCAAAACCCTTGTCACCAAAATTATTAAAGTTGTTTACGAAAGAAAAAAAATCACCATAAAATTAAAATCTGGAATTTGTTCATTTTAAAAATTTTGTAAACACATAAACAACAGCTAAAGTGGCTAATATATATGTAAATATGTAAGATAAAGAAGTATTTAATGTAGTCTCAGTGTATTGCGTAGTTATGTTCATGTTTTTTGAGGATGAGAGCATGTCACACAACAGGTCCATGCTGGCATCTTCCTAATTTGGCTCGCTTCTACCAAGTAACTCCCGCCAAAATACTGTAGAGTTGGACGCACAACCTTTGACGTCAATATGGGAAATATTCTCCTCCCTTTTAAAGTGGATTTATTTTTATCCTAAATATGCACAATTGCAAATTTAGTTTCATTAAAATTGCTTTTTCCCCATGCTGTTTTCTCTATCAGAGCAACCCATTTTTGGGTTGCGATATGACCCTCAAATTAAGAACCACTGATGCAAATGATTTTAATACAAAATGAGAGACAATAAAGTAACAAATCATAACACAATTACAAAAAATGGCTATATCGTTACACTCTCATATTGTTTTTCTCCTCTGTGTTTTCTCCATTTTTTATTTTAATAGGCTCGCAGTGAGTTACTTCTCCATGCTCCCAGGAGCCCACAGGCACTGTTAGTAATTATCAAGCCATATTGACACTCTCGGTGGGGCAGACTGACGTTCATTGCAGACAGATTGAATTTATGTATCTCTGCCTGCCTGTAGCCGCAGGAAAGGCTAGGTTAGGGCACAAGACTGTTTCATAGCATCTTTTCTTTGAGAGGAAGGGAGGGCAAGGGAGAAGAACATGCATGGGACTCTTTTTAGTGTCGGAGGAGGCATACAGTACGTGAAGGTATTTTTAAACTAATCTATTTTTTCCTCCTCCTCCTTTGAGTCCCCGTGATCTTCAATATTTTTTCAAGGTCCGCATGTTAAATGTGAACCTTAATTCTGCATAGTTGACAGACGCTACAGATGTGCTTGGTGGGTGGGAATTTTATGGTGAGTCATAACCCTCCCAGCAGGTGCAGCGCTGGAATGAGGCAGTGAGTGGTACAAGCCCATAGGTCATTAGCCCATTACTGTTACTGAGGTGTCTGTCTCTGCCAGAAGTGTGTGTGTGTGTGTGTGTGTCAGTGTAAGAGAAAGAAAGAACTTATTGTGTGCTTGTGTCCTTGTGTAGCTCGTAAGAAGCTGGAGCAGGTGGAGAATGGAGGATGTGATCGAGAGGGCAGCAGCATGGGCAGCCGCTCCAGTTCTTCAGGTACATCTATTTAACACTTCATTAGAGATGTTAAGAGCGATACGCACTCAGTCATTTTTATCTTTTCTTCATGAGGGCTATGCAGGTGCATCTCAATAAATTGGAATGTCGTGGAAAAGTTCATTTATTTCAGTAATTCAACTCAAATTGTGAAACTCGTGTATTAAATAAATTCAATGCAAACAGACTGAAGTAGTTTAAGTCTTTGGTTCTTTTAATTGTGATGATTTTGGCTCACATTTAACAAAAACCCACCAACTCACTATCTCAACAAATTAGAATACTTCATAAGACCAATAAAAAAAAAACATTTTTAGTGAATTGTTGGCCTTCTGGAAAGTATGTTCATTTACTGTATATGTACTCAATACTTGGTAGGGGCTCCTTTTGCTTTAATTACTGCCTCAATTCGGCGTGGCATGGAGGTGATCAGTTTGTGGCACTGCTGAGGTGGTATGGAAGCCCATGTTTCTTTGACAGTGGCCTTCAGCTCATCTGCATTTTTGGTCTCTTGTTTCTCATTTTCCTCTTGACAGTACTCCATAGATTCTTTATGGGGTTCAGGTCTGGTGAGCTTGCTGGCCAGTCAAGCACACCAACACCATGGTCATTTAACCAACTTTTGGTGCTTTTGGCAGTGTGGGCAGGTGCCAAATCCTGCTGGAAAATGAAATCAGCATATTTAAAAAGCTGGTCAGCAGAAGGAAGCATGAAGTGCTCCAAAATTTCTTGGTAAACGGGTGCAGTGACTTTGGTTTTCAAAAAACACAATGGACCAACACCAGCAGATGACATTGCACCCCAAATCATCACAGACTGTGGAAACTTAACACTGGACTTCAAGCAACTTGGGCTATGAGCTTCTCCACCCTTCCTCCAGACTCTAGGACCTTGGTTTCCAAATGAAATACAAAACTTGCTCTCGTCTGAAAAGAGGACTTTTGGACCACTGGGCAACAGTCCAGTTCTTCTTCTCCTTAGTCCAGGTAAGACGCCTCTGACGTTGTCTGTGGTTCAGGAGTGGCTTAACAAATTCCTTGACACGTCTGTGTGTGGTGACTCTTGATGCCTTGACCCCAGCCTCAGTCCATTCCTTGTGAAGTTCACCCAAATTCTTGAATTGATTTTGCTTGACAATCCTCATAAGGCTGCGTTTCTCTCGGTTGGTTGTGCATCTTTTTCTTCCACACTTTTTCCTTCCACTCAACTTTCTGTTAACATGCTTGGATACAGCACTCTGTGAACAGCCAGCTTCTTTGGCAATGAATGTTTGTGGCTTACCCTCCTTGTGAAGAGTGTCAATGATTGTCTTCTGGACAACTGTCAGATCAGCAGTCTTCCCCATGATTGTGTAGCCTAGTGAACCAAACTGAGACACCATTTTGAAGGCTCAGGAAACCTTTGCAGGTGTTTTGAGTTGATTAGCTGATTGGCATGTCACCATATTCTAATTTGTTGAGATAGTGAATTGGTGGGTTTTTGTTAAATGTGAGCCAAAATCATCACAATTAAAAGAACCAAAGACTTAAAGTACTTCACTCTGTGTGCACTGAATTTATTTAATACACGAGTTTCACAATTTGAGTTGAATTACTGAAATAAACAAACTTTTCCATGACATTCTAATTTATTGAGATGCACCTGTATATAATGCAATATAAAAGTATTCATAATGCCTTATACAACAGTTCACCCTCTTGCTCATGTGATGTTGCTCAATTGCAACACACTTTATCCATATCTTTTCATAAATAGTTGGAAGCACAGTTATTATATGTTATAATAATTACCTGTTCACGTAAGTACCTTCACAATATTCACAATATTACTGTTTATGATCAAAAATGCAGCTTTAGTGAGCATAAAAGACTTCTCGTGTGTGTGTGTATGAATTTAATGTTTCTGGTTCAGTACAGATTAGGTTACAGCAACATCATTTCACTGTCTGAATCTGACAAGCCTAAAAACAAAAATTAAAAGTACAGTGACACACTTGCAATGGATATGTAAAATTATATCCAGTCTTCCAACATATAGAAAAGTAGTCCCACTTTATAAAGGACATTTTAGGTAAGTATAAAACTAAAATACTGTGATGTTTTACTAAAAAAAAAAATCATGTAAATGCTTTAACACAAATCTAATCTTAATATTTATGCATTTAAACCTTCTGGAATGCTGACCTGGTTTACTTTCTTGTAAGTGTGTTACTGTAACCTGCAATTTTTGAGACTGAGACATGAGTCAAAATTCATTTCTGTGGTGATCATCGTTACCAGTAGCATTTGTGGCAAAAATATCCAGAATATTCTTTTAATCTTAGTGCCAAGTTTCTTTCGGTGTTGTTTGTAATACTGCTCTTATAGTGTGACTGTAGCTACATAATGATTTGAATCTCTCACTTTCAGGCTCTCTAAACGCACGGGGCAGCAGTATGGATGATCGCTCTCCGGAGAATCAGTCCGGTTCATCGGTGGTAGTGGTGGACAGCTTCCCCGAGGTTGACAAAGCTGTGCTGGTGGAACGCATCGTGCGGTTGCAGAAAGCACACGCTCGTAAGAACGAGAAGATTGAATTCATGGAGGACCACATTAAACAGTTGGTGGAGGAGATCAGGAAAAAGACAAAGTGAGTGAGAGCAAAAAAGACAGAGTGGAAGGTAAAAGACGATGGAGAAAGCTCCTTTGCTCCCATCCCAAAGCTTAATTTGACATTTACAAATGAGCTTGAAGCTGCCTGGCTGACATATTTTCTTATATATCCAAAGTTGTGATGAAGGAAACCAAATAGAAGCTGTGAGTTTAATCGAAAATTAATAATGTAGATGGATACAGTGGCACCAGAAAGCATTTGGACACTTATGCCACACTGAATAATGTATGATTGTCTAATGTGGCATTTATTTTTGAATGAATATAGCACAAATTTGCCCTCACAAAAATACTGAAATAGCCTAAACCATTAATTAAAACACAAATTTGGCATGTAGTGTGTTTAATATTTAACACTGCTATATTCAGGCAATTTTAAATGTCTAAATATTTCTGTTGCCTCTATAGAGTAGCTCTGAGCTCATAGTTTGGAGAATTTCTCCGTGCCACCCCTCCTTTCCGTCTGGTTGAATTTGGCTGGTCATTGTCCCTCTTTTGCATCCTCTCTTTCTCTTTAGTTTTCTTTTGTTGGGTTTTTTCTTTATTTATTTGTCTGGGGCTTCCTGACCAAAGCTTGTATCTTGTCTGACTTTCATTACAAAAGGAAATCTGGCAGACATTCATCTTTTTCTTTCACACACACACTGAGCTAACCTATGCTTCTGACAGAGAGGTCTTGGCAGTGATATTTATAGCTGTCAGTTCTTGCGGGAGTGATGCGTCACCGAGGTTGCTAATGATGCCTGATACATATTCATACGCACCTCCATACATGAGGAATCAGGCTGCAGTGCCCATTTCGCCACAGAAAAAAAAGCATCTTTTTGCTAAACAAAGTGAATGGTCTCGGAAAACGAGAGCACTTTGTTTATGTCTTTGGATGAGATAAATAATTGAACATGCCGCAGAGGGCTGCGAGTTGGGTTGCCGCCACCGCTTTGGACAGAAATGCCATTTCTGTCTCTTTCCCATCACTTGAGTAATGATAGGCCTTGAATCGGTCCACCTGCACTAACCCACATTCATTAGTTCTAATCAAATCAAAATCCCATTGAGGTCAGGCTTAATTTAGCCTCCTTAGCTGATCTTTAACCATTACGTGCAGCTGAGCTTCCTCAATGAGTCCAAATTCCCCAAGCAGTGGAATGTTTCCCAGTGTTTATCGACTGTTGCTGTTCGAATGACACAGGGAAGGTTAGATCTGGCCGGTATATCATTCAAGGCTCAGTGGAAATTGATTACAGCATAAAACTGAGGTTGATTTAATAACGTTCCTTGATTTAACAGCGTGACTACACCTAGCTGAGGATTTCCATTTATCTCTAAAGAGATAAGACTAAGTATACTCACTGCGCCTCTCATCAAAAGGGCGGTTAGAGGAAAACGCTGATGTTCTGGAATGGATACCAAGTGACATTGGATTTGCATGTGATTAATTTTTATTGGAATGGTGCATAAATCATTGCTATTTTTAGTGGTGATTGCTAAATTTGAACAAACCCCTAACATAAACTTGAGCATGAACAAATCATGTGACTTGGTGTGGAGAGGTATATTACTTTTTGAGATTTCAATCCAGTTGATGATGAAATGTGAAGGAAAAAATGATTGAATGCTGGGGACTTCAGTGATATCGAAGGACCAGAATTGAAAATCATGTTAATATTGTCAGGTGAACTCCAACATAGTGCCAATTTTGCACAGACAAGCACCATTTTCAGAAAATTTAATAATGTAGTTTGAGATTGTAATGTATGAAATGCTATCTGACTGCAAATGCTGGTAACTAGTATGGGTATTTTTTGACCCATAAATATGTTTTGATCAGCACTTTTGCATCTTGATTGAAACAGGGATATGCTGTCTAGATTTATCTTTGATATGAGCTCTTTACTCATGCTTCAGCTGTAGTGCTAGAAACTCACAATCCTCATAAAATAAACATAAAGATTCACATTTTGTCTTTTGATTTCTTGAATGAAGACAAGCTTAGAACTCACATATACGAACAGACTGTCAAATCCTAACTGTCTTTATTTCACCCTATGTCTCGTGTCTGTTTTTCTACACTGTCCTGGTGTTCCCGCTGTCAATCTTTCACTTTTTCTGCCTCTAGGCTGTGAGAATCAGGCCATGCCTCTGCGCTTAAGCTATAACTGTGATCTCTTTTATACAAATAGGTCTACAAATCAAAATCAAATGTCAGAATGGTGTCAGAGCTATGGCACATGATGTAGTACATCTGTTGTCTGGCCTGGGTCATGTCCTGATCCACTGTCCTATATAATATAAATCAGTAGTGGCAGTGGATTACTACCAAATTGTATGTATGTAATGTATGGGTGTGCATGCATGTTTAGTTAGAGACAACTTTTTAATTTCTTTGTGTTTCGTTTTGTTAAATACTACCGTTATGGAGCTGGGGTCCTCTTGGACCCCATATTAGTGAAAGGTAAGTTATTCGTTTTTATATTTTCTTTCTTTTGTGTGTCTATGTGTATGTATATGTGTGGGTGTTCGTCCTTTATGTAGCATCAGCACATCACAGAAACTTTGTTTGCCAAGCATATGTGAATTTTCCCTGGTTTCTTTCCTGTCACGCTGATAAACAACCGCTTTGAGACATTTTGAGTCATCAGGATGGAACAAACACAACTCTTTTTAAAAGTTTGTTTGATAGATGCCCCAGTGTGTTCGTTTCAGATTCAGACAGTGAAATGAGAGTGAATTCATCAATTTAGAAAGCACTTACATAGTTTTTTTTGTTCTCAGGCGGAGACCTTTAGCCTCACGTCCTCTAATGTCTTTGTCTCGAGCATTGGTCTGAAGAAACCATTAGAATCGAATTCGGTCCTTATTTGGGCCATGCGTCACTGCAGAGAAAATAGATTTGAAATAGCGGTGGCTAAAGAGAGAACTCTCTCCTGGAGACTAAAAGATCACTCCATCACTACATCATCCTTTATAGAAAACCACACAGGCTGTTTTTTCTCTCCCTTTTCTATTCCAGCATATTAAATGAACAACAATAGTGATGGAGATGATAATTACTTTAGATTTCCATTTGCCCGCCACAGTGGTTCAAATTGAATCACTTAAAGCTGAATTATAACTTAAAGCTTTTTTAAGATCTCTAAAACTCTTTTTTTTTAACATCAATTATGATTACATCAATTAGAGATTGACATTTTGTTTGCAATTTGAACTAGGAAATCATAAATAATATGTATCATTGTTATT
This sequence comes from Spinibarbus caldwelli, assembly GCA_039654775.1. Classification (NCBI taxonomy): domain Eukaryota; kingdom Metazoa; phylum Chordata; class Actinopteri; order Cypriniformes; family Cyprinidae; genus Spinibarbus; species Spinibarbus caldwelli. The sequence continues at coordinate 10,537,092 of CM077256.1, read as the reverse complement.
ATTATGAACACTATGAGCTTATTTTTTTATATATATACACCTAATTCCAAATTTGGTGAAAAGCTGTTATCTTTTTTTCTGTGCTCTGGTGTACTTTTATTTCTCTGAGCCTTGTTTTCATTCAGGTAAAGTTACATATAACATTCTACCCTTGTTAAAGACTTTTACGCAAGGCCGTACTGTGACTTCCATTTTAATTTGATTAATGGAAAACTAATCTTTTATATACTTCAAGAAAAGCCATTAACCAAAAAAAACTTTCAGTCTTAAATCAAAATCAAGAAGCCTGTTCCTTATCTACACTTAGTAGATGACCACTATATTCCTTCACTAATTAAAATAGGCTAATAAGATTTTTTTTTTCAAGAAGTACTCCTGCAAAAGTGACAACGACATGAAAACCTTTTTCAATGAAATGAGTTTCATGTTAAATAAAACTTATGAGGCCGGCTGGCTGAGATTTAGCTGTTCAAAGCCTTCTAATCTGTTATTTGTGAAATTCATTTATCATCTAGAGTGAAAGAGAGAGACACTGATGAGGTGGATACGGCTAATGGGGCCCTAAAGACTGCCATCTTTTCCTCTTCTGTCCCTGGGTTTATTAGTAACGTCACCTTTTACCTCCTTGCTGAAGGTTATGGTGTGACAATGGCCTTTATGGCTTGAGATTTCATTGACACTTAAAATTGCTGTGTGTGCATGTATATATACGCTATTCAGTGCACAATGCAATTAAACCTCTGTGTGTTTCCTGCAGGATTATCCAAAGTTACGTGCTCAGAGAAGAATCTGGAGCACTGTCTTCAGAAGCCTCAGATTTTAACAAAGCCCACCTGAGCCGGAGGGGAGGTATCATGGCATCGCTGTACACCTCCCACCCCGCCGACAGCGGCCTCACTCTCGACCTCTCACTGGAAATCAACCGCAAACTCCAGGCTGTGCTGGAGGACACCCTGCTCAAAAACATCACACTGAAGGTAAAAGTCACTATCCACATCTACACCATCCATCCCATGAAATTAAAATGGGTGTTTTTGTGGTTTGTAAATTAAGTAAATCTAAACAAAAATCTAATTCTTAATGATAATAGGATTATTATTTTTGAATATTTTTGGCTATCTTGCCTAGCACTAGTATACACCTAAAGGTGTGATCACTTTAGCCAAAAAGCACTGTTCCTACAAAAGTCACTTTGAAACCACGTAACTTTTTGTTTGTCGATGCAGCGAATTTGAATGGTCAACATGAATACGAGAAAAATAAGCGCGGAGAGCTATTTTGCCATTACGCAATTCACAATTGCGTCGCTTTCACCTTTGATTTACGCAGAATCATGGCTACACAAAACAAGTGACAAGCCCAATATTACAATTCTGTAAGCCAGTAATTATTTTCATGTTATAGCCAATATTAAAATTTCATAATATTTTGTCTAAATAAATTTGAAATGAAACACTTCAATCAAAAAAAAAAACGGTAATTTTAATTGCTACAAGTGGATTTAGGCATCACAACATCATAACGTACAGTATTAAAAATGGATATTTGGATTACTGAGCATTAGATGTATGTACAATATCCAAAAATGATTGATGCTTAATAATATTTAGTATCAGCCAGTAAATTATATGGTTCCAATATATTGTGTATTCCTAGACGAGACCCTTAATATGTCCCACTCAAACCTCCTGATTCAACAGGAAGTACATCAGCAACCTAAGAGAAAATTGCACTCGTCCAGTGATTTCACGGAGTCTCTATGTCCTTTGCAACAGTGTGACCATATATAGACAAACTAGGTGTTGATATATTTATGTTAGTATTGAGTTCCACAATGGCATCCGCTGATGTAATTGCAATTATTGAACTTAGCTTCAGCGTAACTAGATTCCTGGTGATGCTATCGGAAGAAAAGCAAATTTGGTGGTGATGGATGACTGTTGAGTAAGTGGGCAAATTCCCATGCTGGCAGTGACCAGTTCTCGGTTATAGAGCCGCATCCAGGTCACAAGAGGGATAGCAGCTTTCCTGTTTGAGGGAGCACATCAGCGGGGAGATCAGTAAAATTAATCAAGTATGTTTTGAGGACAGTGCGCAAGGGGAACGCAGAGCTCCATTCAAAGCACAATGGCAGGATTACAGTCTTAGCATGAGATGAGCAGGAAATCAGACCGACTCGAAGCAAAACAGCCTGAAATTGCCTGATTATCCTAGCTTACAGGCTTGCTTCTCTCAGATGTGCCTCTTTTTGGTTTCTGTGTGTATGAATAAATTGAATGGCGGTGAAAATAATATCATTAGTCCTCACAGCTGTCTGATTTGTTTCTCTCGCTACAGGAAAATCTCCAAACGCTGGGTTCGGAGATCGAACGACTAATCAAACAGCAAAGGGTGCCGGACGACACAGCCGGAAGGAAGTGAAATCAGTCGAGGGGAAGGATGTTACAATAAATAGCACACGCTGTACGACTGAGCCCGTTACGAGACGATTTACTCCGTTTGGGATCAAAACAGACAAGTTCAGTCTGTTTTATACACTGGAGGCACAGTTCAAAACAAGGACTGAACTGTGCTAAGGATACTTGCGTGACAAATGACTGGAAAGCAAAGAGATTATCAAGAGCCTGTGCTCACTTTGTTCACATTGTGCCCAACTGTCCTCTCTTCGCCGTCCCCTGCGATCTAGCCGTCTCATCTGTGCCTCGATGACTCAGTTCATCAGGTTCAGAGCAGAATTGCGGTCCTAAATCCAACAACGTGGTGTAGATGAATGACTATTTTCATAAATGTGACCCCACGCTCTTATGAAGAACAACAAGTGCTGGACTAATGGAGACCTGCGCATTCTGCAGCTCTTTAGAGACTTGTTCCTCTATTCATTGCACCGCAGGTTAATGGCCGCGCCTCGCCGCTCTCATTTGCCCCTCATGCAAACGTGCCAATTAATGAATGTATTATGTAATGAGAAGGACCCTTGCTTCTAATCCCACACGCTCTGACCCAGAAGTGTGGGCAACATTCTCCGTTCGAGCTGCTGCTAGGTTACTGCTACACCCGTATAGCATTATCTCTCGCAAAGCACTTAGACGAGAAGGGCCATGCCAAAAAACACAGTCTCATTATGAAGTTAAACACATTAATCAGAATGAATAACTACATCTCTGAAATTTTGATACATCTAGGGCTAGTCTTAAGGGAGCTTGTGGTTCGTTCTATCTGGATTAAGTTGTAATTAAATATTATTGTTATTTTTCCCCTCCTCTTCTGCTTTCTACCTCTGCTTATATGTTTTCTGTAGAAACAACCTTGCAATTATTTTTATTTTTATGTTCCAGCTTTTTTTTTTTAATTAATGTTTTTCTTGTGTATGACGTTCCAGTGCTGCTTTTGAAGAGCCCGTTGCTCCCCAAAGAGATGTAGAGTGTAAAATCCCTGTGAAATGGAGACATTGTAAATATTAAGGGCAAAAGTGCAATTTTAACCCCCCTCTTTCTTTGTTCGACTGAGCCGTAATCGCCCCGGCCCGCGTCCCATCTGAGACTCAAGCAAAATATCCCCTGTTAGCATCCAATTCCGTGGTGATGTAACCATATGGTACACAACATCGTGCAGAGTTGAATCCATTCCAACCGATGAGTTGCGACTGCCTGAGGCATCACTGGTCTGCTTCTCCTTCCGTCCCTTCTTGTGGGGGTGCATGATGAAGGATCACCCTATCGGATGCTGCTGATGGATTTTTTACGTTCACCTTTGCAGTAGATGATTGGCAGATCTCAGCCGGTTTATCATCCATTTTAGTGCCATTCTCAGTCTTCTGGGTTTTCCCACACTTGAGCCGCTATTGAAAGTAAAATCATGCCCATACACTGTGATAAAGGGTTTATAATAACTTGACATACTGCAGTATAAGCTTGTCAAGGTCATATCAGCTGTTCTAACACTGAGAGTCTGCGCTGTAGCTCTCAGCACTCCCAAATCCCAAACATTCCAGAAAACGCTGGAGGAAGGAAATTATGCAATGCTAGCAGAAAAATAAGCATTTACAGAGAGCCCTTAATAGTGAAATTAAGACTCTATAATCTGTCGGTAATTTATCAGTGTACTTTACATTCATAATTTATTTAATGTCGCAAAATACAAGATCTCTTGAAGTATGTATGTATGTTTGTGAATGGTGAATTGAAACTGATGAGAAAAAGAAAAAAATCATGTGTTGATTCTGTTTCTGGTCTGTCATTTGTGCTCTGCTTGATTGTACAGTGAGTGAAACGGCGATTATAAATTTGTAGATATATTGTACAATGGTCCAGTGTTTTTAAACTTCTGGAGTCTACTGTATATATGAAGTTTAAAGGGGATTAAAATGAAAATATTATAATCGGAAGTCGTTTTCATTTGTTTTAAACTTTTAATCTATTTTCTATAAAAAATAGTTTTATTTTTTAGCTGTAAAATTTTAATATAATATATTTTATTTTATTTTTATATTACCTTTATATGTAAAAAATTATATAATTCATAGATGTTTTTATAAAATATCAGAAAATCTAGGAAAAAATTCTGGTTTCATGCATATCAACAGTGAATGATGTGGGATAAAACCCTATTTATTTTTACCACCATAACTATTCATGGTTAAATGGTTAGTTGCATTTTATTACTCCCTTTAATCTTGCACTTTCCCTGCTGTCTACAGCCTTATCAGAGCTGCTGTCCATTTTTAATGACTTACAAGGTGACTTATGGGTCAGTGGTCACTCGCTGGGTGTGTGAGTACACAAACCACGTGTCTCTCCGGCCAATTTTACCTGCATTGCTGTAAGTAATATTATGTAACAGTAGCAGGTGATGTCCAAAACCAACAGTTTGTGTACTGGGACTTGACTTTTCGATCCTCTTTCCCACAAAACACACAGAAACAGAAAAAACACAGAGTGCTGCTCATATTGGGCAGGTCAACATAAAGAAAAGTTCTTAGAATTTTATTACAAGACTGGTAGTAATAATATAAACTACTTTTTCGAATGCACATTGCATCTACCCCAATTAACTGATATTTTTAGACAAACCGCCGCAGGACATTGAGTACTGCAAACTCACTTTTGAAAAATAATTTGGTGCATTTCCTGTTAGCTTCGACTTGTACTAATAATAGAAGTATTTACACAAATGGCTGAATGTGTTTATCAAACAGAAGCTCTGTCTACATGAAATGCACCCAAGTTTTTGCCATCTGAAGAAACCACCTACATGCACAGCAATGTCATTTTGCAAACAGCTTCAACTTTCAAAACTAAACTCTGCAACTCTTCCTCTACTCCTCTGTCTTTTATATTGGACACTTGGACCCTGCTTGCTTTAAATTCATCTCACCTGTGTGGCATTTCAGAGTCTGCTGGAGGTGTTGAGAGATGGCAGGTTAAAACATTCTGTACATGGCAAAGAGCTATTGCGTAAACTCAGATCAGTGTCTATTTTTAGCACTTCAAGATAACATGCTCCGACACTCATATCAACGTTGGAGACCCCTAGAGAATTCATGAGCCTTGTTCAGTGCTTTTGACTATCTGCGAGGTCTTGTCGTGAGCAACTGGAATGTTTGTGCGGTTGTCTACCCACATGTTTTGTGAATATATCTCTACGTAAATATAATCAGATCCAGATTCTTATTTTTAGAAAGTAGCATTTTTCCATTAAATCTGATTGAACATAAAATTCAGAAAACAGGAAAATATTACTTGACCAACTTACATGTTTTGTCACGTTCATGTTTTTTTCTTTGTCTTTTGCTGAAAACATTTTTAATGTTTTCAGCAAAACATTTAACATTTTTTTTCTTTCTTTTCTTTCTTTCTTTCTTTTCTAATGTCATGACACGTCATTTTAAATTGAATCTAATTTTAGCCAATGAAAATTACATTTTTGTTGACAAATAGGAAATTAAACTTTGCAAAATTAAAATTCAAACACTATGTATAATGTATTTACTACTGAAGTAATGTTTTAATGAAAACACTAACAATGTATTATTATTATTGTTAATTTTACGCGATTCAGTGAGTTTTCATGTGATTTACATATTAGGTCACGTGACACAAATTTGTAAACAAGTAAATTCTCCTGCGCTTTTTTTTTTTTTTTTTAAGATAGGCTACTTAATTATAATATTACGTTTATGTTGTGTAGTATACAGTGGGTACGGAAAGTATTCAGACCCCCTTCACTTTTTTCAATTTTGTTATGTTGCAGTCTGATACTACAATTGTTTAAATTCTTTTTTTTTCTCATTACTCTATACACTCTGTCCTTTATAATGACAAAGTGAAAACAGAATTTTAGAAATGTTTGTAAATTTATTAAAAAGAAAAAACTGAAATATCACATTTACATAAGTATTCAGACCCTTTACTCAGTACTTAGTTGAAGCACCTTTGGCAGCAATTACAGCCTCGAGTCTTTTTGGGTATGACGCAACAAGCTTTGCACAACTGGATTGGGGGAATTTCTGCCATTCTTCTTTGCAAATCCTCTCAAGCTCGGTCAGGTTGGATGGGGACCGTCTGTTGACAGCCTTTTTCAGGTCTCTCCAGAGATGTTCGATAGGGTTCAAGTCAGGGCTCTGGCTGGGTCACTCTAGGACATTCACAGAGTTGTCCCTAAGCCACTCCTGTGTTGCCTTGGCTGTGTGCTTAGGGTCATTGTCATGTTAGAAGGTGAACCTTCGGCCCAGTCTGAGGTTTTGAATGCCCTGGACTGGGTTTTCATTAAGGCTATCTCAATATTTTGGTGCATTGAGCTTTTCTTCTACTCTGATGAGTTTCTCAGTCCCTGCCGCTGAAAAACAGCCCAACAGCATGAGGCTGCTACCACCACACTTTACTTTTGGGATGGTACTCTGCAGGTGATGAGAAGAGCCGGTTTCCTTCAAACATGATGCTTAGAATTGAGGTTCATCAGACCAGGTAATCTTGTTTCTCAGAGTCTGAGGGTCCTTTAGGTGCTTTATTGCAAATTCCAAGTGTGTTTTCATGTGTCTTCACTGAGGAGAGGATTGAGTTTGGCCACACTGCCATAAAGCCCAGATCGGTGGAGTGTTGCAGTGATGTTTGTCCTTCTGTAGGTTTCTCCCATCTGCATATATGATCATGGAGCTCAACTAGAGTGACCACCAGGTTCTTGGTCACCAGTCTAGACAAGCCCCTTCTACATCAATTGCTCAGTTTGGCTGGGGACCAGCTCTTGGAAGAGTCCTGGTTGTGCCAAACTTCTTCCATTTGAGAATTATGGAAGCCACTGTGCTCTTGGGAACCTTCAGTGCAGCAGAATTTTTTTGTAGCCTTCCTCAGATCTGTGCCTCAATACAATCCTGTGTCTGAGCTCTGCAGGCAGTTCCTATGACCTCGTGGCTTTGTTTTCGCTCTGATATGCATTATCAGCTGTGAGGCCTTTTACAGAGAGGTGTGTGCCTTTCCAAATCATGTCCAATCAATTTAATTTACCACAGGCGGACTCCAATCAAGGTGTAGAAACATCTCTGCAATGATCAAGAGACATGGGAGGCACCTGAGCAAAATTTCAAGTGTTGTTGCAAAGGGTCTGAATACTTATTTAAATGTGATATTTCAGTTTTTTCTTTTTAATAAATTTACAGACATCTTAAATTCTGTTTTCACTTCATCATTATGAGGTACAGAGTGTAGATTAATGAGAAAAAAAATGAATTTAAACAATTGTAGTATCAGGCTGCAACATAACAAAATTGAAAAAAGTGAAGGGGGTCTGAATACTTTCCGTACCCACTGTATATCTATTTAACCTTCGAGCGGTTTTACAAAATACTGTTCATTCTCTTTTCAGCTTCACTTCGCTTGGGGCAATAAATATTCTAAAAACAACAACAAAAAAAAACAACAACAACAACTATTGCCTAATGTAGATTTTCCTTACGGTTTCATACGGTGGCCGAGAGAGCTCAACGCGGTGCAAATAGAAAAACACCTGCAAATTAAGAAAACAACTTCATCAATTTGACAACACGCGCGCTGCAAATGCTCACAACACAACCAAATAAAGAAACGCACTGCAAATAGAAAAAAACCCTGTAAATTAAGAAAACAATTTCATCAATTTGACAACACGCGCGCTGCAAATGCTCACAACACAACCAAATAAAGAAACGCACTGCAAATAGAAAAAAACACCTGCAGATTAAGACAATTTCATAAATTTGACAACACGCGCGCTGCAAATGCTCACAACACAAACAAATAAAGAAACGCACTGCAAATAGAAAAAAACACCTGCAGATTAAGAAAACAACTTCATCAATTTGACAACACACGGGGTACAAATGCTCACAACACAACCAAACAAAGAAACGCACTGCAAATAAAATTCTTTATTTGGTTGCGTTGTGAGCATTTGCAGCATGTTTCTTCATTTGTTTGTGTTGTGAGCATTTGAAACACCTGCTGTCAAACTGATGATGTTTTCTTGATTTGCTGGTGTTTTTTCTATTTGCATGTGTTTTCTGAAGTTGCAGCTCGTTGAGCTCTTTCGGCCACCATAGCTTTTATTTTATTTATTTTTTATGAAAAGATTTTAAGCCGTTTAACTGTCGTCATGATGCACTCTTTTTTTCTGGTTTTTGTTTTGGTGACGAAGTAAAAAAAAAAAAACAAGTTCTGGCAGTAATTTACTTGACGAGATTAACACTGTTTAATGTCATAAATCTAATTTTGGCCCATGAAAAGGATTATCATAGTTTGCATCACACACTTACAGTGCAGTACACGGTACACATCCGTAAGTGGCCTTCAGAGAACATGTTGAATGGAAACTACGACACTGGAATGAATGGAAAGCAGCCAGGCGTGCACAGGTATATATAAGTGGATGCCGTTCTCTCAACACCTCATAAGGCAATTACGTATTAGTATTAACCGTGTAAGCTGTTGGCCAACTTGAGAGAGAAAAACATGAGAGTGTTTTATCTCCATGATGTGCTCTTGGCAACCATTGGCTGACATAAAACGTGTTGCCGCTCCAGGCCAAGTGACCCTTAACTGAACTAAAGATGTGTGATGGCAGTCAAAAGCTCAGAAAACTTTTTGAACTTGTTCACCAACTGCAATTAGTAGACACTTAACGTTTTTGAAGTAAGCAAATGTACTGTTCACAGACCACAGTGAGCTAATCTTTTCTACTTAGGTCACTGTGCGTTTCAGTGCGATTCTCCTGATTTGAGCACAGCAGCATTTGAGCTCCAAGCAAGTAAATGCTGGCCCACATTGGGCCATTACGTAAAGAGTCATCAGAGAATGATAAACTAAGAATAAGCTTTCTGATTAATGAAGCAGATTCAATGCTGATAAAGAAACCAAAGCTCAATCACATGTGCGCCATTTGTTTCAACACAAGGGCCCTCATCTGTCACGTCTGTCCGGATACAAATTCCTGCCAAGCAAACGGTTACTAATAACAAGGTGACATGCAGCCAGGAGCGTATTCATGATGTGGGCAGTGTTGTTGTTGTGAAACGCTGCTCTGTTGTATTAGCACAGGTAATCACATTTAAATAAGGTTCATTAGCCGAAGCGATGCGGACATATTGCATTCAGTGACCCTGAGGCAGATTTAAATGCGAGAGGGCTCTGGGGACAGCTCGGAGCAGTAATGCATTTTAAAGCATCCAACCTCTTGTAATTAATAGCACACAACTGTGAGTTTAAATTAAATTTATTCCCTAAAAGCTTTTATTTTTCAAAGCACAAGGCATTTGACATCTGGTTATATCTGATTTTTCTAGAAGGAATAAAATAAGCAACAAAACAGGGCCTGAAAATGTTTTTATATTATTCATTGATTGAACATAGATCATTTTTAAAAATTAATATGGAAAATATAATTGTATTATAAGTAATATATTATAAATAAGTTTATAATTTATATATTTATAAAAATGCAATTTAATATATTTTAAAATGTAATTTATTCCTGTGATGTTGAAGCTAAATCTTCAGCCATTACTCCAGTCTTCAGTGTCACATGATCCTTCAGAAATCATTCTAATATATTGATTTGATGCTCAAGTAACATTTCTTTTTATTATCAATGTTGGTATCTTACCATTTTAAAGTTTGAGGACATTGCATTTACAAGAAAATAAGTTAAAATAGGTCAAAAATGTTGCAATATTTCTGTGTCAAATGAACGCTGTTCTTTTGAACTTTCTATTCATCCAAAAATCTTGAAAAAAAAAATGTATAACGTTTTCCAGAAAAAAAATAAAAAGCAGCTCAACAGGTTCAGCATTGATAATGATACTAAATGTTTCTTAAGCAGCAAATAAGCATTTTAGAATGATTTCTGAAGGGTCATGTGACGCTGCAGATTGGATTAAAATGCAGCTTTGCCATCACAGGAATAAATTCAGTTTTAAAAAATGTATTTTAATATTTCACAATATTACTATTTTTACTGTATTTTTAATCAAATGCATGCAACCTTAATGAGCAGAAAAGATTTCTTTCAAAAATATTTAAAAAATCTTCTCTAAACCGGGAAATCACACCAACCAGTAGGCTATATTGAGATAATTTACCATATAATTGCATCATATTGTCCATCAGTGCTAACTGTGATGCACTGAGCTGTAAAATGATTTAAGCTGGACTTCACTTTGAACAAATACACCTATATTGCTTTTTTACTTGCATGCAATTGATTCATGGAAGGCATAAGACAAGTTGAACTGCAGACAATTTGAATTTCCATATTTTCCTAAAGCCTATGCTAACACTCCAATGATGCAGAAAATTATACCATTAGGAGAATTTCCTAACGCTTTGTGTTCACATTGTGATGTGAATCTTAAGAACCAAGGGACACACACCCTTCACCTCAACACATAGTTAGTTTGCACATATGAAATGACGCCGTGTTGTGTTATTTTTGCAGTCCAAAGCAGTCTGAAATGGTGGAAAACCCAACAGTGATGCAAATGCAGCAATCAGATCAAACTAAATGAGGTCGGCACATAAATATTTAAGGCAAGCTCTAATGGGAGGCCCTTGGTAGACATTAGCCATGTTGAAAAGGACTCTTTTTTTAACTTTCAATCAACTACAGATGAGAGTAATTCACATATTGAGATGTAAACTGCAACTGTGTAGATAAAATAGTTAAAGATCTGTTGACATAAAATTGATCCCTCATTTCAGTAAATACATCTGAAACATTTTGCCATGAAAAAAACAAACAACAAACCGAAATCCCAACAGATGGTGATGATCTTCATGACAAATTCTAAAGTAATTACAAAAGCAATGTGCCTTTTCACAATATCAGATTTTATTGCACGTTAGCCAACTTGACGTCAACATGATGAATCTTGTACAATACTTCACATGAGGCACTGGTACATAAATTATTTTTGTAAAAATGTGAAGTTGGGACAATATATTCATAACAAAACTTGCCCAAAAATATGTCTGTGCATCTCATTTACAGATAAATCAATCTAGTAACATATAACTGGTAGAAATTCAAAATGAATGGAAAATGCAAGAAGCTCATTGCCCCATGGGCAACTCACATTTGACACAAATAAGGTGCAAATCACAAGTAATATTTAACATTATCACATTGCCACACTTTTTTGTATATGCTGTACAATGCATCAAATAAATACTGTACATTTTAACATTTGTTTAATATAAACAACTTCCTCCTTGTACAATTTGCACATTATACAGGTATGAGGTAAAACAAGATTTAATATCACACATTTGAGAATAAAACATTCCAATAAACAATGTAAAGGCTCAAAGCCTGAAAACATTGCTATGAAGAACGAAAAACACTGTTTCAACACTCCACTGCTTCAGTCAGACCAAACTGCTATTTATTATTTTGAACCCATTTAATCCCACATTAACATTTGTGACTACATTTGCTTTTTGAGCTTGAGGGATCTTATAAGGTTTTATTTTTGTGTGTATTTTACATGAGCTCTCTTCAATATATGAAGGTACAGACTATCTTGATGTAATGTGATCATTTTTAAACAGCTGGTTTAAACAAGTCAGATTAATTCTAGTTTGCTCCTCTGTGTATATGATAAATATATTTAATATTATGTTTATATATTTAATCGTATATTCAATATTATATTATTAATGTATTTTTAAGAATACTCTGTCTTGTATGAATTATATAGATTACACAATATAGACTACATTTTAACATGTCAGTGAACACATTTGTGAGTAAGAAACCCATTTCAAAAATAACTGATTAATTCACTTGAGAATTTTTTATTTTTTTTTAAATTTCAATAAATGTTAAGGAATATTGTTACATTTAACGAAACAAAGAAATATATGCATGTAGCCTATCTTTGAAATACCTTTTCCACACAATTGCTGAGTAGTAAAAATATTCAGTGATGCTGCTTAATTGTTTATAACTTATTTAGTTTTACTAACAGCAATCCTGGGCAAAAAAAAAAAAAAAAGTTTGCTTTTGGAATTTGCTAATTTTCAATTTGCTTCAGTTTAGCAATTTGCTTCAATGTTTTCTCCAAATATATATGTGACCCTGGACCACAAAACCAGTCATAAGTGTTAATTTTTTGAAACTGAGATTTATACAGCTGAATAAATAAGTTTTCCATTGATGTATGGTTTGTTAGGATAGGACAATATTTGGCCGAGATACAACTATTTAAAAATCTGGAATCTGAGGGTGCAAAAAAATCAGAATGCTGAGAAAATCACCTTTAAAGTTGTCCAAATGAAGTTAGCAATCCATATTACTAAGCAAAAATTAAGTTTTGATATATTTACAGTAGGAAATTTACAAAATATCTTCATAGAAAATGATTTTTTACTTAATATCCTAATGATTTTTGGCATTAAAGGAAAATCGATCATTTTGACCCATACAATGTATTTTTTGGTTGTTGCTACAAATATACCCCAGCGACTTAAAACTGGTTTTGTGGTCCAGGTCCACATATGCTGATTTGGCTGGGGGAAAAAATTGGGATTAAATGGGTTCGTTTTGGTTGTTTGTGCACTACAAAATTTCGGTTGCTCTGTTATCTATTTTATACAACAGTTAGTTATGGTCCTCGATTTTGATTGGCAGAGCTGCTTTCCAAAAGTGCTGAATTTATAATGACACTTGGACTTTTCTGTTTGTATCACTCCGTTTATTCGTGTTCATGAAGGAGCAGGAAGCGAAGCGAGTGCGCGTTTTTTGTCGATTCAAGACCGCTGGAAGCGGAGAGTAAAACCCAGAGTGGAGCGGAACGCGTTGTGCGGGGGGGGGGGGGGGGGGGGGGGGTCTATGTCGCTCCGCTCCACCCATATATTTAGTTTGTGCGTTGCTTGGCGATAGTCAAAAAATAACGCTTTGATTTTTTTCTGGAACTGTTTTCGTTGAGGAAGAAGAAATGTGCGACTGGCCATTTTTTTCTGAAACGTAGTTCACGTCACATTAATTGTTTATCGAACAAGCAATATCACACTTTCAGCGCGGTCGTCATTACCTGATATGAAATACAAACAGCACTCTTGTTCGTGTAATATCGATTAAAGTAGTCACGTTTGTACTTTTACAGCTGAGACTCTGAATGGGACATCCTGCCGTTCCTCTCCAGACTGCAGTCGCTGCTGTCCGCGCCGTTACAGTCCGACCACGTCCCCAGCATGCTCTGCTCCATTGAGTTCCCAAAGCCCCCGGTGCAGCGCGACAGATCGCACGAGCTCACGTGCAGCTTGCGGTCCGCCTGCCTCGGACAACACAACAACCTCTTGAAGGCTTTCCTGAAGTCGGGACTCCGACAGTATATGATGGGGTTGAAGGCGGAGTTCACGTACCCCAGCCAGTTCAAAAACACGAAGAGCTCCTTATCCACCACTTGTGCGCAAAACACCCGCACCACGTTAACGATGAAGAACGGCAGCCAGCAGAGAGTGAACGTCCCCATGATTATTCCCAACGTTTTCAGCGCCTTCTGCTCCTTTAAAGCCAGGATTTTGGTGGTTCGTTTTCGGTTAGGTTTGCAGTTAGTACCATGATTGTTGTAGAACCTTCCCTCACATTTGTTGATTTTGTTCAGCTGTTGTTTGGCTTCTCTATACACTCTGGCATAGACGAATATCATGACTATTAAAGGGATGTAAAACGATATAATAGAGGAGGAGATGGCATACGCACGGTTGGTGATGAAGTCACAGCACTCGGGATTGTCGTAGCACGCTGTCTCCTCGCTGTCCCGGGACCAGTGCATTAGGATGGGTGGAAATGACACCAGAGCTGATATAGCCCACACTCCACAAACCACTAACTTGGCTCGTGCTTTCGTTAAAAGACTTTGATAGCGAAACGGAGAGATGATGGCGATATACCTGTCTATTGCAATTACGCACAGGGTCTCGATGCTCGCCGTGACGCAAAGTACATCAACAGATATCCAGAATTCACAGAAGAACGATCCATACATCCAGGCTCCTCTAACCTCCAAGGCTGCACCAAATGGCACTACCAGCAACCCCATGATGAGGTCTGCGCACGCCAGAGACACGATGAAAACATTGGTAAGCGTCTGGAGCCTCTGGTTCCGCGCTATGGCGACTATAACCAGTATATTTCCCACTACAGTGATGAATACTATCAGACCCATGATGATTCCCATGCCCACGAGCCACTGTTCTGATAGGTTAAGATCCACCGTGCCGCGTTTAGAGTCATTGCTGTAGTTTACGGACGGTAAACCGTCTCCCATGGTGTGGAGAAATGAAGCGCGTTCATTCAAAACTTCAGGTCCTGTGTGGAGCGCTTCCATCCGCGCTCTGCTCTCCAGCCCAGCGCCCACACGCGCTCACTGAAAGAACGAGCTGAGCAACAAATACAATGGTGACGTCACAGGGCTGCCCAGCCAATGGCGCTGCATTTTTTAATTGTAAGTCTTTCACTGTCTGATAAACACAAAGCGCCGCGCGAAAACTTCTTGGTCCTCCCCAAGTGCACACATTGCGCTGCGCTTTTACGCATGGTAGTTTTAGGACTGATAGCAAACCACACGTTACAGAGGGGTCCAAAAGTTTGAGAGCGCATGTTTTTCCCCTTTTGAACTGGGAAATAAACAGAAAGTTTAATGATTTAAAAAGTGTAAGCAAAGTGGTGAGCACATTGACCAGTAATGCCATTAAATTATCATAAAACACCCTAATGTAAATAACTAATAGCAAAAAATTGTTATTAAAGTTTTAAATACAATCTAAAGAAAAGTGTGCAAATAATTTTGTCCCTTTATAAATACAAATAAATAAAAAAATCCCTTTTGGGAATATGTTTTATTAATGAAAATACAATATTTCCACTAATATTTTACACTAATATTTTATATAATTCTGTGCAGTGTAATTTATACATTTTACACCAATTTATTTATTTATTTTTATTATTATTATTATTTTTTTTTGCAGTGCTTCACAGTAAACTGTAGTCATTTAAAATACATCTTTTGTGGTATATGGTAAGGTGGCTTACTGCTGAGCATATTTAAATAACTAATCAGCTTAGGAATTATATACAATTATATTAGTAATTATATATGAATTGCATAATTTTCTCTACATTTATGTTTTTTATGTTTAGCCTGCTTAGAACGATACTTGTGCTGTTATTTGCAACACATGAAACATTTCCATTCCACAAAAACTCTTTATAGTGGAAAAATTTTCTTTAGAATTTAATAGTGTTCTTCAAACTAAGAAAAAAAAATGGTTATTTTATGCACTGCTCACTAAAAAGTTCTTTGTAGAACCAAAAATTGTTCTATGGCATTGCTGTGAAATCACCCCATTTGGAGCCTTTATTTTTAAGAGTGTAAACTCATGTAAACGTCAGTGCAGACTTCTCAAACATCTGGAAAATAATATGCAACAACGCTGCCTGACAGCACAAAGCAATTACAGGGCCCCTGGACAGATACAGTGCATGTTTGCAAACTTTACAATGCTCGATTCAGTTGGTTCCATAATCGTGCCCCGGCACTTTCCTGGACAAATCACCACCAGCCAAGCTATAAAAAGAGCCAACAGTGGGCCACTTGCTTTCCTTATGAAAATGAATCAGCCCAGGCGAGAGGTGTTTTTCTAGCAGTAGGAAGCTGTTACTGTAGATAAGATCATAATTGCACCTCCTTATAGCCAGGACACAGACAGGCACATTAGACTAATGTTGCCGCTACAGAATTTCTCTCTCATTCTCATTTACATTCCAGCATTGTAGAACAGCACTCTGACATTTTCTTCTTTTATTCTTTTTAAAAAGCCAACATGTATTAGCAGTCTCAAAAATAAAGGGATATTTGATATTAACATGTAATAACGTAGGGCCGGTACCTCCACACTTTCAACCCCTTTTGTCATTGTTTGATCCATCAGATAAACTCCTGGGACTCTTGTGAACGGAATGATCTCACTCTTTCTAAGCGAGCAAAAGGAAGTCTACTCATGTTGCATGGCGACAGTCGCTGGTGCAAGATGCAGGGCTAATAGTGTCTATAAGGAGAGTTATGCAATCTATGTAGCATAAAAAAGTCCCATTTAAGTACCAATGCAAACTGAGACATGCACGCATTGGATTGCTTGGAATTGTGGGTAATGCAGTTTAATGATGATAACTGTATAATAATACATGATTTAGACTAAAATTAGAAGGGGAAGAGATTAAGTCATATGAACAGTCATGAGTGTTGTTAGTTAAAGGAACAGTTCAACCAAACCTTTGCTTAAAATATACTCTTAGGCCATCCAAGATAGATGAGTTTGTTTTTCATCAGAGCAGATCTGGAGAAATGTAGCATTGCAAA
Organism: Spinibarbus caldwelli; assembly: GCA_039654775.1. Taxonomy (NCBI): domain Eukaryota; kingdom Metazoa; phylum Chordata; class Actinopteri; order Cypriniformes; family Cyprinidae; genus Spinibarbus; species Spinibarbus caldwelli. The sequence goes on along the minus strand of CM077256.1, from coordinate 10,520,204 downwards.
TGGATCCTCAGTGAATGCATGCCATCAGAATGAAAGTCCAAACACCTGAAAAAAACATCACAATAATCCCCAAGTAATCCACACAACTGTAGTCTATCAGTTAATGTCTTGTGAAGCAAAAAGCGGCGTGTTTGTAAGAAACAAATCCATCAAGGCGTTTTAACTAACAGTAAATGTTACAATTTTAACTTTAAAAATGAGAAAAACCAGGAACAAAGACATGATTGTAAAGTGTAAAAATAAAAATGGCTATACTGAAATGATGCTTTTGACTTACAATTTGCAGTTCAGTGAGTCATAATATGTTGATTCAGTGGCCCCATTTGTTGAGTTTATTTAATGAGAGATACATCGGAAGGATTCATCAGACTGATTCAAACTTGTGGTTAAAGCACTGTTAAAGAGGTTGGGACATAATGAGAATGTGCTATAAATCTTACTCTTTCCCTCCTTTTCTTCCTATAGTCACACTCTTCTTATAGAGCAAATGAGGATTTGAGCGACAAACTAACACCAGTTTAATCACAATGGCTTTCTGCATTGACGGTTCTTAAGCTATAACCACAGAGCAGCTAATAAAACATATTCTGAATTTAAATCAGCCCATGCAAGCCCAGTGCTAAATACAGCATGGAAAATGAACATTCTTCTCAGTATTATCAAAATGAAAGGATTAAAACCACAAAGTCTTATGTAAAGTACTGTGACAATTATGTAAGCGAAACCCAGGTAACTTTTTTTTTTTTAATTTCTATTCACAGCAGTCTAATTATCTTTAGTTTCATGCCATTTTATTAAAATTCACAGAGCACAGTTTTCAAGTCAAGGTAAATGTCTTCAGAATATGAATACTGAATAATTATGAAGTTCCTCACATATTTACCCAAACACCTGCACCGAATAATAGACTTTCATTTTCTGACCTTCAGAAGGAGATCTGTTGTGGCTTTGAGGAGAAATAGTAAGAAATGAATAAGTAATACAATGCTTAGGAAGAGGAAAATAAAATTTAAAGGTTTCATTATGTATTATGCATCTGTTAAGCTATGAATTTTGATTGAAATACTTGTTCCAGACATTCATAAACTCTTGAGGGAGCCCAGATATGCCACATCTGTCTGTCAGTCTACATGCTTCACACCCCATATGATTCATACATTCCATACGTTTACACTTCTGGCAAATGTCACAGATCAAAAACAGCATCTGTATTCCCCTCTTCCTAATGGAAGGAAGGTTCAAAGGGTCATTATCTGACAAACAGCACGCTCTGATCTCAGCCTTGGCTGTTATCCTCTGAAAACATGTTGTTCCTTCTATGAGCTTCACATATGCAAACATAAACATGACTGCAGCTGAAAGTTCATTGTGTTCACTTCGAGGTGCGTTATTGAATGGTTGGAGCTTTGGAAATGTATACAGAGAGACAGATGTCTATTAACTTTTAAACTAGCATTTAATAGCATTTGAATTGCCATTAACTCAGCAGCTGGTGGGATTATAATGATAAGGTAGTTCAGCTAACCTTAATGTGAGAGTATACTGAGAGTATACTTATTAAAAATTATGGTCATTTATCAGCAACTATGGTTCCAAGAAGAACTTTTAACATCCATGGAAACTTTTCATAGTCCAGAAGGGTCTTCATAGTTGAAAAAGTTTCTTTAGATTAAAAAAACCCCTTTTGGACCTTTTATGTTTAAGAGTGGATAATGAAAGTCAGTGGGGTTCAGTGTTGTTTTGGACCCCATTGACTTGCATTGCATGGATGAAAACAGTTGAAACATTCTTTAAAAGATCTTCTTTTTTGTTCCACAGGAGAAAGTCATACAAGTTTGAAATGGCATAAGGGTGAGTAAATGATTTTCAATTTTCAATTTATGGTGAACTATCCCTTTAAGCATGACGCAAGCTTTGAATATTCTTCAGTCAGCACATTTGACATGCTCTTCAATGTCATTCAGCAAACTCCATCATACAGATTAATACTGACTCTTATTTAATGATTAATGCGAGCTATACACTACGTTAAACTCTAATAAGAGTGGCGCTTTGTCATGCATGGCTAAGAAGGTCTTGGGTGGTTACGATGTGGGTGCTATAAGGTTTTCTGAGTGATTTGTGGTGCATTACTATGTGGTTGCAAGGTTTTGACCTTCCATCAATGAAAGTCTATGGTTGTGTCCCAAATGAGTGGGTTCCCAGCAGTTGTTCTCAAACCTGGTCCAGGAGAACCCTCAACACTGCACATTTTAGATGTTTCCCTAACCAAACACACCTGATTCAACTTATCAACTTAATAATGAAGACTCCAAGACCTGTGTGTGTCAGATAAGAGAGATATCAAAAATATCCAGTGTTGTGGGTTCTCCAGGACCAGGATTGGGAACCACTGCTGTACATTCATAAAAATAAAGGTGCTTCAAAAGGTTCTTCAAGCGATGCCATAGAAGAACCATTTTTGGTTCCACAAAGAACCATTCAGTCAAACGTTTTTTAAAGAACCATCTCTTTCTTACCTTTTTATAATCTGAAGAACCTTCTTTCGCTACAAAGAACCTTTTTTGAAACAGAAAGGTTCTTCAGATGTTAAAGGTTCTTTATGGAACTGGCATTGTGAAGCACCTTTATTTTTAAGAGTGTACACTATGCACTTATACTATTTACTATGTACTCAAAATCTAAGGTTATTTTGTTATCCAACTTCTGAGTCTGAAAGCCCCTCCGCTACATAAGGAAATCTTTGACCTGTGAATGCATGGTGTCCAACATTTCACACTTTGTTGTTTCAGTTAAATAAGTGGTATTTACAGTGCACTTCTTGTTGGAATTTTCAGTGTGAATACGCAACTCACAGTTTTTTATACCGTAAAATAGGATAGAATAGTAAATAAGTACACCAGGGGTGGGCAACTCTCGCCCTTGAGAGCCACGTTCCTGCTGAGTTTAGCTGTGCAGGCTGATTACAAAAGCTGAAAATGCTTTATACTGAAGTAAGCAAGGCAAAACAAGGCATGTCAGAATCCAAGATAGTGTCACATCTAGTCTATTATACCTTCATATGTTGAGCTAAAAAATACAAACTGAAATCAGAAAGTTGTGATTTTTGGTCAGTTTGTGTGGAAATATATGTTTTTGACTAACTTATTCCACTTTTGATTTAATTTATAGCAAGAAATTAGTATTGCATGTTATTTAATACTCAGTTATCACCAAAGCTCTCTTTCTGTTCTGTTGTATTTTGTGTTATATCCTTTATCCCTTAACCTTTATGTTGACTCAGAAGTCTATCTGAAATACAATGTGTGTAAACGCTGCCTGGAAAGTCATTGCCTCATAGGGCAGCCAGCAAGGGAATAAGTCAGCTGCCTAAGCTTTCGGACACAGCTTTAAAAAGCTAGGTGAGTTTGATAAGGGGTTGAAGCTAAACTCTGCAGCAGAGATGCCTAGCCATGCACCTTTTCTTTCACATATTTTATTGTTTTCTGTTTCCAAATTGTAAATCTGATCACTTAGAAAGGCAAGATAGCAGAAATAAGCACAGTAACATTGACACAGCTTTAGTTTCAATTGAATGGCTAAGTATGGTTTTACTTGAGCTAACTATAGCCTGACTGGAGTGCTGTCATCTGTTAAAGTGAAAGTGACTGAAGAAAGAAGCAAGACTCACACAGGTTTAATAGTCCTGTCATGGAATCATAACTGAACCTGAAAGACTAATATGGGGGTTTTACAGACTAATGTTTCTGTCAGCCAACACTCACAGATCTAAACACTCATGTTGTTGCCTGTCTCAATCACCCATGGCATTCTTCAGATTATTTCAAATCTGTTGAAAACTTATGGGTGATTCTGGCAAAGAGAACCAGAGTGTTTTTCTCTCCCCTCAAAAATTGCAAGAATGTCTTTGATAAATTCATAAATTTTCACAATGATATTTGCAAGTTTGTAATCATCTTGTGCAAATGCTCTTTCACTGCTGCTGGGAGCTGTTGTGATGAAAGCAGATGCGTGTCAAAAAGCAGCTGTCTGATTGACTGCCTGTTAAATTCTAATATTCTATTTCTTATTTATATGCTTCTGTTAATCCTGCATATGGACTCTGGCTCTGATTCGTAATGTGCTTTCTGGTTAAATATTAGCCTGTTGCGCAGTAATGGGCGCCGTGGCTTCTCTGGGGGATTCTTGTGAGTGGAAATGAACATTCTGATGGCATTCAGTGTTTGCTGAGAGATTATGAGGATCACATTCAGCAGCACAAAGCATATATTTTCACAGCTCAGCTTTATTTGGAATTGCTGAGAACATTAAGCCAAGGAAATGGAGCGTGGTGGCAATACGGTTTTTTAGACAGCCAAACACTTTAGTGAATGGAGCACATGGTCATCTGGTGTGTGGATCTTCACTGAAATAACTTTACAATTAGGATAATCAATCATTAAAATTAGTTAATTAAATAGGTACACAAACTTTTTGATTTGGTAAAAAATAAATTAACTTTTTTCAGCATGAATGCATTAAAATTATTGAAAGAGACAGTAAAGACATTTATAATGTTAAAAATTTGTGTAGCATTATAACATTTTGTTTTTTATTTCAAACAGATTTTTTGTTTATACATGCTATTCATCAAAGAATCCAGAAAATGAAAACCAAATCAGCATATTAGAATGATTTCTGAAGGATTATGTGACACTGAAGACTGGCGTAATGGCTGCTGAAAATTCATATTTTAAAATTACATTTTAAAATATGTTCAAAATTTTTTAAGTGTAATTCAAACAGTTATTTTAAATTGCAATAATATTTCACTGTTTTTACTGTATTTGTGGTCAAATTAATGCAGCCCTGGTGAGCATAAGAGAGAGAATTTAACATTAAAACATTCTTACTGACCCCAAGCCTTTGAATGTATCATGAACCAACAATATACAATACTTTTACACTATTTATGAATCATTTATACTATTTTTACATATACATTTTCAGTATTTCAAATTCAACGTTGTATGAATTAGGTTGAGTATTATGAACAAACATGAATTAATAATGACCATTGGCATATTTATAAATTAACATAGATCAGTAATTGTTCATGATACCTAATGCTTTTAAAAAAATCTAACCTTATTCAGAAGTGTTAAAAAAGTGTTAACCACTGAAATCTTTTTCATCATGAAGCATCTCTGCTGGAACAGATGGTCTTTTGTCATTTACAATGAATGCATTGGTCCTTGTGTGTAGTGAAGAGGATATGAAAACGCTGAACACATAAATGCTGGGAAAATAAACTTTATTAGACCACTGCATCCAATTAATCTGTTAAAGTGCAGAATTTGGAGGCTGTATAAAAGAGCTGCCCTCAAAAGGGAGAGAGATAAATTTTGTTTTTATTAAATAGTTTATGGGCTAGAACTGCCACAGGAAAAGCAAGCAAAAACAGCAACAGAACAATTTTAGAGGCCATTTCTACACAGTGTCTAGAAGAATCACCTGGTCTGATTCACACTCACACTCTCCAAGTGCATGATCTGCAAGCACATGATCTATGGTGTATCAGGAATACATTGTAGTTCCATTGTTAATGCTTAACAGCACTGAGAGGCTATTATTTCAGAAAACATGAATATGTAGATGTAAATGGCTCATGATTCCATTCCACAAAAGACTGAACACTGAAATTAATGTCACCGCTTGATTTCCAACACATAACTCATTCATATAAAGTATATTGCTCATTGAAAAGGCACTTAAGCCTGGTAAATAATAATAAATAATGTCAATTAAATAGCATTAAGTCTGACTGCTCATTTACAAGAGTGGCTTATGGTATCATATGGTTAAGATGTGTAGTGCGGGAAATAGCCTAATAATAATAATATCAACCAACCCAACCACGAAGGGCTGTCAGAGCAGCTGACACTGGCTACATTTTTATACTACACTGCATAATTTCAAATATTATTGTGTGAGAGCATGTGAGTGACTGAATGAAGATATGGCTGATAATGATATCAGGCTATTTGCAAAGGCATTACACAAGCTTAATCATGTGAAACACCCCTAGCAGAACCACAAAAAATATTGCTGATGAGAATGAGGCACTTTGTTCAATATCTGTCAAGATTTAACAGTCAGATCCTGACTCTACAATTAGTACTTGCAATCCGTCATTAGCCTGATGACGAGCATGTGAAGTGTCTGATTACTACAGTATGTTAACCGCAGGATGTGATTTGAATGTTAATGGGATATTCACCTAAATAATCATTTACTCACCCTCATGCCTTTCTGTTTTCTTCAATGGAACACAAAAGAAGAAAAAAAAAGTTTTTGCCTATATAATGAAAGTCAACGGGGTCCAGAACTATGGAAGCTTGTTTCAGCCATGGGATATTAAAATAAAAAAGGTAATTGCGATTTTGTTTTTAATTTCACAATTCTGACTTTTTTCCCCTCACATTTGAGGTTTTTTTCCCCTCACAAATCTGGCTAGATTCTGCAAGATTAAAATTGTAGGATAAAAAGTCGCAATTATTATTCCTTGGCGGGGGTCAAAAAAAAAAAAAAGAAAAAGAAGAAAAAAAAAGAGGCATAAACTCAAATTTGGGAGATGTAAACTCGGAATTGCAAGAATAAAGTCAGAATTCTGAGTTTATATCTCACAATTCTTATGTTTTCAGAATTCTTTTTCTCAGAATTGCAAGAAAAAAATTCTTTAAAAAAGTCTTAATTATGAGATAGACGCAATTACCTTTATTTTTTTATATCATGGTAGAAACAGGGTTCTATACAAAACAACCCCAATGAATCCCACTAAAGATTTTTATTGTATGAAAAAAAAAAAAAAAAAGTAATTTTTCTAAATTTTTTTGCTTCACAGAAGCAAGCCATACAAGTTTGGAAAGACATGAGGGTGAGTAAATGACAATTATCATTTTTGGATGACCCCAAATTCTGTCATCATTTACTCCGCCTCAAACCTGTATGACTTTATTTCTTCTGAGGAACATAAAGGAAAATATTCTTCATAATCTTGGTAACCAAACAGTTTTGATTCCCACAGACTTCCATTGTAATTTTTGTCCTTACATTGTAAGTCAATATGAACCAAAATTGTCTTGTTACCAATCATCTTTTGTGTTCTACTGAAGAAATTCAGACAGTTTTGGAACAACATTAGGAAGAGTAAATGACAGAATTTTTTTTTTCATTTTTGGGCAAACTATCCCTTTAAATGTGCTCCAAGATTCTTTGGGTGGACACTTATTTTAAAAGGCATGCTCAAGCGTCACAGCAACAGAACCTTCCTGAGGTGCAGAACCAATCAGAAGAGGCTGTTTAAAGGACACTGCCTTCATCATACAAGCCCCGCCCTCAGAAAGGCAGCAGTAGACCCAGGCATCGAGTGTCAGTGTAGGGTCTGGGGACGCAGGGGCCGCTGGGATGGATGAGACGATCGAGATGGGTTCAGAGAGATCACTGATGCTCCCTGACACAGCTCGCCCTTCCAGTAACCACTCATTACCTGGCGAGAAAAACAACACGGCTTAATGTGCGGTCAATGGACGATTCCTGTAACGTTTGATATTTCTGGCTGATGTTTGTTTGGAAGGCATTGGTTCCTGAAGCACCATGTATTTGGGTGTAAAATAACACATATATATCTGCCAACGCAATGAAATATTTCTCTGGCAGTAGATGGGGACTTTCAGTATGCATACAAACACAATTTCAGTAGGGAATCATGTGCGTTAGTGGTGAAAGGAAACGACTTTTGTAAATGGTTCTGCAATGCAGTGTGTACCAGGTGTGTCACTGGCCTTGAATCAAGGGCAGGCTACTAAGACAAGTGCCAGATAGAATTAGGACAGTGTCCAATCAAATGATCCCCTGTGAGACCGAACAGGGGAGGACGTGAGCAAAGACCTACAGGGCTGACCTGCGTAAAACATAAGCAGAGAGCACAAACCATAAACTGTCAGAAAAATACCTTTATGAGGGCTTGTTTACATATATTTTTTTAATATTATATCTGTTGATTTATCATTTGAAAGGTTAAAAAAAAATTATGTATCAAATGTTATTTTGAAAAGTACACTACCAGTTAAAAGTTTTTGAACAGTAAGATTTTTAATGTTTTTTTAAAGAATTCTCTTCTGCTCACCAAGCCTGTACAGCAAAAACAGTAAAATTTTGAAATATTTTTACTATTTAAAATAACTCTTTTCTATTTGAATATTTTTTTAAATGTAATTTATTCCTGTGATTTCAAAGCTGAATTTTTAGCATCATTACTCATATGATCCTTCAGAAATAATTCTATTATTATGATTTTCTGCTAAAAAACATTTATTATTATTATTATTATTATTATTATTATTATTATTATTGTTGAAAACAGCCGAGTAGAATTTTTTCAGGTTTCTTTGATGAATAGAAAGTTCAGAAGAACAGCATTTATCTGAAATAAAAATCTTTTGAAACATTATAAATGTCTTTATCATCACTTCTGATCAATTTAAAGGATCCTTGCTAAATAAAAGTATTAATTTCTATAATTTCTTCACCCCTTTTTATTTAAGATAAATTCTGATCTTTGGATCTTTCTATTCGTTAAAGAATCCTGAAAAAAAATGTACTCAACTGTTTTAAATATTGATAGTAATAATAATAATAATAATAATAATTGTTTCTTGAACAGCAAATCAGCATATTAGAATGATTTCTGAAGGATCGTGACACTGAAGACTTGAGTAATGATGCTGAAAATTTAGCTTTGATCACAGGAATAAATTACATTTTCAAATATATTCAAATAGAAAACAGTTATTTTAAATAGTAAAAATATTTCAAAATTTTACTGTTTTTGCTGTACTTTGGATCAAATAAATGCAGGCTTGGTGAGCAGAAGAGACTTCTTTAAAAAACATTAAAAATCTTACTGTTCAAAAACTTTTGCAAGGTAGTGTACATTCAAACGGTCTTTCAAGAAACTAAATGTCACTATGTATGATATTCTGTTATCTAATCTGATAACATTAGTTTTTAAATGCTGATTAAGTGTGCAAATACTTAATAGGGAACTACAATTTAATGAATTTATGCAAATAAATTCTAAACAACTAAAGGGCATTCTCTATAAATAAAATCAGTTTATGAAACTACATAGGCCTGCATTTTTAATAATATAAAATAAAATACATTAGATAAAAATTATTACAATAATAATACAGCAATATTACTAGAATTTAAAATAATACATATAAAAATATAAATATATTTATATATTTAAAAAATTAAAATATATATTGTAAATATATAATTCATTCATGTGACGGCAAAGCTGAATATTCAGAAGACATTCAGCATGATCCCTCAGAATTCATACTAATATGCTGATTTGGTGATCAAGTAGCATTTCATATTGTTATCAGTGTTTGAAATGTTGTACTGCTTAATATTTTTGTGGAAATTGTAAGACATTTATCTGAAATAGAAATCTTTTATAACAAAAAATGTAATGCATTCTTGCTGAACAAGTTAAATTCTTTCCAAAAAAAAAAAAAAAACTTAATGACCACAAACATTTGAACGGTAGTGTATATAAATTCATAAAAATTGAAATTACATTTTTTTTTTGTCACTTTTGATGGCACTTTCCCCAAGTCTCCATTAATTTCTGACCCAGCTGATATAACCATTTACATCATGATAATAATTTTCCAGGGGGTCAAAATCCAGGAATTCAATCTCACACTTGTATTTACATATAAAACACAAAATATTTACACTAGTAACTACTACACACGCGAAGCCTCCCACAAACAAGCACTCACGGTAATTTGGTGCATAATTACAGTCAATCAATCAAAGTCAGACAGAACTAGTAGTTGCCATTTCTGAGAATTTAACGCCCACAGACGGTCAGGCTTTTCTGGTCCTAATGGGTGTTTTTGTTCTAATTATGCAGAGTAGTCCCCTGGGACTTTTTGTCACTTCAACTACGACCACTTTCGTAAACTAATTAGGTGCTTGTTTATTGGATGGTAAAATGTTCTGGTGCAGAGCGTAGACAAACAATCAGTGTGATGAGCAGAAGTCGTCTCTGGTGACTGGGCTGATTATCAATCACGGAAGACATGCTTTCGGGTGGGATTGAAGTTTTTGTGAAGAAGAACTGAGAGAAAAGACAACAGGAAAGACAAATGCTGCAGCAGACGGACGGAGGGTGAGGCAGAAATGGTGATGCTAAAAAAAGAGAGAGAGAGATAGGAAGGGTAAAATAGAATGAGGGGTTGACTGTGTGTTGGGATGCATAGAGGAATTGTTTATTTATCCTTGGATCATCTCCCAGTATGGCCAGCTGGTCCCTGAAGCCTGCTGAAAATGTGTGAACACAGCAATCGAGCAAAGAGAACACTACAGTTCACCCCGCGGAAGAGCCCCAGAGGAATAGTGTACAAGGTGCGAAAAACCGCATGTGTTTTACATAAAATGCATGGGAAGTGATTGGCATTGAGAGCTAGTGAAGATGCTCTTATTAGATACATTTGATTTAGTACCTTCTGCAGATAAGCTCCAGAAACTAGGGGCTTCTTCGGTCAGCTTGGTCCCAGCCGGCAGTGCCAATTTCAGCAAAAGAGTGACTGACTGCCGTGAAGAAACTGTGATTGATGGCATTGTAAGGACTGGGGCTGATTTGGGAAGCTTTGGAAGCTTTCTGACCTCAGGTGTGTTGCTAGGGGCAGTTGTGAGGACAGCATCAACCTCTTGCTGAACTACAATGGGAAACTGGTGCAAAAAGAGAGAGAAAACAATAAGCCCATTTTCCCATTCCAATTGTTAACAATGACAAATGACAACCCACATGTGGGGACTCACCAAAGAGACCGTTTTAGTCTCCAGGTCCAGGACTTTGATGCAATGGTTGTTGGTGTCCGCCACATACAGCAGCTTTCCTCCTTCACCCAGACACAGGCCTCCGGGTTCGTTGAAGCTGGACTCCAGAAAGCTCAGGCCAAATCCGTTCCCAGCCTTCCCTGTGCCTGCAAGCACCCTACACTGCTTAGTCTTTGGATCCACCACTTTGATCTGCAACAGAGAAGCTCTTTTATGACCATGGAGACATTGACCATTGGTAGTGCTTGCCAATTCAAACACTTGCACCACTTTTTGAGTTCACCCAAAAATGAAAATTTATTCACCCTCAGGCCATTCAAGATGTAGAAGAGTTTGTTCATTCATCAGAAAAGATTTGGAGATATTTAGCATTACATCACTTGCTCACCAATGGATCCTCTGTAGTGAATGGGTGCTGTCAGAATGAAAGTCCAAACAGCTGATTAAAATAATCACAATCACAATAATCCACAAGTGATCCACACAACTCCAGTCCATCAGTTAATGTTTTTGAAGTAAAACTTATTTGTAAACCATTGCTTCTGGCCAGAATATGAGTCTATATTCTATAATAATGCTTCCTCCAGTGAAAAAGTCCATCCTCTGTTGTCCTCACACCAACATATTTGTTTAGAACCATTTTTGGTGCTTTATCTGTGCATATTTCTCTCATGGTTCAGATGAGACAACATTTCTACTGGAGAAAGCAAGATTATAGATAGAGGACTTGTATTTTTAGCTGGAAAAAACTTTGTAGTTAAAATTGTCTAAATGTTGGATATATTTCTTACAAACATGCAGCTTTTCACTTCATAATATGTTAATTGGTGAAATGGAGTCGTAATGATTAGTTGTTGAATTATTGAGATATTTTTGTCAGCTGTTTGGACTCTCATTCTGAGGGCAACCATTCACTGCAGAGGATCCACTGTTGTTATTATTTAAAATATTAAATAATAACAAAAAAATAGGGTTGATGCTCACAAAAAAATACTTTTGTCAAATGTTTTCTTTAAAAAGTGTATTTATGCTTTCTTTCAATAATAATAATAAAAAAAATTACACTTAGTCTGATTTTATCTAATCCGTTTTTTAAAATGCTGCTTCAGTGTCTATATATATATATATATATATATATATATATATATATATATATATATATATATATACACACACACACACACACATCATGAATATATACATATATGAATATATATATATATATATATATTCATGATGTGTGTGTGTGTGTGTATATACAGTGTGTGTGTGTGTGTGTGTGTGTGTGTGTATATATATATATATATATATATATATATATATATATATAAAAGCACATGCATACATACACATACATATATATATATATATAGTAAATACATATAGCATAGAAAATTAAAGTATTTGTTTGCAAATGTGCAAGTTGTTTAACTAATTCAACAATCCCCAACTTTGTTCTAATGTATTTTAGCTTTAAAATAAAAGTCACTCATTAGGATTTCAGTGCATTGTCTGTGTCCGGCGCTGAAAGACTGACCTTATGGTTGTAAGAATCAGCTACATAGAGGAGGCTGCTGCCCTCATCCCAGGACACTCCTAATGGATGCTGCAGTTTTGCATCTATGCCTTTACCATCAACGTCTCCAAATGCAAACAGGTTCTGCTCAAGCAAAGAGAAAACAATCTTTAAAGGCCACACATGATTTCTTAACCGCTTACCCATGTGAACAACATTATGCGTTGGTGCAAAGTTTTGAGAATGTATAAATGAGCCTTTTCTGTATATTTACTCAATCACAGCGCTGCGGTGGTCTAATGTACAAAATAAGTCACTGAACATCACAAGGGAAGAAAAAAAGCTCATTAATCCCAGTGACCAAATATGGTGAAACTCAATCCATTCTCATTCTCTGCCAGAAGAAAACAGTCTATTCAAAGGAAATCTAGCAGATCTGAAAAATGTCTCGAACTGCTTCAAGGAATGGAGAAAAATAGTTTCTCATTCAAATCGCCTAGGTTCATTAAGTGATAAAAATTGCCCCACGACTTCATTTATTAAACGTCTCCTTGTATTATAGTAAGCTTTGGGATCTTGTAGTGCCAAACAAACTTGTACAAAAAAGTGCTTTACACTGCATGCAAATGTGGCATGTAATCAACTGTGATAATTTATGACCCCATAAAAATTCAAATCTCTCCATGTGGTGTGTCTTACGTGAACTGGACAACAACACACTCCTTCCCATATAAAGCATGTGCAGGGAAGACAAAGTGCTCAGTAGGGAGAGAAATCTGATATTGATCAGAAGAAATAAAGGTCTGCTTGACCAAAGAGCAGAGTCCTCACAAGAAGAGAATTTTAACACCTTTAAACTTCTTTCTTGGTATTGGTGCTTCACCTTTAAAAATGTAGTACATGAGCCTGAAGTTCATTGAAAAAAAAATTAAAATAAATAATTAAAAATAAATAAATAAATAAAAATAAGCATTTATAATATAAATATTATGTAATATATTTATTTATTATTTTATTTTTTACAGTTTTTTATAATATTTTATAAGTACACAATAACAAATAAATCAGTAAATAAACAATGTAAATTATATATAAACTTCTTTCTTGGTATCTGACTGGTTATAGTTCACTGCATTAACCCGGCTAATAATGTATAAAGAACTTTTAACTTGTATATAGATTTGGCTCTTTATACAGGTTTATAAGCTTTAATTTACTAATAAGCAGCCTGTTTAAAATGGCAACTTTTTTAAACTTGTGCTACACAGTGAGCTTTTCACCCATAGTATTGTTTTTTGGGGGATTAAAAGTGACTTTAATAATATTACTGAAAATGATACCTTAAATAAATCTAAGACTAAATAAATAAAATAAAATAGAAATATTAGAAGAAAAAAACTTTTAGACAAAAATAAGAAATGCTGCCTTGGTAGCCAACTGAGAGTTACAAAAGCTACATTTTTTATTTAAAAAACAAAACAACTAAAAAAAAAAAAAAAAAAAAAAAAAAAAAAAAACTGCCAAAAGCATATAACAAAATCATTTAAAAAATAAAAACACTAATATTAAAATAAAAACTATATAAAATGTAAAAATAAAACCTAATTAAAAAGATTAATAAATAATACTGTAATAGTATATAAACAATGCTACTATAACACATATCTATTAGCTATACTAGAGATCATTTAGCATCAATATTATTAAAGCCACTTTAATATATTTAAGTATTATAGGGGTGCATAAATCAAAAAAGGGTGAGAAAAATTGATCTTTAACACATTAAACAGTTCAGACCTGTAAACATGGCAGGTAGGGCTTACCAGCGGGTCTCTCTCTCCCCCCACCACATGTTTGACTGCTCCATCCTTCAGTGAAAGGCTACGAATGGTGCTGCTCTCACTGTCAGCGATAAAGAGACTCTCCCAGGGCTCAGTCGGGGCAAGAGCCAGGCCTGACGGCTGGGCCAGACCCGCTTTATGAGGGTACGCGTTATTTCTGTTCTCCTCATTCCCACTGCCTGCAAAGCGCACACATGTTCCTTTTTTGCTGTCGCTAGAAAAGGCATTAGATAAAGATGGTTAAGTCTGATTAGAATGATTATATGGAACAGTTACTGCTCTTAATTAGGCTCTATTAGACTCTAAAACAAAAGCCGGAATTGTGACAAAATAATTGCAATTAGGATCTAATAGCATGTAAGAGCAAAAAAAATAAAAGACAATAAATTCCTTGGCAAATAGTGCCAGAAAGTCTTGACATTATTATATTTAATATAGTATTTTTCCCCGCATGTTCTTTCTCTGAGATATTAAAGCTGTTATCAGTGCTCACTACAGCTCTAAAAACGTCAAGAGAAATGTTACATTTGCGAACAACACACCAAGTTAAGAGTTCATTTTGTATCAGGACGATCAGAACGATTTCCGCCAACAGTGAACTGTGTGGCTGCCCAGAAAATGACATCACTTGAGCAGTCCCGTGACCTCTTTATTTGAATGCTGCCTTGTCCGTACAGAACTGACATGAGGAGAACACAGGGAGAAGAGCTCACCTCCCTTTGGGAAGCTTCCCGTCCTCCAGGAAAAGAGCCCAGATCTGATGCGTGCCTGCCATGGCTATCCACAAAACATCACCACCTGCATAAACACAAACACACGCTATCAAATAGTAAACAGCTTACGTGTTTACGACATTGATGTTGATTATCTTGCTAAAAATAACAGAACTAATTCTTAGTCAAGTGCACATGAAACAAGTAAACTCGCATAACCTTCATATCACATTTTATCCTTTCAGGCTGCATAACGATCATTTTATTAGATCTCATCAATACATGTAAGGTCATTCCAAATTGTAAATGAGACTGCATATATTTATATAAAGTAATAGTATCTGATGTAGGTGTCTGACTCAACCACCTGTCCCACAAATGTGCCCCATTACAACAAAAGAAGCAAAAATTCTATATTATACTGTACTATATAGAAAACTATTGATCTGTGGAAAAAAACATTCATGTTGTTTTTTACCTCAATATTTCACCCTAAAAAATTATAAAAATCAATAAATAGATTTAAATGTTTTTGTATAAATATAATATAATATATCTATTATTTTGTTTTGTATATTGTTTATAATATTTTATAAGTATGTAATAACATGGTGATGTTTTGTTTCTAAAATGTATTTCATAATATAGTTTGACTTTCTAATGTTTTCTAACAGTTTAGATTTGCTTCTTTTCACTGACCCTTTGTGGAAAAAAAACCAAAACAATAAAAATGTGACCCTGTTGTTTTATTCTATTCCTGGAATGTGGCAAAAGACAAAGTAATGAAATAATTTAGAGCACTAGAAATATAAAAGTATGCTATGGTGTCCAGCACAGAGTGACCTGAACTGATGAATTTACATTAGAAATCAGTTTAAGTACCGTGTGGAGGGGCACTAATACTTGAGAGCATTGCGCTGCGATTTCTCTTTGAGGAATCAGAAATGAGGTGCTCTGTACTTGTGTCTAACAATAGACCTCTAATGGTGCTGCGCTTATCAGAGACAATTTCATTGCTGGGCTGGAGCCTAACTACTTGCATTCATGAAAGAGTGAGGAAAAAGTGAGGAAAAAAGAGGGAGAAAGAGAGGGAGAAAAGATTGAGATGGAAAGGAAGGGAGCAGAACTCTCCTCACGCAGGTTTTCAAAGGGAACTGAGATGAATGAAGGTAAACGAGCCAAAGTAGATGAAATCTGATGAATGACATGCTACAGGATTTACACATTACAATTAAACTTCAAGGTGGAAAACGAGTGAAAAAAAAGGGAAATACAAACCAGACAGATGTTAAGGAAATATTATGAATGATGAAGTGGAAAATGCAAATATTACTGTAGGTACTGATTTGTCATAAACAGAGAAATGAATTTCAAGAAGCATGTTGTTTCTAGTATCTCCTACTCCATCTCCTACTTGAGCGTCTAATTTTCTTAAAAACACACAAATTACATGTCTTTCAGTTCGGTACATGTGTATACGACAAATACTGCGTTGTAGCCTTTTTTAACCAACAATAATTGTGATAAGCTCTGTGTTTTGCTACTTTCAATAAGAAAATAAGTCTCATCTTTCAAATTCTGTCCATTTTATCATGAAATTCAAATGATAAAATGCCGTTTTGACTCTCTTTGATGTGGCATGAAGATCGCTGTATAGACAAATCAGTTCAAACGGCTGCGCGGAGCACGAGTGAACGAGATCATTTCGTTCTTTAATACCGTTTACTACTGGTTACAACAGGAAATAAACATGAATGAATATCTGAAGGTAAGCTGAAAGATCTTGTGTAATTGCGCAATCAGTGTTTTAACCGCAGAAATATGTGGTTTCGCTAAATATATGCACTATATTAGCTTATATATTCATTGTATTTTCCTTAACCTGTTAGTGATGTCTTGATTATATAATGTATGTTAAAATAAATCTGTCATCAGAACAAGTTATGACAGCCACTGTACAAATGATTATATTTCAACAACGAACTGGAGTAGAAACATCAATTTATAATTAGATTTAGCAGTTAATGCAAACTGCTTTTTAGGCAATTTACATGTTTGCATACATTGTTTTTTTTGTTTATTATTATTATTATTATTATTATTATTATTATTATTATTACTAAAAATAAACAGCAACTGAATTTAATAGTTTTGGATCTGTTGTGTAAGTAAAGAGCTCCAGTTTACAGCATATAGATTGTAAATTGTAATTGTATTTATTTAAAGACCAAGACACAATTTGATTAGTGAACCACTGTTTAATAAAATAAAAGAAAAAACAAATTTATGTTTAGTTTTCTCTCCCTGCTGTACCAAAACATCACTTTTGTGCATCGTTACATCGTTTTTCTTTACCTATTTACAAGTAAGAAATTTCATCTACTGGTGTATTTAGGAAAAACGTTATTCATCCTAAGTCTTTTTATCTTTTCTGAACATAGAATAGGCATTTTAATGTGTAAATGTAGATTACCTTATGTTAATTAATTCGACTTTCTGACTTCAGAAATCAAACGATCTGGAACGAGCAGCTTCTGTGGCTTAGTTAATAAATGGTCTTTTGAACTGGAGGAAGCTTTTATTTCAGAAGAGGAAATTCTGTTGCATTAAACGACACAAGAAAGGAAGAAAAATAAAAGGAATGAAGGGTAAAAGGAAAGAAAGGGAAATTAAATGTAATAACAAGAATAAAATGGCAGCAGGGACAACAGTGAATGCATAAAGGACCAGGAAATGGCAATATTTTATTTTCTTAGTAGGAGAACCTGGAAGAAAGCAACCGACTGTTCAGGGAACAGACCTAATGCACAGCGGGGACCATCAATGAATGTGCTCCAAACACATGCTGACTAAATCAGACACACACTGCACAGACCACTTTAAACGTCTCTCTCTCGGCTAATGCTGGCTACATCTCTTTCTTCAGCTGTTTAATGGAACGATATGACTGAATAATGCGGACTGATTTAATAATGCCTTAAAATATAAAGTAGGAATTTTAATTATGTTTTAGAAGCATGTTAAATTAAATTTTTTTGGACCTGTGGGACATCTTGTCCAGGGCCGCTGTGTATAAAGATATTATTGCGAAACAGAAAGAGGCAATCTTTGACAAAAACAGTTTGTTAGAGGCACCATTTATCAGAAACCACAGCCACATGAGTGCTTTCTGATCATATCACCTTCTTTTTCTTTGGTGTTGTGGGTTTAACTCAGGCAACACCACAACATTCAGCTCTGTGTCTCTGGTTAGCAACTGACAGGCTGTGCAATTTACTCCAGGGCTGCTTCCAAACAACAAGAGGCCATTTTAGCAGAACAAAGATCTTTTTGCACCCCTCACCGTACACACTTGTGAAAATCAAAGGCGAGTGTGGTATCTACAAAGCGAAGACTTCTGAGAACAACCTGATTAAAGATTCCAAGATGGACAAGACAGATAGAGAGAAGATGTGAGAGGCAGAAAAAGGGATGTATAAAACGCTCCCGGCAGAATAATGAAACGCAGATTCACAAGATATTAAATTTTATGAGCAAGGCAGAAAAAAAGAAGACAGAGTGGCCCTAATTCTAAAGGAAGGAGCAGAGTATACTGGAAGAGGATGACCAGTAAAAGTACCTGCGTTGCCAAGAGTAACGTCCCAGGGAGAGCTGATTGGCTGTTGTGGTCCGGGTGCTCCGCCTTCTTTATCTGTGCCTTGAATGCCAATGCCAGCTAAGGTCGAGACTTTTCCTTCTGAAAGGTTGATCTTGAGAAGAGAAAAACATCAGATTCTATTAAGGACACACAAAAGTGTTTTTTCAAGCACCAATCAGAGTGAATTTGGGTTAGAGTTGCCAGCAGGAGAACTAGCTTGACCTGATTCTGCTGATTTACCTTTCTAACAAGGTGGTTCTCAGTGTCAGCCACGTAGACCGTGTCTCCCTTTATGAACACCCCTTGTGGGGAGCTGAACTGTGCCTCAGACAAATTTCCATCTCGTCTCCCACTAGAGGGACCTGTAAAGGCAAAGATAAACTTGTCTAAATGTAGACTAAAATAGCCTCAAAACATTCACCAAAAAGAAAGTTAGAAGCCTTTCTATACTTAAAATATGGGGCAGTTGGCAACCCTAATTTTATGGAACCATCCTGCATTTAAGGGATCAGAACGGCATTTCAAGGATGGATGCAATTTGCCCCTTATTTCAGGTTGTAAAACCCAAACAGCTACAAAGAAGATGCTTTTTCCAGCAAAGAAATGCACTCTTGCATAATTTTGCTTTTAGTATTACGTCTCATTTTTTAAAAATAATTAAATACATTTTAATTATTATAAACAAATATAAAAAAAATAATTGTACATTCTTTAGTTGTTCTGTAGTTTTTTTTATTTAATAATTAATAAATTACATAAATGAAACCCTAATTAAATAAATTTACTATTTTTTAATTAAATTATACTGCAAAAAAAAAAAAATATATATATTTTACTTAAAACTACAACAACAACAACAACAACAACAATATATAACATTTTTTAAAGATTGAACTTAAAAGAAACTTAAAAGAAGTCTCTTATGCTTACCATGGCTGCATTTATTTGATGAAAAATACAGTAAAAACAGCAATATAATAAAATATTATTGCAATTTAAAATAACAGTTTTCTATTTTAAAATATTTTAAAATGTAATTTATTCCTGTGATGGCAAAGCTGAATTTTCAGCAGCCATTACTTCAGCCTTCAGTGTCACATGATCCTTCACAAATCATTCTCATATGCTAATTTATTGCTCAAGTAACATTTCTTATTATTAACAATGTTGAAAACCATTGTGCTGTTTAATATTTTTGTGGGAACCATGATACTACTTGATTTTTTTTAAAGAATTTTTTTGTACATTTTTGTAATGATCTAAAAATATTTAGTCACTTTTGATCAATTTAATGCATCTTTGTTTAATAATAAATCTTTGTTTAATAATTATTTAAAAAAAAAAAATTACTGACCTAAAACCTTTGAACGGTAGTATGTGCATACATTTTAATAATAATTAATTAATAAGCTGATCCCAACATGTCAAATTATATTGAGAAAAAATTAAATAAAGAAAATTCTGAAACTAAAATGCAAATTTTCTAATGTGACTATGCACAATAAAGAAATCGAGAGTTTGCCTGTTTTCTTTAAAAAACAAAACAATAGCAAAATTCAGTGTCCCCTGAATTTGATAACTCTTCTTAAAATGTGCGTATTAACAGGTCTTACCCCCTATTGAGTGCAGCAGCTGCCCAGTATTGGAGACCACCAGTACCCTGTGGTGTCCTGTGTCGGCAATAGCCAACCGCTTGCTGCTGGGGTCCATGGCTATTTTCCCAGGGAAAGAGAGGATGGAGGGGGGCAGGGAATCTCTATACAGTTTGATTCCCACATCATGGTCCTTGAGCTGCCCTTGTTCTCTGTAGTGCTTGAGGGCGGCAGCAGTGAAAAGGAAGAGCTGTTCTCGATGGCCTTCACCCACCAGGGAGAAAAGCAGGTTTCCCCTGGGTCCCAGCACCACTAGCGTGGGCCAGCAGGACACCTCCAGCTCCTGCCACAGACGGGCATCACTGTCGTTCACTACGGGATGGGTGATGTCATATCTCAACACCGCACTGCGTACGTTCTGTAGGACTTTCTCATTGGGGAATTTGGCCGAGTGCACACCTACGACAACCAGACCATCTGCAGAGATCAAAAAAGAAGATAAATGCAAGATATATAGAGGATTAGACACTGAAATGAAGTAGCCAGGCTTAAATCTGCATCCCAAATTGTTTGTTGCACATATACTACCACCTGGCTTTGACATTCTTAAAATAATCTTATCCTGTTTTAGACTTCTAAGATTACCAGAAAGACCAATTATAGCTCAAATGATGAAATTAAAATAAAAACAAATAAAAGGACTACTTTATCAGCTAGCACTTGATACTCTCTTTGAACACCATCTGTAATGGGGATGAAAAAGCAAAAGTTTTTACGTACCAAAACCTGCTGGCCTTAGTAGAACTTTTATTAAAATGCCCTGAGGGACATTTAGGTTTCAAAGTTATTCTAAAAGGTCCTTTATAAAGAGTGTTTAAGAAATAATAAATGTTTAATCTATCAAGGTCTGAACCTAAATCAAAAGGGAATGATAAAAGTAAAGTGGCTTTAATTTAATTATTTAAATTAATTTTTTTTGCCTAATTAAGATTTTCGTGGATGCTTTTTTTGTTCGTTCAAAGAAAATCTATTCAGGTTACACAAAGCTGTTCATTCTTATCTCCTCAAACAATGCGTGGAAGCATGTTGCGTTGGTGTATGCTTCTGAAATGTATTATCCAAGTCCTTGAATACTGAAAATCCCAAAGAACCATCTTTTGTCCGTGTGTCAGCGCCTTGAATGTTTTCATCACTACTAAACCTCACTCTTCATGAGTCACAGTTCCTTCCTTTTTAAAAATGTTCAATAAAACAACAACATCTATCAGAAACAAAAATGTCTGTAAAGCAGACATGAAAAACAGCATTTTACTTGGTATAAAAGACTTCAATGTACTAGACATACTGTAACAATCACACTGTAAAACTTCAACATTCAATGGAATCTAATCAGAAACCATCATACTGACTTTGAAAAAACCATTTAGAAGGGGTCTTGTTACTGAGTAGATATGCAAAGAGGTTAACCAGTCATAACACGGGTCATCTATATAGAAGCCTTAAAAGGTAAAGTAGCAAAAACTTGGTGTTGCAACATTGTGTGCACATAGATGGAACCGTATACATTTCCAGTGACAAGTAATTTGTCAATGAAGGAATGCTGAACGATACAACATAATTAGCCATTTATGACATGTTTAATATACAGTTATGTAGAGCTTCCTACAAAAAGGAAAACTAAGCAATTGACAATGTCCTGTCACTCACTGCTTATCAGTCACAAAATATTGGAATAGATTTGATTGCTTGACACTTTATGTAGCAACTGGATAGGACAGAGTGTAAAGGCTGTTCACACCAGAATTAATTATATTTCTATATGAATATGGTAGTCCACAATGAAGAGAAACAATATAGTTGGATTCACTTTCAGAATTTTTCCAGCTGATGAACAATAAAAACATTTGACAGCCAAAGAGAGCCCCCGACATAAAGCTCTCCATCATTTAAAAGCAACAGATGACATACCTGTAACTGCAGCATATGTTTATAATAAACAGAACGTTGTCCTGCATTTATGTGGATGCAAATATTTATAGTTATTTTTCTTGTAAATGGGCCTTAAGTGTCAGAGAGGGTGTGAAAACTGGTCAAGTTAACTGAATTGACTGTTTGATGCAAGAACTCTTGACTAATTATAAATATACACAAAAACTAAATGCTACAAAACAAATATTGAAAACGTAGGCCCCTTTAAAGAAATGAGAATATAAGAATCCCAGAGGTACACATCCTAACATGGGCTACTGCATGCAGAATGTCAGAACCAATCAAGGAAAACACGGGGGGCTTGATTAAGAGCTCATGCAGCCCCCAGGCATCCCATTATAACCAATGCACTGCGTTTCTCTGTTTGTTCCAGTCTCCTGCACTGCGCTCACTATGCTTGACTTTGTCTAATTTAACAAAATGTCAGCGGAACTTCTCCGCCTCGTCACTGGAAGTGACATTCCTCCATTCGGTGTCCCTGGGGTAAGCGGCACAGCCACTGATGATTGAAGCAGACGGACGGTGGTTTTTAAATTCCGGTTTCAGCCGTCCATCAGAAGATTAAAATTCATAGGCTCAGCAGCGGAGACAGGAAGCACACGCACGGGAGACCAGTGTCCCATTTCAGTATGCTTTTAGCCTCCTTCCTCATTGCCTATAAATGCATGTGAAATACACATGGCATAGTCAAAATGTGATCAATGTTTTTCTGTACTGTTCCTCATGTCTCCCCAGATGAATTCCCCTCAGGGGAGTAAACACATGGTAGAACCAGCACTTCTATTTATGATGAAAAGTAAGAGAGTGAAGTATGAGTGTAAATTATAATGCAGGTCCCAACAACAAGGATTTCGGTTTCAATGAGTGAGTTCAGTTCAGACTGTCGCTTGCCCTATCAAACTAGAGCTGTGTTGTCACTATGATTTTTGTTGATAATGTACATTTGTTTTTTAGTAAAATAAATATTAATAATAATACACAAATGTAATTATTTATTCAATAATATATATATATATTTTTTTTTTTTCACACATACACTGAACAAAATTATAAACGCAACACTTTTGTTTTTGCCCCCATTTTTCATGAGCTGAACTCAAAGATCTAAGACTTTTTCTATGTACACAAAAGGCCTATTTCTCTCAAATATTGTTCACAAATCTGGGGGGGGGGGGGGGGGGGGGGGGGGGTCCGAAAACCAGTCAGTATCTGGTGTGACCACCATTTGCCTCACATCTCCTTCGCATAGAGTTGATCAGGTTGTTGATTGTGGCCTGTGGAATGTTGGTCCACTCTTCTTCAATGGCTGTGCGAAGTTGATGGATATTGGCAGGAACTGGAACACGCTGTCGTATACGCCGATCCAGAGCATCCCAAACATGCTCAATGGGTGACATGTCCGGTGAGTATGCTGGCCATGCAAGAACTGGGATGTTTTCAGCTTCCAGGAATTGTGTACAGATCCTTGCAACATGGGGCTGTGCATTATCATGCTGCAACATGAGGAGATGGTCGTGGATGAATGGCACAACAATGGGCCTCAGGTTCCCGTCACGGTATCTCTGTATATTCAAAATGCCATCAATGAAATCCACCTGTGTTTGTTGTCCATAACATACGCCGGCCCATACCATAACCCCACCGCCACCATGGGCCACTTGATCCACAACGTTGACATCAGCAAACCGCTCACCCACACGACGCCATACACGCTGTCTGCCATCTGCCTTGTACAGTGAAAACCGGGATTCATCCGTGAAGAGAACACCTCTCCAAAGTGCCAGACGCCATCGAATGTGAGCATTTGCCCACTCAAGTCGGTTACGACAATGAACTGCAGTCAGGTCGAGACCCCGATGAGGACGACAAGTATGCAGATGAGCTTCCCTGAGACGGTTTCTGACAGTTTGTGCAGAAATTCTTTGATTATGCAAACCGATTGTTGCAGCAGCTGTCCGGGTGGCTGGTCTCAGACGATCTTGGAGGTGAAGATACTGGATGTGGAGGTCCTGGGGTGGTGTGGTTACACGTGGTCTGTGGTTGTGAGGCCGGTTGGATGTACTGCCAAATTCTCTGAAACGCCTTTGGAGATGGCTTATGGTAGAGAAATGAACATTCAATTCACGGGCAACAGCTATGGTGGACATTCCTGCAGTCAGCATGCCAATTGCACGCTCCCTCAAAACTTGCGACATCTGTGGCACTGTGCTGTGTGATAAAACTGCACATTTTAGAGTGGCCTTTTATTGTGGCCAGCCTAAGGCACACCTGTGGAATAATCATTCTGTCTAATCAGCATCTTGATATGCCACACCTGTGAGGTGGATGGATTATCTCGGCAAAGGAGAAGTGCTCACTAACACAGATTTAGACAGATTTGTGAACAATATTTGAGAGAAATAGGCCTTTTGTGTACATAGAAAAAGTCTTAGATCTTTGAGTTCAGCTCATGAAAAATGGGGGCAAAAACAAAAGTGTTGCTTTTACAATTTTGTTCAGTGTACAGTGGTGTGAAAAATTGTTTGCCCCCTTCCTGATTTTTTTGCATGTTTGTCACGCTTTAATGTTTCAGCTCAAACGAATTTAAATAGGAATCAAAAGATAACACAAGTAAACACAAGATGCAGTTTTTAAATGAAGTTTTTTTATTATGAAGGGAAAACAAAATCCAAACCCACATGGCCCTGTGTGAAAAAGTGCTTGCCCCCTAAACCTAATAACTGGTTGGGCCACCCTTAGCAGCAACAACTGCAATCAAGCGTTTGCGATAACTTGCAAT
Organism: Spinibarbus caldwelli; assembly: GCA_039654775.1. Taxonomy (NCBI): domain Eukaryota; kingdom Metazoa; phylum Chordata; class Actinopteri; order Cypriniformes; family Cyprinidae; genus Spinibarbus; species Spinibarbus caldwelli. Next base: position 10,495,235 of record CM077256.1, on the reverse strand, counting down.
GAGTCTGTTACAGCGCTGTGGAGGAATTTTGGCCCACTCATCTTTGCAGAATTGTTGTAATTCAGCCACATTGGAGGGTTTTCGAGCATGAACCGCCTTTTTAAGGTCATGCCATAGCATCTCAATAGGATTCAGGTCAGGTCTATGACTAGGCCACTCCAAAGTCTTCATTTTGTTTTTCTTCAGCCATTCAGAGGTGGACTTGCTGGTGTGTTTTGGATCATTGTCCTGCTGCAGAACCCAAGTTCGCTTCAGCTTGAGGTCACGAACAGATGGCCGGACATTGTCCTTCAGGATTTTTTGGTAGACAGCAGAATTCATGGTTCCATTTAATCACAGCAAGTCTTCCAGGTCCTGAAGCAGCAAAACAGCCTCAGACCATCACACTACCACCACCATATTTTACTGTTGGTATGATGTTCTTTTTCTGAAATGCTGTGTTACTTTTACACCAGATGTAATGGGACACACACCTTCCAAAAAGTTCAACTCGTCAGTCCACAGAGTATTTTCCTGAAAGTCTTGGGGATCATCAAGATGTTTTCTGGCAAAACTGAGATGAGCCTTTATGTTCTTTTTGCTCAGCAGCGGTTTTGGTCTTGGAACTCTGCCATGCAGGCCATTTTTGCCCAGTCTCTTTCTTATGGTGGAGTCATGAACACTGACCTTAATTGAGGAAAGTGAGGCCTGCAGTTCTTTGTATGTTGTTCTGGGGTCTTTTGTGACCTCTTGGATGAGTCGTCGCTGCGCTCTTGGGGTAAATTTGGTCGGCCGGCCACTCCTGGGAAGGTTCACCACTGTTCCATGTTTTCACCATTTGTGGATAATGGCTCTCACTGTGCTTCGCTGGAGTCCCAAAGCTTTAGAAATGGCTTTATAACCTTTTCCAGACTGATAGATCTCAATTACTTTCTTTCTCATTTGTTTCTGAATTTCTTTGGCTCTCAACATGATGTGTAGCTTTTGAGGATCTTTTGGTCAACTTCACTTTGTCAGGCAGGTCCTATTTAAGTGTTTTCTTGATTGCGAACAGGTGTGACAGTAATCAGGCCTGGGTGTGGCTAGAGAAACTGAACTCAGGTGTGATAAACCAGTTATGTTGTTGGGGGGCAAACACTTTTTCACACAGGGCCATGTGGGTTTGAATTTTGCTTTCCCTTCATAAAAAAAAAAACCTTCATTTAAAAACTGCATGTTGTGTTTACTTGTGTTATATTTGATGAATTTTTAAATTTGTTTGATGATCTGAAACATTAAAGTGTGACAAACATGCAAAAAAATAAGAAATCAGGAAGGGGGCAAACAATTTTTCACAACTGTATGTATGTATATATATATATATATATATATATGTATGTATGATGTATGTATATATATATATATATATATATATATATATATATATATATATATATATATATATAAATAATTACATTATTAATAATAATAATTATTGTAATTTTTTAAACATTTGTTAGTGGAAAAAAAATTATATATAATTTGTGTGTGTGTGTGTGTGTGTGCGGGTGTGTGTCAATCATAATAAAGACAATAAATAACAAATGTATACTGTATTTACTATACCATTTAAAAATAAAATAAAATTTCTAAATGAAAATTTCAATGAAAAATATAAATATATTCTCCCGACACACATACAGTGCTGCTGTGGTTGTGTCACTGAAAACACTGGCAGGACAAGAACAAATCTGAACAGTTTTTTTTTTTTTTTCTATGATAACCTCCCAGAACCAAGAGCATATGTGACTTGAATGACAGGAGTAAAAACAAAGTCTCTGTGTAATAATAAAAAGGCCTGTTCAGTGATATAAACAACAATAAACCCTAATAATTAATGAGGCATTGAGAAGAGGGGTGGGGAGGCATGTTCTGCTTCTGTAACAGAACAACAGTAACAGAATGTACTAAAAGAAGTGCCAGAGATGAGGTATGTGTGAGATATGCCAGCGAGCGCGCTGACGGCTGCCTGGCCAGTTGCCCCGGATGATCCCACAGAAGTGGCCACCGATGGGCTACTGACAGCTGGAGCTGATAGCACTGGATGCAGAGCTGCTATAATAAGCCACAGACCAATATAATGATGTATCTATGAGAAACTCTCTGCCCTCGACATGGTCTCTGTGGATATTTAAAGTCCCCTATCAGATACAGTTAAGAGATAATGAGAATGTGTTGCTGGACCAGAAGAAGTTATCAAACTCAAAAGGCTCTCACTTCTGCCCCAGAAACATTTATCTGGACTGCCTACTGAGTGCAGCTACATATTGTAAGATGCTTTTTGTTTACCTAATAATGTAAATATCCAACGTAATCACCATTAAAAAAAATTAACATACTCTAAATTAGGGCAGATGCCATGTTAACTATATAGTCTCCATCTAAACATGTATCACTCATACCTTCTATGGTGTAACTTTGCTCCAACTGGTGTAGATCAGGAAGTAGGTGCATGCAGTTTATGCAGCAGTAGGTGAAGAAGTCAAGCACCACCACTTTGCCTGACAGTTCCTTTCTAAGTGACAGTGGGCCGTCTGTGTTCAACCATTCCAGTCCTGCCAAATAACAATGGAATTTAGCGTTTAATAAATATTTTTATTATAAGACTTTACATTAAATGAAAAACAAATCAATATATTATCCCGAGGCATATAAAAAATGTTGTTAAATATGTTCAGCATTTTTGTGGTGATGCCTTTAAAAAAAAAAAATTGGCAAGGCAGATACAAATCTGAACAGGTTTTCCCCCCATGATAACCTTCCAGAACCAACAATACAGTGTGTAACACTCACTGTTGATTCATTACATTATAGAGCAGTAAAAACAGAGAGAAGCAATTTATAATTGGCTTGTCATGTTCCATAATGTTAGTCGTTTATCAAAAACCACGAATCAATCTATGCTTGATCTTAAGTTTCAAAGCCACTCCCATGAGATACCAATACTGTATACATTCTCACACCCACTGAGTTCATTTACACTCGTACCTTCTTCAAAATTCGGTATAATTAAATCGTCCTTTTCGTCTATTTTGTGCAAATACTGATGTACGAGGTTTTCCTTCTCTTCTTGAGTCGTCGCGTCCTCTAAAGCATAGTCTAGCTGGCTCTGAATGGGGAAAAGGTCTGACAGCTTACTGTAAAACGCCATGACTCCCACAACAACAGAATAGCGACTAACATTTACGCTCGGCACTTTCGACAGACAAATTGCAACGGCATCCAAGACAAAACAAACCCGTTTTGCGAGTAGTTAACATATACGTCATATTATTAAAAATGTTGTTCGTTTTAAATCCATAAATAAATGTCATTTGATTAATATGAAATAACTCGATACGATTTGCATTATAGAAAATGCGAACGTCAATGTGAAAATAAATGCGCTTTCAACATTGGCGGTAAGTGTAATGAAAGATATTCGACGGGAGTGTCTAATATGAACGGTTTTTGTTAAAATACTTTTACAGAATGCACCTTTCTTAATGCTTTTTGCTTTCGGGGTGAATGATACGGTCTTCTATGTGCTCTGGTTGCGTTTTTGTCGTATGAGAACATGAATGTGATGTTACAAAACAACTTCTTTCAAAACAAACCAGTAGAATCTGTTAAGGTTTACAAATGTCACAGAGCGGCTCTGAGAGCGAAATCTGGGATTATAAACCTCTTAAGACGACCAAAAAACGAAGCTGCAAATCACAGATAACAAGAGAACATGGAACAAAGAAGAGAAAAGATAGCAATCCTGGGACATCAGTGCAGAAAACAAAAGTCAACAGTGCTGAAACACACACTTGTTTAGACTTAAATGGCAATAATGCTCCCTATAACACTGTGAGCTCAGGATACCTGGATGTGAATCATGGGACACTTTCTCAGGATGTCCAGGACAAAGACCCTCAGCCAGGAGGCTTCTGTCCTGTCTGTCAAATGCCATTTTCCCTTTTGGTGGTTCAGTCTCAACAATGGCATGTTGCAGAATGCTTAGATAACCCTGGTGACAACTCTAAAGGTAATGTTTTATTATAAATTCATATGCAAAATCAACAGTCATTTTGTTGTCTAACACACCAGGTTCAACTCATCAGCTCATTATAGGATTCACACATACATGGAAATATCAGGGATTTTTAAATTATTTACATAGCTGGAAAAAACATGCACATTAACTATATAATTAAAATAAATACATTTAAAAAAAAAAATGAATAGTGGTCAATGGATTGTTTTTTGTTTTATGACTGATGTCTTTTACTTCAATATTTACTATATGAACAACAAGAAAAGTCATGAAAATTCATTGATTATAAGATTTGAGGAAACATACTCTTGACACTTTGATAATGGATATACTTCCAAGAATATTATTGTATAATATTTAAGAAAAAATGATTTACACATTCTGTCTGATGTTACAGAGTGCCCGGATGGTCTTCAGTGTACATCCTCCATTCCTAATCACTACAAGAGGTACAGCCACTCTCTGCTCGCTCAGAGTCGAGCGCTGAACGACTGCACGACCCAAGCCATCTCAGACTTCAGCTTAAAGTCAGTTAATAATGTTGCACCTGCATCTGGTACGGAGAACTCCGTGGAAAGCGCTGTGAATGTATCTGCTTCATCCAGCCAAAATTCATCTCCTGGTGATGGACCAAAGGGAACTCCCACCCAGAGTAACGCTTTGCTGCTTTTGCGCTCCCCTAATACTGAGGATATCAAGAAAAAGAAAGGTTGGTCTCCTTCCGTCAAAAGATCTCAATCCCAGAATCCTTCACAGGAAGCGAGAATGAAGACTTCAACTCCAGTTAAAGCACTTTTTGTTGACAATGCTGTTCAGACACAGACTCATGAGGTTAAAGCCGAGCTCTTTGAATGTAATGATGATGATTATATCTCCTACTCCCCACTCTCTGAATTTCCAGATGTGGATAAGGAGCACAGAACTCCAAAAACTATTATAGAGTTTCACAGTACTGCATTGCAGGAAGATGAAAATGAGGTTGATGATGATGATTCTCTTAAACTGTTCAGCGATGAAGATGATGACACCTGTGAGAAACTACAGACATCATTAGCACCTGATGATCACTTGACTACTTCCAGTTCCACAAGTGTTTCTGATGGAACATTTCAGCATGGACCTCAATTAGTAGGTAAACACTGCACAGCAAATCCTGAAGATCCAAACTCCCAGCTACAGTCACCTCAAAGTTTAGTATTAGAGCGTCTTCGGGAGTGCATATCGAATCCTGTGCATGTCAACAGTTACGTAAACCAAGAATTGTCTTCCACGCAAACAGCCCTATCTATAACTCAGAAAACACCATCTATGGCTCCTAGGAGAACTCAGACTAAGGCAGCTCCTTCTGGATTAAAGCAAACAGACATTGGGGTGTTTTTTGGCTTGAAGCCACTGAATGAAAAAAAGGCTGAGGAGGAAGTGAAGGCAACGGTTAGAGAGGCCGATCAGCAAGGATCTAGGAGAGCGAGAGTTTCAGAAGCTCAGGGGGAAGACGCTAAGCTCCAGGGTAGATGGCTTAGGAAGAGCAAAGCACCATCTAAAGTGTCCAGAGTCTCGCCTGCTGCAGAAGATGATACGACTCGGCCCACGCAAACAATAGGAAAGGGAGGAGGGAGGGCAGAGAGGCAGAAAAGATGGAACAGAAGAAGAGCGACAGATGGAGATCCCGAGGAGCCCAAGCGGTGTCCATTCTACAAGAAAATTCCTGGTTTGTGAACCGCTTTAATGCTTTCGTTTTGACCTACTTAATACCAATTATTATGATTGCATAAGCATTTACACTTTCGATCTTAATAGCTGTACCAGAACGTTAATGTACTAGACTGTGTGTATTTATTCTTTTAATCTTATAATAATTGTTTAATTGTTTAGCTTGTTTAAGTCTAATGTACTTTGGAGAACATAATATGCTTTTTCGCTGTTCAGGAACTGGTTTTGCTGTGGATGCTTTTCAGTATGGGGATGTTGAAGGTGTCACAGCCTACTTTCTCACTCACTTCCACTCGGACCACTACAATGGCTTGAAAAAAGACTCTGTTTTACCTATCTACTGTAACAAAGTACGTATCCCAACCTCATTGCACTTAATAATGAAATCAAAATTTTCTTTGCTCTATAGAAAACGGAAAAGTTAAATTTACTATACAGAAATCCTCTAACATTCACAGCAAAATGTTCCCTCCCAAGAAACTAAATGGATAGTTAACCCAAAAATAAAAATTCTGTCATTATTTAATCACTCTCATGTTCTTATAAACTGTTGTTCATTTCTTTCTTGTTTGAAATACAAAAGAGCATTGGGAACCAAACCGCTTTGAAGACCATTGACTTCTATTGTATACACACACACAAAACACTAAAGTACATCTCAAAGTATTTTCTTTTATATTCCACACAAGATAGCAAGTCATAATATTTTGGAGCAACATGGAGTTGTAAGTCATGTTTGGAGTAAGTAAATTTAAACCAAAATCCTTTAAACTTCAAAAATATGTCATGGTTATGAATTCTGAAATATCAACACATTGACATGAAACAAAACAAATTTACAAATGTCAATTAAATCTAAGGGTCAGGGCGAAGGTGGAAAATGGAAAAACAAATGGGGAAAGCAAAATGCCAATGAAGAAAAGAAACTGTTTTCTTTTTTCTAAACAATGGTGTCAGGGAGGATTAGCTCTTGACTGAATCTTGGATTTCACGACTAACTGGTGTTAATCATGGCAGATAACTGGTAACCTGGTGAAGAGCAAGCTTAAGGTGGATGAGCAGTATGTTCATGTTCTCCCAATGAACACCAAGTGTATAGTGCATGGAGTGAAGGTCACTCTCCTGGATGCTAATCAGTGAGTGTATCCTCTAACTAATGAACATTTGAAGCCAATTTTATTTCTTTATTACAGGTCCCTGTTCATACAGAATGACAAGACCTTAATTACTCTAACTGTTTTCCCCCCAGCTGTCCTGGGGCAGCCATGTTGCTGTTTGTTCTGCCAGATGGCCAGACGGTGCTCCACACAGGTGACTTCCGAGCAGATCCATCCATGGAGCGCTACCCAGAGCTGCAGGGTCTCAGGATACAGACCCTCTATCTGGACACAACGTGAGTTCCCCACTAACAAAGCTACTTTTTGGTGCTGCGTTATGTGTCTCTTATGTGTCTTCTGACTACCTTTGATCACATAAACTGAGATGGGCTATAATAGGGTTGAGATTAAAAACAAAAAACTTTTTTTTTTCTTCTCCATAGGTATTGCAGTCCTGAGTATACTTTTCCCACTCAACAGGAAGTCATCACCTTTGCCGTAAACACAGCTTTTGAACAGGTCACACTGAACCCTCGTACACTTGTGGTTTGTGGCACCTACGCAATTGGGAAAGAGAAGGTCTTTCTAGGTCAGTGAGAAATTGTCCTGCTTTGTCCAGAACTCTTGTAGACCTTGTGCTACTTCATCCGCTCTTGAAAGGATAGATTGTCTGCTTTACTATTATCCGTGACCGTCATACTCACTCATGAATGAGGCTCGTATAAAATAAAACAGTTTAAAAAAGAGGCTTGCAGATGCTGTCCTAGCTTGACTTTGAAATTATGTTCCTGTTCCTCAGTTTGTCTGACTGGCTTCCTGTTCATTTTAAAAGAATGCATCCATGATTATTGTCCTGCATCCATTTACTTTTAAAGCTCTGATAATGTAGTGTCCCTAAAATGAAATCTCTCTTGACTGTCTCAATGGATTGCAACTTCTTTCCAAGTCCCAATAGACTAATTTTCATTCGTTCCTTCTTGTGTGTATATAGAGAGATATAAACCTTTTTTCTTTTTTTTCTTTTTTTTTATATAACCTGTCCCACCTGTTCCTCTAGCTGTATCAGAAGTGGTGGGCTCTAAAGTGTGTTTGTCCAAGGATATGTATAACACCATGTGCTGCCTGGAGTCGGAGGAGATTGGCCAGTGCATCACTACAGACTGGCGGGCGGCCCAGGTGCATGTACTTCCCATGATGCAGCTCAATTTCAAAGTGAGTTGAGCTACATTTAAAACTTCTGTGGCTTGATTGTCATATTTCTGCAAGTTATACGTTATGAAATGGAATTTTTTTTTTAAAATTAAGATTCTAATTACAGGGACCAAGTGCCAGCGCAGCAGTTCTGGCAGCGGTAGCACTGATTGAGTCTGACTGAAAGTAAATTCTAATGAGACAGTTGCAGATAATAAAGATTATTGCCCTGAACCATTATAAGCAACTTTTCTCACCCATGCCAATGTAGACGTTGACTCAAAGCAATTTCAGAGTTGTTCCCAATGAGAAACGAGTTTAAATGGCCCTGACAGGAAGGAGGAAAAATTGCAGGGCAAGGTTGATTGTAGATCGCACCATGTTTTCTTTTGCAGCGACGTTGAAAAGTCATTATGAAAATTGAAAGAAAGAAACTGATTCCAGTGAGGCTTCATTTGACTTCAATTACCCTTTTTGTCACACATACTACCATTCAAAAGTTTGGAGTCAGTAAGATTTTTTTTTTTTTTAGTGTTTTGAAAGTCTCTTATGCACACCAAGGCTGTATTTATTTGATCAAAAATCCACTAAAACATTAATATTATAACAATTTAAAATAATTTGTCTATTTTGATATATTTAGCACGTTATCCAAAAAAAAAAAAACCAATTGTGCTGCTTAATATTTTTGTGGAAACTGGGATACTTTGAATAATAAATCACATTTACAGACATATTTATTCAAAATAACTAAAAATGAGCAAGAGCTCAAACTAATCAGCCTAAATATTTATGACCAGAAGGATTTAGGTGTTTTTTTTTTTCTTAACTGTACAGAACCTGCGGACACACTTGAATAAGTTCTCCAGGCAGTATGACCAGCTAGTGGCGTTCAAGCCCACAGGCTGGACCTTCAACCAAACTGTAAGAGTGGAAGACATCCAGCCTCAGACTCAGGGGAACATCAGTATCTATGGTATGTGTCAATCTAGATTTATAAAGGATGTAATATAATGATTTTACTTATCTCATTCACTATATAAAGTGTTTAAGTGCAGTTATTACAATACATTTGAAATATCTGAGACTGTCTGGTATGTGTCTGGGATGTTGACATTAACAGGAAAGGTTTTCGGCAAAATCAGCCAGTAGCACACATGTAGGGCTACATTTACTTCTATTTTTAGAAAATTGAGTCGCTTCACTTGAAACTTAAATTGCAAGTCCAAACAAACCCTAATCAAGGGAAGTAGATGTACACCAAATTGTGTTGTTTCTGTAATGTTGTATTTGCATTTTGATTTTATAAGAGGAAAAAATACCCTCTATTTTGTCTGGTGAGTTTAAGAGCCCTGAGCAAAATGAGTTTGTATTTTTGTCGTCCTTTTAAATTAAAATGGAAATAAGACGTTTGAAAAAGCGAATAAAAAACACCTTATCGTATTGCTCCATTTGCTTGCATCTAGGATGGACAGTTTTATGGCACTTTAATAGGTTTGCTCCATTTTGCTTAATGGTAGGTCTATACCAATAAAACAAAAATGCAGAAAACATGCAATTTTTTTATTGATATCTGTCACACCATCCCTTCCTTAATAAGATCTTAAAGAGGATTGCTTTCCATTGAACTGATTTTCAGTGTAGACGCAACACAGCCTTGTCATTCTGTTCCACTAACTGACAAGATTATACCTAATGGCTTCGTATGTGGAATATAATTACATTATATTGATTTTTCTCCCTTCCTGCAGTTGTTAGAAATGCTGAATGTCGTTTCAGGCTAAGAACAGCATGCCCTGTATTAACAGAATCAGCAGATGTGATTTGACCCAGTGAAAAACTCAAGATGTCAGGTTTTGCAAGCCCAGGGTTTTAATTTCATAATATCAGCGGTCTGCAGCCCAACCAGGTGCTGCCTCAAGCAGTAGACGCATCTCATTTCACAAGCTCCACTGGAATCTGAGACATCCAACATGGGAATTAATGGGAATTTGTGCTTGTTACTTTACACAAACTATAGAATTTGTGAAATAATTATACGAAAGGCTAGAATATGTCTATGCAGCAGAAATCATGGTTGGTCTACAGACCTTTAACGGTGGCAAGGAGATCAGGATATAAATAGGTTTTCCCAGCATCTCAAAGATTTAGAGAGATACTTTCCTACTCTATACTTATCTGTTCCAGGTATTCCCTATAGTGAGCACAGCAGTTTTCTTGAGCTGAAGCGTTTTGTGCAGTGGCTGCAGCCGAAAAAGATCATTCCCACGGTGAATGTGGGCAGCTGGAGGAGCAGGAAAGCCATGGAGGGCTTCTTCCGTGAGTGGCAAACTGAACCCAGAAACCTCAGCTCAACATCTTGCAGCTTGAGAAACTCAAGCTGTGGAACAAGGCAATAAAGTAAACTGACATCCACAATCAAACCTTTAGCCAAACAGTCAAATGGTGCCTTTATCGATTGGACCAGTATTACTCAGTGGACCATTTCAGATGTGAGTGTTTTGGACTACCTTCTCATGTTTGAAAAAAAGATGGGTCTTTCTTCCAGCCTGCCTTTTTAAGTGCTGGTTGTGTGATGGTTAATGGTGTTGCCTTTTATGAATGGCTCCCCTTGCTGGTGGCTAATGCAGGAATGGACCACATATGCCCTCTTATTTTAAATGTTTTTTTTTTTTTTTTTTACTCTGACGGCTTTATATATTTAAAAAAGTGTTTCTAAAGGAAATAAATTCTATCCACTCTACACTTGTTTCATTAATGATCTTGTTCTCTGAATCACGTTTTTATTTCATATTTGTGCATGTATAAGATGATATTTTTTCATAAGAAAATTCATTTACATGCTGAACAGTGTCAGTTCTTAAGTAGTTTTAGCTTTTTACATGTATTTACTACATTATATCTGAACCTCATTTCAATTTGAAAAAAAAAAAAACATTTGGATTTGCTACCAACATGACAAGTTTCAATGCAACTGCAGTAATGCAGCTGTCAGTTTATAAAACTACATTCTTCACACATTCATAAATAGATGTGAATTTATATGCCTAAATGGGCAATCAGAATTCAGGTTATAAGAATACAAAAATAATATAAGATTAAGTTTTAATATAATTCAATTTGTGTTAGTGTGCCACCACGTGGCTACAAAACATACTGCAGTTAAATGCAATTTCGTTACGTTAAGTGCACAGATTCACAGGTATTTTAAGAAGATCAGAGAAATACTGTTCAACCTATCTGTAACGCTATCTAACATTTATTTTCTGCTAGAGGATTGTTCTATTAAAACTTGTTTTAATGTTTCTGTTGCCTCAACCTTGCTGATGTACAGAATAGGGCAAAATGACGTGTAGCAATTCATACCTGTGATTAAAATGTTTAGAATGGCAAAAGCTCAGCAAGTCTCGGTGCACACAAGAAAACAAGAGCTACTTGTTTTACTGTTGACAAGCCCTTCAGGGTTGTGTGAAAAGCAAAGTTTAAGCCTGTACGATCTGGCACTAACAAATCATAAATATCAGTGAAGCGTTTCAGAAATCACCAAAAGAGAAACTAGAAGTCATACTACATTACAGCATTTTCAACTCATTCTGTTTTAAATGACTACTGATTGCCAGCACAGTGCTATTCCCCATAGAGAAAAAGATTCATTAAAAATTTTCACATTGATTTTAAGGGAGAATTGAAAGGCCTAAAAAAAGCTGAAGAACAGTAGCACAACATGAGATTTTGTTTTTGTCCTCAGCAGGGTTCAGAATGCAGAGGAACAGAGCCTGGAAGTCTTCGTATGTTAAGTTTTACCTGGAGAGAGAGCAAAAAAGAGTGAGTTCAAGTAAGTCATATAGTAGCTCTGATTACATTTATGAAATCATTCTTGTAATCTGACTTATGACTACCTCGCTCTTGCTCAGTCTAAGGTATGTTTTATACTTCCTCCACTGTGTCTGTCAACAGGTCATTGACAGCCAGGATCTGATCTCCCTTGTGGAACAGAGATGAAGCCTCAATCTCTCCACATTTAGATACACTAGAAAGGAAAAGAAATGTGGAGTGAAATAATAGCAGAAACTAAACATAAGAGGATACAATTTGTAGTTTTTGGGTTATTTCCACCATGTTGGGCTGAACCAGGATAGTCTTGCTTTTTTATTTTGAGGTTGCATCAGTGGCTCAGAAAAACAGATTTATTTTATTCTTCATTTATATTTATATAGTATTATTGTTTATGTATATTTTTAAGTAATCTAAACAAACTTGCATGAACCAGAGGGCATAAGGACATGATGCTTTTGGGCTCAGCCCAGCATTTCCAGTAGACAGAATATTTTCAGAGTAATAAATTTTTTTTAATTCATCTGTGAGAACTGTACCACGGTTTTCCCACCTCCTCTGAAACAACCAAGCAGTTTGCATAATGATGACTTATGCAGATTTCCTTCTCGATAAGGGTGTGTGTTTCACTGAGGAATGGAAAACATGTAACTATGTAACATGTAACTCAAAATGTAACTAGATTCCAAACCACAGTTTCATAACCCCAGTTGTTTGACAAATAAATTCTGCAGTTTAAGATACTGTTTTCTATTGAATTGATCTTATACAGATGTACTAATCACCTCTTGCCTGGAACTGACCTGTTTAGCTTAGTGGAGGCATAGTTTCCATTGAAGTTTTTGTGTTTTTATTATTAGTACTGGTTTCTTGTGTTCCATAAATCCTATGACAATGAGGGATGACACATTATGGTGGTGCTGATTTTTGTTTTTGTTTTATAAGGTAAGATTTTAACTGTTTAAACACTACAAAATATAGTTAAAAAATTATGTATGTCTCAGGTATCAGGTTGCAAAAATAGTTCTGACTCGCCTTTGTAATATGAGTAATAACTAGTCGGGCAAGATCACTGCTGGATACTTTTGAAAAGTGTGATGCATGATGATTCATGACAGCTAAGGTAAAAAATAAAAAATAAAAATTGGTATTACACCAAGCTTTTTATTCTTCAGGGAACCTGAGAAATTGTTCATAATGTGACAAATAGCAGTATGCATTATTAATTATTAAATAGAAATTAGAGATAGTCTGTTGATATTTAATTTATCAGTTGTTTTTACCTTTGTCCATCTGACTCAGTGGATGTTTGCGGTGTCTTCAAATCATTGAAGGCTTTTTTGAGACAATCCAACAGACTGTCTTCAGATGTACTAGTCATACTCTCCCTGGAGAGAAAAGCATATAATTGCCATTTTACAAATAATTATCATTTGCCCAAAGCCTGAGAGCCTATAAAATCAAGTCTCTAACAATAAGTATGTGAACACAGAGTACATTTATAAAAGACTGTGCAAAATCATACTTGATTACTACAAATAAGCTTTTGAACATTGCAGCATTAAATCGCAAAAGATGGGCATAAAATTAGGTCAAAATCAAAGACAAATTGGTCTGTTAAACCACCTTCTGTATGTTCAAGAAGGACACAAATGGGCAAACAAGCACTATACAACAGGTTCATTTGAAGTAAAGTAGATTTAAATACACAATTAGATTTTGTCATACCTTGATGACGTATCCTCATTACTTTCCACTGCAGTCTCATCCAGCGGTTCCTCTTTTTTCATATTTTCAAACACCTGAAACAAAGCTATGTGGTTATATTGAATTATGATGCAAGTGTTTGGTTTTTATAAGTGAGAGTGTATGTTTGTGGGTTTAACTATGCCATACTGGTGTTGCAGATGAGCTGCTTCTGGGTGATTGACTACATTGACTGTGTTGGGTAATAACATCTTCTGACTTCTTTTTTGGAGGCAGTGGAGGTTGGCTGTCAACTTCAGTCTGCAGTTATTGAGAGGTACAATTCAGGCAAGGTTATGAGAACTGAGTCAAAGTCACACACAAGCATGTAAAAGCATTGTTGATGAATTACCTCTTCAGTGTCAGATGGGTTTTGGTCATTGGGGTTGGATTCTGTCGTGGTCTGTGGTTCAGTTTGTGGCTCAGTTTTGTTATTCTATAAACAGTTTGAAAACATGCTGAATCAAAGCTATTAAACTCATAGGAAAAAGTAGAATGTCTCACCTTTATAGCCCCGAATAAAGCTTTGAACCATCTATCCACGTCCTCACTGAAAACAACAGATCCCATATATTAGCACTAAAACGGCTAGCCTTAATTTATTTTGCCCATTATTTGCTTTTTTTATTTATTTATTTTTTCAATGCAGCTTTTTGCTAAGTATTGGAATTATGATACAGCAATGGTAATCATAGCAAACCTGCTGTCTCCAATGAAGAAAAATTCTCTTGGGACCTTGTCTCCTGGATTTTCTGCTTTCATGAAGAGCACAGAGGATGGAGAGCGCTTGAAGGCTTTACAGATCCATTCAAAAACTGGATTTGCTTGAGGATGCACTTGCAGCATTGTGATGCTACATAGAAAAAAGAATTATATCCCTGCATAATACTAAGCATTTTTGGTTATATGAAAAGTAATCAGCAGCTTTGGCCTTACGTGGAAGCATCTATGGATTTTATAGGTTTGTCTCGCTCAGTGGTTTTGTAGTATTTTAGCTTATGGCAGCTGTTATTTGTCTTTGAAAGCACAAAGAAGCGTTTTTTCCATGATTTCTGCAATGTATAATGAAACGTCTTAGATGAGATACACAGATAATACACATAGATGATATTTCTGTGTAGGAAATCCAAATGTTATACCGTATTTTTCATCTGTCTAGGAGGAGGGGACTTTATTAGAAAACCTGTGCACACTTCCTCCGCCTCAGGTGCTTCATTGTGACATGAAGCATTTAAATCTGTTGCGGAAGAGTACATACAATTAACCAGAATTTAACCACTCATCACTATCTGTAATAGTTCTCTCAATAAAACTTTAATTAGACAAATGATTTTTATTTTTTTTTTTTTATAATCTCATCTCTGGCTATTCTGGTTCCAGCCAGTCTGTATTGTTTAAAATAGATTTTTAGCCATACCTGATTTAGCTCTGCTGTTCATTTGGATGATGCTGAATCTCTGCTAAAATAGACATGATATGTGTTGTGTGTAATATTTAATATTTAGATAATATTTAAGCAATGATTGGTGCTTGACGAATTTACAACATAGAAAAAAACACATAGCTGTATTTTACAAAAATATATTTATGAAGTTAAAACAAACTATGAGTTCACGTAAAATGAACATTTTTTGATTTACATTTACTCACCTCATGTCATTCCAAACCTATGTGTTGTATTTTGTGGAACACAAAAGAAGATATTTTGAAAAGTTTTTTTTTTTTTTGTACGTTGGTTTGGACCCCACTGACTTTCATTACATGAACAAAAACATTCTTAAAAAATTCTTCTTTTGTGTTCCACAGAAGAAAAAAGTCATACAGGTTTGAAACGACATGAGGGTGAGTAAATATTGACAATTTTTTTATTTGATTTATCTCTTACATGTACATTTCTGCATGAGTCAGCACATTATGACAATTCTATCTAGGAATATTAATATTTGGAAGGACAAAAGCAAAGCTTTTTGCTGAAAAGCTTGCACTGGGTGCTTTTCAGTCTAATTCTTTAAACTGCAAGAAAGATGCACATTGCCAAAATTATATAATAAGCAGTAGTGTAGCCATAATTTCTTAATGTGCTCAAATAAATCAGATCAGTTTAGTCATTGAATCAGTAGACCTGCAATACATCATAAATCGATTACCTTAACTATTGTGTGTGTCGCAGTAAAAACAGTGTCCTCTGTAATGCTGTCCTGTTTTCACAAATATGCATGTCATAATTTTGATGGAAGGCTTCTATTGTCACTGAAGAAGGTGGAGTTTCTCGTTATGTGTCCTCCCTTTGATGAACGCATATTTTAGGTTTACGGAAAATTTGGTCACAGAAACGACCAGGTCCTTACTGGCAATGGCTTAAAAACATGATAAAAGCAATGCATGTTGATTCTTTTCCTTGATGTCTCAGATGGCTGTGGTTATTTACACAAATTCCTTGCAAATTTAGATTCTAGTAAGATTCCACCACATCTAGACTTCCGTGTGAAAGGTGCATGTGTGACCTGTTTAGTAATTTCTGATAATATCATATGTAAATTAGTAATATCACTGGCTCAAGTAATTTTGACCCTCTATACATTTTAAGGCCAGTTAATATTTACATATGAGAGTATATTTAAAAGGTTAGGTAATAGTCCATAATACTATCCTCATAGACATTAGATAATTGAGACACTGAGATTCATCAAGGGTCTTAGATGAGTGATAATGAGTGCACTGATTTTACATCTTATAAGAAAGAGCTTGCACTAGGACAATAAATCAAAGATTAATTGATCATTCTACCTAAAACATACAGTGTGAACCAGCTGATTATATATTTGTTTTATTTGAGTGTGTTTTTTTTTTTTTTTTTTTTTTGGAAATGTGTTTAACACCAGGAACTAAGTTTTAAAAATGCCAATACATTCCTGCAGATTTGCAAAAGTGACACAAGTGTTGTCACACAACAGTGTATACATGTACTCTTAATGAGATAAGAAATGTTAGTGTCAGATGTGTAACATCAAACTTGCAGTAAATATTAATTATTCTATTCAAAATACACATTTGTTTACAGACAGCAAAAGAAAGTAACTAATTTCCAACAACTCAGTGCAGTTTTAGAAATCACCACTAGAGAGACCTATTCACTGTAGACACATGGAGGCCTATAACACCTGATGTGTACTCTCTGTAAGCTTTTCTCCATAATATATAAAAAAAACAACAAAAAAAAAACACTATAGATTACTCATCAGGCGAAAGATGAAATCACTCCTCTGGTATGCTAAAAAGCTAAAAATGCAAAGTCTATACTGTAAGGCAAGTGTAATCAATGCAATCAGTCAAGACTAATCAGGCATGACTGGACTAACAATGCAGCTTGGATGGGTGAAAAGCTGATCAAAAAGAAAATAACCAGGGTAGACATTACTTTTTTGAAATTGAAAGTCTAATTATGGTTATAATATGATTAGTATGATATACTGTAAATCAAAATATGCAGAAGGAAAATATGTGGAAGAAATGGCTGGTAATAGCGATAATGTTGAGTGATAAAAATGTCACATACTAGGGGACAATCGGTTCTATCTTAGGGCAAGGGGTGATTTCCAAAAACATTCTCACATCACTGACGGGAGCAATGAGTGAGAATAGGGAAACACCTTTTTGCATTATGAATCATCTTACTAAGCATGTGCATTTTCATGAATCCAGAGTTACAGTACCATTAGCATCAGTACGATTTTTTTCATGTTTTTGAAAAAAGTCTCTTTTACTCACTAAAACTGCATTTATTTGGTCAAAATTGAGTAAAAATAGTAATATTGTAGAATATTATTACAATTTAAAATATCAATTTAAAATAATTCTATTTAAATATTTTTTAAAAATCAGATTTATTCCTGTGATGGCTAAGCTGAATTTTCAGCATCATTACTCCAATCTTCAGTGTCACATGATCCTTCAGAAATTATTCTAATATGCTGATTTGCTTATTTTTCTGTGGAAACTGATATTTTTTCAAGATTCTTTGATGAATAAAAATTAATACAATATAAAATGATCTTATTGTCACTTTTGCATGCTTGCTGAATAATATTATTAATTTCTTTTAAAAACAAATCTTACTGAACCTATACTTTTGTGGTACATTATGATTTGCCTGATTATTAGTTTTCAGTGTCCATTGTTCATTTGATCTTTAGAATTTAGAATGTTTATAAGTGTCACTGGCCAGATTCTGTTTTCATTTATATGAATAAAACTATTTAAGAACGCAATCCAAATGCAACTAAATGAATGCTGAAAATGTATTAGCATTAGCAATATATTATTTGTCAAGATTTGTGTATTTTTCCAACTTCAATTTCTATGGATAAATGAAAGATTAGTTGCTTTAAAGTAAGGTTTTTTTTTTTTTTCTTTTGTATATCATGCAGGAAGTAGGGGGTTTTAGAAGGAGTTTTCAGTCCACGATGAAAGGCACTGGAATGCATTTGAAACTGGTCTATAGTATGGAATGAAAATACCGCTTTTCTAGGAAAGCATCTCCAGGAGGGGTAACTTTAAAATGAAATGATAGATTAGACCATGATAATATCTTTACTCATCTTTCTCATTCAGTAGCTCTTGTTATCCTGAATGCATCAGCATAGATCTAATCTCACTGCAAAATATATACTTTATATAAAACCAAGTTATTTAAGCTTTTGTAAATATTGCATAATGCTTTTTTTTGTTTGTTTTAAATTTTGCCTTCCAGGAAAGTTTCTTTGACGGAAAAAATCCTGTCTAACCTGCTTTCACCAATGAGGAAGTAACCTGTCATCTACTGTAATAGAAAAGGTTTTTGCAAACCCATTGCCATTTCATATACAAATCAAGGCAAGTGTCATCTAAGAAATTTCATAGATGAATAAATGGTACAACTTCAAATTTTCTCTAAAGTAGACATTTATACATGCCTGTTAAATGCACCTGATGTCCTGAATAAAAAAATACAGATATAGTATAGAGATAAGTTTATAGTTCACTTTAAATTCATCTCAACAGATTCTAGACACATCTGAATCATGTTTACTGTTAGTTTGGATGCTGTTGCTTCTTTGCTGAAGTATATATGAAATGCAAGTGTTGTCTTACTACGTCAGTTCTATCCTTTTGTTAACAGTTAACAACTTTGAGTACTTAAAAATACTGTGTCTTTGGACTCCTTGCTTGTTCAGTCAATTTTCAGTGTCAAACCCATTATTATTTGGTTTCTAACAACAGCCCTATTGGTTTTCCAATATATACCTTGGTTCAACCAGGAAGTTAAATATGTGCTCAGTTTTAGGATTCAGGATTCAAGCTAAAGATTTTTCTTGTGTACTAATAGTCATTCATTTAAGCCATTGTAGTCAACTAATCACACTTTTATATTAATTTAATTACTTACATATACTATATTGAGGGAGCAACTAAACCATAAAGAGCCTTTAATAGCCTATTCCTCACTCAAGTGCATACAACAAGCTTGCACCAAAGCACAAATAAAGAATATTTGTTTTCTGTGTGATTTGGCTTGTTTAAAAGTAGACTTTTCAAGCTTTCTATAGATATATTTCTCATGTTTATGAGGCAAGTAGCCTAAACACTGACTTTCGTTCATTTTTGTGACATTCTCCAGTTTACAGAGACCGAGTCAGCAGAAAACTGTTTGTTTTCTTTATTTTACAAAAGCACAATGTTTTGTTGATATTGAGAGTGTACACGAATTAAAGTAGAACCTTTACAGTTTCGAATTATGTACTGTATGAGGATAAATGACGGTGTATTTTAAGTTGCTTCCACTGTTGTGAGGGAAAAAATGGCAGTGATCACACTGGCACCTCCATGTCATGCAGTAAAGTCTCTAATAACTTCACACACACTCTGGACAAACACTTGGATATGCGACTAATAGTGCACATTTATCTAGTTTAACGTTAGAGCGAGCGTTGCTACTTATGCATTTAAGTTTTAAATGAGAATTCATTTTTGAGATTGATGAATGATATGCAAACATTTGGATTCAACTAAAATAATCTAACCCAAGTGTTCAGGATTTCCTAAGAAAAAAAGGGCAGATGTGTGTTTGATTAGGAATGGGCCTATAGGATTGAAGTTGCTCATCCCTGACCTACAGTACTACTTTCATAGATGTCCTCTGCAGCATGATCATTTCATGATAATAGTGCAGAGCTAGACATCTTTTGTTCTCGACCCTGATGGGAAGAGAAGTTTCTGGTCAACAAAATCTTGTTGTTGATATTGCATTTCAGTGCTTCAAAATACACTTGTGAAAAATTAGATGTCTTGTGTTTTTTACAGAATGCAGAAAAACTGGTTTCATTCAGAGTCGATGTAGTTGCTTGGAGGAAGCTACAGGGCTTTGTTTTTGGCTGTGATGGGACAGGTGGGTGGAGTTTCTGGTTCGACGCACAGTTTCTAAATTCTAAACTTATTATAAAAAAATACAGAGTAGCAAACAACAACATCTAAGTTAATTTATTCATCATGAGTTTGTAGTATGAATTTGGTTGTAGACACTCCATTTAAACAATAGCGGGAGTTATGAGGTATAACCAACCAATTTCAAAAAACACTAATCAAGTTTGTTGTGCTTTTTAAGAAAATAACTACTGATATAATTTTAATGCACAGATGTTATCACATACACACAACAAAATAAAAAAGGCAGAAACTGTTAAATGGGAAGTTTTATAACACTTCACAGTGTAACAATGTACAAGACACATGTTTTCTAAAGCATAATTCATCTGTATATTAATTAGTCTACTCACTGTTAGTAATCATCAGACAAACATTTAAAGCAATGCATAGGGATTTGGAGCAGTGGATCACTGGTTACATGCATTGCAAAACAAATAAAGAATACACAATGACAGATAAGTTTTATATACATTGTACATAAAATGTCTCATTCTATTAAAATTGTAAAAAAAAAAAAAAAAAAAAAAAAAAGTGCTGCTTTAAAATATATGAACAGATGAACAGTGTAGAACTACACGTTTTTCATTCTTGTTCTTCAAGCAAATATATACAGTACATATGACATTTTTTATTTTTGTATTTTTTTTTCTATTTTTTTTTTTTTTTTACATATTTACATGATTAATGTACATGCAAAAGATGACAAGTTACTTTAGACAACCAGACTGCCTCTTCTGTTACTTACTAACACCTTGTTTTCTACCTGTATGAGTAAATGAATGAGCTTTAATGTCTCATAGACCCGGCTTTGACCTTAAATTAGACATGTACACGTACAAAATTTCTACTATTTTGATGGTGATGAGAGATTTCGCGTTAGACTTTGTTTCATGTTGTCATTATGATGGGCAGGGTTCAGAGTGAGGCCTGGAAGCCGCTGAATTAGGAGTTTTACCTGCAGGTAATTTCAGTAACTTTATTTATACAGTAGGTCTCTGATGAAAAAAAGACAATTCCTTTTCTGTGAATTATCATCTTACCTCATCCTTGCTTAGTCTTTTTATGTATTTCTGAATCTCTTGTACTGCTTCTGGGGGCAGGGTCTGATCCCCCCTTGAGTCCTGAATCTGACGACACTCAGACACACTGGAGAAGATGATGATGAGAGATGAAATATAATACATTGTAAGTAGTTAATTTCTACTCATATTACCATTGATTCTAGAACAGACTGTGTCATTAAATATCTGTTGTAGAGTTGTACCATGGTTTGCCGCCGCCTTGTGTCAAGATCAGACTCAGATCATTTTGACTACCGCAGATCTCCTTCTCAACATATGTTTGCGTTTCACTACAAAGCAGAAAAATACAAATGCCACATTTATCATAACCACAGTGCTAAATATGCCTCAGGATTATAATTAGGAAAGGATGGAATTTTACTCAACAACTGACACATTGATACACTCAGTAGTTCATACATCCAAAAATATGCAAAAAATTCTGCTAGAAATCTATGCGAAATCTATAAATTGGTGTTCTTTGGATGCGGGATTCTTTTATGTCATCAAAAAACTCATCAATCCAAGGCACTAGTACTGAAAGTGAAAGTATTGTGAAAAAAGTTAAAAAGCCTTTTAACATTACTGTTTTTTTTTTATGTTAACACGTGTGTTGTTTTTAATGTTAAAGCCATGTGAATAAAAGCTTTTTACTTTTTTCACAATACTGTACTTTTGAGTGCCTTGGATTGATGTTTTTTGATAACACTCAGTAGCTGTTTTCTCTAAAGCAGAAGCACCCTGCTAATGGTATTTATACATATTTAAGATTAGTGTGGACCACTAATAACAATCAGCCACTAAAAACTTGTATCAGTCTGAATATCTTGGTTACAGCCCTGTTTGAAATGATAAAAATCACCTGTTGTCCAACTCAGTAGAGGCAGCATTTCCACTGAAGCTGATTGATTGCTTAGAATGATTGTGATCTTCACTGGGAAATAAATAAATAAATCAAATCAGAAAAACAGAGATGGTGTCAGTGTATTCAGCAGAAAACTGTAGTATTAGCTTTTCCACAACTGCTGTGATCTTGGTAAAACTGACATGAATACAGAGAATTGTTGCTATAAGTTTGCCATTTCATTTGATTAAATCGATTAAGGGTCAAACCACCATAGACCACATCCTTTTTTAGAGGTTAAACATCTTGATGATTACATCTCTCAGCTATGTTAAACCCTTGCCAAATGATTGCTTTCTTTTTAACAGTCATCCAAAACCAGACCTGTTCAGCAAGAAGGAAATGTGCAAAATAGACTGCTAATTGACGCTAAGAAAAGAAAGAGTGTTGTTTTGGACACTGACACAATAGTGCAATTTCATGAGGTAAATAACACTGAATTAAAGACTTCAGAATTACTTTTTCTGTTTGCATGCAATGCCATCCTCCTCTTGCTCATCTTCCAACACCATTTGCCTAATCAGAAAAGATCACAGAACAATTCAGTTCTATCATGACAACTCTCTGAAGATTTTAGCATGGTAAATGGTATGACAATGTTAATGTATTCTATATGTTGCTCCTGCTAAATCTCTGCTGCTGTTGGTTATTGCTGTAGTTGTTGATCATTGCTGCTGCTGCAAAGCAAGTACAGGAATTTGCTACTGCCAATACATACGTGAAACGGTGCTGTGAGTATTTAATATATACTGCTGCTGCACAAAAAACATATATAATAACCCATAGCAGTTCTATACAGGTGGAGCTGGGGAAGGTGGAGGGTTTCAGAGGAATTCTGAAAGTGCACTGCGAACTGCTCTAGTGAATGCTAACCAGCCATTTAAATGTAAAGCAGTAAGCTCATTGGCTGAGTATGCAACATGAACCAGTCGGCTAATGCCAAGTAGTTTAACACTGTGAATATCAGTACTTTAACGCTGTGTAGTTTGACACTGTGAATATCATCGATTTGTGATGGCCTATCAGGTTGCGCCATCTAAAGTTTCATGGCAGAACTTGGCATTTAAACTCTGAAAATTATGTTTTATTGGCAGAGTGCATTCCACGCGACCAGTTAAGGGGAAAAGTACTCTTAAATACTTACACTGATCCCATGGACATGTATTCGCTGTTGTCCTCTGGAGGTTCATCCTGCTTCCCATCTGTCTCGTCTTTTTCCTCAATCCCTGGAATCTGCCAGATAGAGGTTTGAGTTTTATTTGTGTATTTTGTCAAATGCATATGTGAAAGAAACTGTTCAATTGTGTAAAACCTTGTGTGCTACTGGTATTCTAGGTTCGCTGAGCTTGTGAGGATAGTCATAATGATCGTATTGTGGCGGAGGAGTAAATTCAAATGCTGACCGTCTGTCATCCTTTGGTTCTGAACAGTTCAAAGGTACAGACATTGATCTAGATCTCTTGCCCTGTGGAAAAAGGTAAAGCATGTGAGCACTCAAAAGTTTTGGTACACTTGATAGAATTTTAGTTTCTTGTGTTGTTAAAACTCTCTGATCAAAAATAATATTTTTTTTGGTTACTGCATAATTCCCATGTTTCCTTTTATGTTTTTTTTTTTATTCTCAAATGGTAGGAAATGGTATTAAGTATCAGTAGGTGTGCTCAAACATATGACTGACAGTTTATGTATGCATGTACTGTATGTGAAGATAGAGAGGGAGAGAGAAGATTTGTTTACCTGAGTATCATCTGTATTTTGTGGTTTATTTTGTGATTTCTGGGTCTTCATTGCCTTGAATAACTCATTGAGCCAACCATCCACATCAGCACTGAAAACACCAGAAAACATTTAACACTACTTTCATGGAACTATGTTGTGATGGCAATGACAGATATGGTTAAAATAATGGTGGCAAACCTGTTTTCTCCAATGAGGAAATATTCTCTAGATTGTTTTAGTGTTTCGTCTTCCGTCTTCAAGAACAGCACAGAGGATGGAGAGGCCTTGGATTGTTTCTTGACCCAGTCCCACTTCTGATGTGTCTCAGGGTTAGTGAACAGCAGGCTAATCCTTTAAAACAGAAAGACACTCATTATAGTATAAAAATACTTTACATATTTATTAATGAGACAGTTTTTTCCTTACTTAGAAATGTCTATCACTCCCAAAGTCTTGTCTCTCTTTTCACGGCTTACATGATATGTCAGCTGGTAGGAGTCTTCACCCATTTTGGAGAGCACAAAGAAACGACGCTTCCATGATTTCTGTGACAGATATATAAAACTGCTAAGTTTCACGAACAGAGAAACTGTCTTTGACAGACTGCAGATATTTTGGTTTCAGGTTGAATTGCAATATGAGACTTACAGTGTTTTTAGTTAGGGTTGTTAGAGGGGGGGACTTGAGCAGGTATCCAGTGTACAATTCCTCCATCTCTGGTTCACTGTAAAATTTTACAGTTGCTTCTACAGAAACACAATTAGAGCTGTCAGCATTAAATAGTGCTCAATTCCATTTATTCTTTAAGTTCCTTGATTGTCCCATTTTTCCGAAGAGATTTTAAGACTTACGTGATTTCTTGTTGTTGGACATCCTGATGTTGTTTGCTTTAGTTCTAAAATAGATGTGAAATGTCAAGTTTTTTAATGTAAGCCACTGACATATCTGATAAACAGCAGTAAACAACAGCGATGTTTGATTTTGTAAAATAATATTCAGTGCAGTGTCACTGTCAGCAGCATAAGACTAATTACAATGCAATGGAAATTAACCCTCCACCTTATATAATAATATTGCATTGTCTTTTGAATGTTTCAACTCAAATTTTATTTCTCAGATGAATAGTATAAGCATTATTTCTCTACATCTTACAAGCATCACAAAACAGAATCATCATATCAGTAGCCATATTCTATATTATTAGTTTACCTTGTGTCACCGTAAAAATAATGTCCTCTGAAAGGTATTCAGTTCTCACAGTTCTGGAGGTGGAGAATGCAAGATGCTTTTTGTTTCTTCCAGAGAGTTGTGCTGGTAAGAGTTGTTGTTTCTAGTTTTATGTGAGCACATATTTAAGATCCCTCCCCTTTGACTCTGTCTGTCATACCTTTGAGGAAATTACCAGACTAACGTGTTCATGGCATTGTGGAACACATCATACTACAAAAAGAAATTTAGATTCTGATGCACATACAGTAAGCTGCAGCTGAAATATGTACACATATACACTCATAGTCTTATACATAAGCTGACACTTTACCATTTTGTAGTGATTTTTGCTTTCGCCAACCTAAAGAGGCGAAATAGTGTAGTGATGGGTACTCACGTCACAGGTGACGTTATGATTTTTGGATCATGTGTCACTTAAGGTGTGGTTAGGAGTACATCACATAAGAAAGATTGATGGGATACCTAACTTGTAGAACCTTACTGCATTATCAACACAAGGAAGACACAAGTGTAATAAAATAAATTTTATTAACAAAAGATAGACAAGAGTAATCAACAACTACTAAATGAGTACCATGAATGAAAAAGGAATAAAGTGCATAAGATTCATAAAATGCAAGTGATTATGTTGGATGTTGCTATGTCAGAGCTATGCTATCTGGAAAGATAAACTGTCACTACTCTGAAACAAGTAAGGTGAAGAACCTTATTATGCATCAAACAAATACCTGAAAGATTATTTGTTATCAACTGCAATCAGCTATATAACATCTAATGTCAATTAGAAAAATCATATACTGAAAATACACAACAATGCCAAGGTCTCTGGAAGAGGTTTGGATAGGTGATAGTTACGTGAGCAGTCCGGTGGCAGTGACTTCATCCACTGGTTGTGCTGGTAACAATGCAGTGGGGAAAGGAGCAGGAATCCGTTTCGACAGCCTTGAACACAAAGCACTGGAGGGTGCTGATCTCCTGGAGCACCAAAGAGTCCTAAAATCAGGAACACACAGATGTGACCCTGAAGTAGGTGCAGAAGGTCCTTAGCCTGGAACACGCAAGCAAAGGTACCTTGGAGTGAAGGTTTGCTCTCCGGAGCTTAACCTTGTTGCAAATGTCTGTGTGTCTTCTGCTTCTCTGGGCTAGAGACTCAGAATTTGGCCGATCCGCTTTGTCTCTCTAGGATGGAGACTCAGGACGTGCTGCATCTGTTGCATCTCGCTGGACGAAGACTCTGAATGAAGTCTGAACGTAGATTATCTCTTTCCTCGCAGGCTGGAGGCTCAGAACATGGTCGTATCTGTTGCTGCCTCAAAGCTGGAGACTCAGGACTTGGTATCGGTTATTGCCTCCTCCCTCACGGGCTAGAGGTTCAGAACTTGTTGATCTGTTGGTGTCTCCTGGACGTGCCAGAGACTCAGAACGGAGGTTGATCTATTGCAGTCTCACCTTCACAGGCCGGAGACTCAGAACTGGTTGATCTGTTAGTGTCTCACCCTTGCAGGCCGGAGACTCAGATCCAGAACAGTGTATCTGTTAACATCTTTTCCATTGCAGTACTCAGACTCAGAACGGGTTGTTTCTGTTGCTGCCTTCCTTGTAACAGGCCGGAGACTCAGAAACTCTGGTGTTTCTCTTTGTGTCTCTCCCTTTCGGGACTCAGACTCAGAACAGTGAGTGTCTTTTGGGAAGGTACCTTTATCCCTTTCCGATGAGGAGGAGATTGCAATCTGGTGCTTCTCCATTTCCAGGCTGTGATTAGCTATTTCCATCAGATTGGGGGGACACGGTGTGACCCACCCTTCTTTCCTCCTGTGGAACTTATTTGCATAGTCCAAACACACATTTAGAAAAGTGTCACTAAAGTTTTACCAATGCATCATTCACTTACCAAACCACAACCAGAATACCTTTGGCAATGTTACAAATACATTAAGTCCAAACATGATGGAAGAAGATTGAACTGTCATGCATGCATTCATTTGTCCATTAACAGCTGAGCTTGTGTAAGATGTTACACTATGGATCGCTGTCACTGAGAATACTTATTTCTCTGAATAAAATATGAGATGTGTAGGGGGAAGTCGTGGCCGGATGGTTAGGGAGTCGGGCTTGTAACCTGAAGGTTGCCGGTTCGATTCTCGCACCGGCAGGAATTGAAGGTGGGGATTGTGAACAAACAGCACTCTCTCTGCCTTCGATACCATGACTGAGGTGCCCTTGAGCAAAGCACCAAACCCCCAATTGCTCCCCGGGCGCTGGAGCAATGGCTGCCCACTGCTCTGGGTGTGTGTTCACTGTGTGTGTACTCACTACTGTGTGTGTGCACTTGGATGGGTTAAATGCAGAGCACCAATTTCGAGTATGGGTCACCATACTTGACAATACGTCACGACTTTCACTTTCTAAAGTATGAGATGTGTATGTTGTAGTGTGCCTCAGTTTTAAGGTTTAAAAACATAGTTATGAATGGATTTGGATGGATGTCTGTGATCTCTCTTTGTTTCACCCACTGCTGCTGCATCGAGAGGTCCTAAGGAATTTTTATGGCGGTCACAGGCCAAAACCTTAGGAATCAGTCTGTTGGTAGGTGAAGGGCAGAAACTGCATTTTGACCAATGAGAAGTCCTGTCCTTCCTGGGCTTTGTTCCAAAGGTCTTCTTCTTGCCCTCTCAGAGGTGTCTGGCCATTGTCCTGGCATCTTTATCTGATGGCGTTGGACAGTTTGTAGCAAACCTTTGTCCACTATTGCGGAGAGGGGCACCGCCATAAACTGGGCCCTGGAATGTGCTGTCCACTACAGTTTCTTGGATTATAGTTTTTTATGCAGTTTTTTTGCTCTTGTATTCTCCATGCACATGCACTCTTGGTTCCCCCTGTTTTTTTATTTGTTTTATTTTTTTTTTGTTTTCTTTTATTTTACTCTTATATTTTTCCTCCAGACAATAGTAAGATGGCCATGTCTGCTCATTGTCTATTTACGATTGCGGAGGTTCACTGATATGTCTTTGACCCAAATGTCTGTGTGACAGAATTTAATTCAGATGACTCAGCTGAAAGAAATTGTTTTGAATACCATATACACCTGTGTATGAAATGCACGAGACACCCTTTTTAAGTCAGAAATGTCAAAACATTACTTTGGGACCCAATAGTCTGTGTGGACGATTATTTAAGATGTCAAATAAAGTAACTGTGCAAATATATATTGCATTTTTCAAGGACTATTTAAAAACTATTTATTGACTATTTTTTAAAACAAGTGATAAAAATTAAAATTACAAAATGTAATGCATTTCTGTAAAAGTAATCCCTAATTATATTAAAAATACATGTATGTTTATAAAATATTTATAAAATAATTGCAAAAAATGTTTTAAAAGTTTAATAATGCTTCACATTGTAACTGTAACGGAGCCGACGAGACATGAGGCGTATGGATCCATTTGCAAACTTTTATTCAAAAACATGGTCAAACACAGGCAGGGTCAAACATCAGTAGACAGACATGTCGAGGGCAAGACACAAGAGTATTCCGAGAGCATGCGTGGGTCGTCGATCGGCAAACAATATCCAAAGGGCTTGAGAATAGGGGTAATCCGAGAACACGAGCAATAATCCAAACATGGGCAAACAGAGTCCGCAAGGCAAAGGGTTAATCCAGGAAACACGGGCAAGAAATCAAAACACGAGAAAACAGGCAAGGCAAGACTAAGACTACTAAGTGGGCTCCGTAAAGCAGCTATCAGCAATGACTGTGATAAACGCTAAGCAATACTCGGCAACTTGAAAAGGAACTGAGTGGGTATTAAATAGGCAGCGTGATTGGTTACAGGTGAGCATGTGATTAGGGTGAAATGTATTGTGGGAACTGAAGTCCAGTGTGAGTGTAACAGTCTGTGTAGTATGAAAGTCAATGTAACTGGAGAGTGACCTCTGATGGAGAGTGAGCGGAAGGGCAGGCACAGGATTTGTAACATAGCCAGAAGACCAGAAGACCACCAAGGCGGAGCAGAAGACCACCAGGCTGGAGTAGACAGAGCAGAAGACCACCAGACTGGAGCAGAAGACCACCACGGCAGAGCAAAAGACCACCAGGCTGAAGCAGACGGCAACCACGGGTAGCCAGACTGATCAGGAAACCATGGCAAAGACCGAGACCTAGGGAGAGCAGAGACAGACAACACAGACAGTGCATTCACAGTCTCAGGGACCGTGGCACGGAACACAAATTTATCAATAGGTTCACTGACTGAAACTGGACAGGATGACAGTTCATAGACAGGATCACGGACTAAGGTAAGGTAAGGTAGACGGTTCAACAGATACACTTGGGGAAACAAAACAAGCAGACAGTTCATGAATGGTCTCTATGGCAGTAACAGAATTAACGTGAAAGACATGGGAAGCATTTATAATTTCTGGGCTCAAGACAGGCAGGGTTAAGGGTTCAAAGGTGGATTTTTGAGCTGTGACAGGCAGGGCTGAAAGATCTGTGTTAGTTTCATTGAGGGTGGCTGGACAGACCAACCATTCAATATTGGGTACATTGGCAAAGGCTGATTGGGTTGACAGTTCACACTCAGGGTCATTGGCGAAAACTGGGCAGACAGGAAAATCATCATGAGACATATTGACACATAACTCAGAATCACGTGCGTTGATTAGAACTGGACTGGCTAGACAGACAAATGGTTTAAAAGTGGGTTCACTGATTTGAGGCTGGTACAATGGATGATTCTATAGACATTTGTGGAGACAACACAGATAGAAAGTTCATATTTAGATTCATTGACTGGAACTGGCAAGACAGAGTGTTCACAAACAGCCTCCTTGGCTGTAACAGATAAGGCTGAGAGTCTGATGGCAGCCTCCTCGGCTGGGTCGGGACAGGACAAAAGTTCATAATTGGCCAACATGGCCGGTTCAGAGCAAGGCAGGAGTTTGCAGATAGCCTCCTTAGCTGTGACAGGACTGGGCGAGAGTTCACAGACGGCCTCCTTGGCCATGACAGGACAGGACGAGAGCTTATAGACAACCTCTACGGCTGGGTCGAGACAGGACAAGGGTTCATGGGCTGGGAGTGTATCGCTGGGTGCCACCACTGCGCAGGGAGCTGAAGCATATGTCCCCATTTCATGAGGTTCCGCAGCATAAGCCGCCACCTCTGGGGAAACTGCGGCGGGCATTATTGCCTCTGAAGACACCGCAGCAGACACTGCTGCTTCCAGAGGTTCTGCAGCATAAGCCGCCACCTCTGGAGACTCGGCGGTGGTGTACACGGCCCAGGCACACCATAAAGAAATTCCTGTTATGGGAAGCGCTGCAGATGAGGGAATCAGTACAAAAACTGGAAGGGTTGAGAGCGTTGGTTTGGGGATACCAGCTGCACAAGCTGACACCAGCGGTAGGTCCTCCATGCTGGATGCCAGTCTGTGATACTGGAGAACTAATCCTGAAGGTCTGCGTTCCACAGACAGGACGTGACAAGACTCTGAACGATCAGCTGTGACGTGGCGTGATTCTAGAAGATCAGCAGTGACGTGACGTGACTCTGGGAGATCAGCTGAGACGTGACGAGACTCTGGACGATCAGTTGTGACGTGACGAGACTCTGGGAGATCAGCTGAGACGTGACGAGACTCTGGACGGTCAGTTGTGACGTGACGAGACTCTGGGAGATCAGCTGAGATGTGACGAGACTCGTAACGATCAACGGTGACTTGACTGGACTCATGATGATCAACTATGACTTGACTGGATTCATGAAGATCAACTATAACTTGGCTTTTTAAGATCAGCTCTGACTTGACTTGGCTCTTTAACATCAACTGTGACTTGACTTAGCTTTTTAACATCAGCTGTGACTTGAATTGACTCATGACTGGCAGCAATGACATGACGGGGTGTTGTTGTGGCTGCCATTTTGTGAATGGGCTCCGCTGTCGCCGCCATTTTGTGAGCGTGCTCTAGCGTGGCTGTTATCAAACTTTTATTCAAAAACATGGTCAAACACAGGCAGGGTCAAACATCAGTAGACAGACATGTCGAGGGCAAGACACAAGAGTATTCCGAAAGCATGCGTGGGTTGTCGATCGGCAAACAATATCCAAAGGGTTTGACAATAGGGGTAATCCGAGAACACGAGCAATAATCCAAACAGAGGCAAACAGAGTCCGAATGGCAAGGCAAAGGGTTAATCCAGGAAACACAGGCAAGAAATCAAAACATGAGAAAACAGGCAAGGCAAGACTAAGACTACTAAGTGGGCTCCGTAAAGCAGCTATCAGTAATGACTGTGATAAACGCTAAGCAATACTCGGCAGCTTGAACAGGAACTGAGTGGGTTTTAAATAGGCTTGATAGTATTAATAGGCTTATTTAATCACGCTGATTGGTTACAGGTGAGCATGTGATTAGGGTGAAATGTATTGTGGGAACTGAAGTCCAGTGTGAGTGTAACAGTCTGTGTAGTATGAAAGTCAATGTAACTGAAGAGTGATCTCTGATGGAGAGTGAGCGGAAGGGCAGGCACAAGATTCGTAACTAACAAAGTGCAAATACATGCTTTTCTATAGCATAATTCACGTATATATTATGTACGCTACATGTTATTCAGTAATCATCTAAAGATTGACTGAAACTTTTGAATCAATGCATAATGACTAGGAGCAATACATCATTGGTTAAATGCTTTGCAAAACAAAATACACAACGACAGAAAACTTGTACATACACAGTATATAAAGTACATCATACTGTTAGGATTGTTAAAAAAGTGCATCTTTAAAGAGGTTAAAATACATGAACAGTTTTGAACTGTGCATTTTTCAATGTGAATTAACCTTCATATTTCTTATAAAGTAATACTTGACTCTTGTTCTTCACATAAACAGATGTGAACTAATAAACCTACTACCACTCATATAGTTTCATGTACATATAAACAGTCTAAATGTTACTAAGTAATTTCTTTCACTTGTATGATTAGACTCGATTGAATGAGCTTTAATGTCCCACAGACACATTTCTAATATCTTGATGGTGATGAAATAACATGAGATTTTGTTTAATTTCCTCATTATGATAGGCAGGGTTCAGAGTGCAGAGGCTTGGAGCCGCCGAACAGTGAGTTTTACCTGCAGGTAATTTGAGTAGCATTATTTATAGCTCTCTGTATATAGTGACAAAAAACAAAACAAAAAAAAAAACATTCTTTTACTGTGAATCGTCATCTTACCTCGTCCTTGCTTAGTCTTCTTATGTATGTCTGTATCTCTTCTACTGTGTCTATGAGCAGGTCATTGAAGGCCAGGATCTGATCCTCCTTATGGAAGAGACACGAGTCCTGAATCTTCCGACAGTCGGAGACACTGGAGAGGAAAAGGATGAACGCACAGCAATGAGAAACAAAATGTAAGTTGTTCATTTGTACTCATGTTGATGTTTTCTCTATCAAGACAGAATATATTTTAATCTGTAACTGTAATTAATTATCAGTAAGAGTTATACCATGGTTTGCCCTCTGCCTGAATCAAGATCAGACTGTTTTTCAGATCATTTTGACCAACGCAGATCTCCTTCTCAACGTGTGTGCTTTTCACTGCGGAATAGAAATATGCACTGATAAAATTCAAACAGATGCCACATTTTCATGCTAAATATAGCGCTATGCATAATACACTAATAAGAAAGTTAAAGAGATGACATCATTCAGGTGCATTTAGCAGAAAAATTCAGTTTTAGCTTTTTCAAAAGATGCATTCAAGCCAAAATTTACCATTTATTTTCATCATCCTCATCCTGGTTGATTGCACCATTGCATACAGAGGACTCATGACCATTAACTGAAGTACTGAAAAAGACAACCAAAAAATAATCAAAAATAATGAACTTGTCAAATCGCAACAGACAACAGTAAATCATATCTCACACTACTGACACAATAGTGCATGAGGTACATAACAGTGAATCAAGAATTCAAAATGACTTTTTCTGCATGCATGTAGTGTCCGTCTCCTGTTGGTCAACTTCCAAAGCTCTTTGCCTACTCAGAAAAGACCACAGAAAAATAAATTCATTAAAATGTCTCTTAAAAAAATGTATTTTGTTAACAGAATACATTTTACATTCCACTAGGCCAGTTAAGGGGAAAAGTGCTCTCAAACACTTACAATGACGCCATGGACATGACAGAACAGGACAGACAATCTCTGCAGATTCATCCTGCATCTCATCCTTCTCATCTTCATCCTCAATAACTGGAATCTGCCAGATAGAGGTTTGAGTTTCATTTTTTCAATAGTAAGTCTAAGAGCATTTATGTGCATACTGTATTTTGAAGAAACTGTGTAAATTTGTAAAATCTTTAACATTACTGGTATTGGAGGCTCGCTGAGCTTGCGAGGATCGTTGTAATGGCTGAACGGTGATGGATAAGTTAGCATTGATTCAGGTGCTGACCATCTGTCATCAGGTTCATCCTCAACATTTGGTTCTGAACTCTTCACAGGTTCAGATGCTGATCTGAATCTGTTGTCCTGTGGAAAAAGTAAAACGTGAGCATGCCTAAATGCTTGTAATAAGTTGCAGATAAATATAAATTGTTAACATGTCAATTTCTAATCAAAACAATAAATAAATAATGTAAAATAAAAATAATATTAAAAATAATTATATTAGTAAATGTATATGCATATGCATATGCATGTATATGCATACGTGAAGAGAGAGATATTTTAATATGTACCTGAAGGGTATTTCGTGATTTCTGGGTCTTCATTACCTTGACTAAGGCATTGAGCCAACCATCCACATCATCACTGAAAACGCCGGAAAACATTCAACACTACTGAAAAACTCAGTTGTTTTAAAATGAAAAATAAAAGTTTAAAATGAAAGATTTCCAGAATTATATTTCCAAGCTACTTCTTAAAGACTCCATGAAAAGTTCATTTTTATTTTATTTTTATTTTATTGTTCTTACAATGTCTTCTTTTATTATGCTTTGGAAATATACTGAATTCTTAGTAATACCTTAGTAATAACTTAGTAATAGTATATTTACTACTATATATGCTACACTACTAACATATACATGGATTCAGAACTAATAGACATGGACTAAAAGCCAAGAAACTTTAATTTTGATTACATGGAGCCTTTAAATATTATTTATTTAGTTATTTTTATTTATTTATTTATTTTGCCTGCATCATACTGGCTTTCATGGAACAGTGTTGTAATGGCAATGAGAAATATGGTCTAAATGATAGTGGCAAACCTGTTTTCTCTAATGAGGAAATAGTCTCTAGAGTGTTTTGGTGTGTTGTCTTCCACCTTCAAGAACAGCACAGAGGATGGAGAACACTTGAAGTTTTTCTGGATCCAGTCCCACTTCTGATGTGCCTCAGGGCCAATAAACAGCAGACTGATCCTTTACAACAGAAAGACATTCTCATTATAGTGCGGAAATAACTTCATTTATTTATTTATGACTTGGACAGTCTTTTCCTTACTTAGAAAGGTCTATCTCTCCCAAAGGCTTGTCTCTCCTTTTGTTGTTTGCATGATATGTCAGCTGGTAAGAGTCTTCACCCGTTTTGGAGAGCACAAAGAAACGACGCTTCCATGATTTCTGTGACAGCTGTAACAGACAAAAACTGCTAAGTTTCACGAACAGAGGAACTGTCTTTAACAGATTTTCAGGTTGAATTACAATACGAGATGTACAGCGTTTTTAGTTAGGGTTGTTAGAGGTGGGGACTTGATCAGGTATCCAGTGTACAATTCTTCCACCATCACTGGTTCATTGTAAAATATTGAAGTTGCTGCTGCAGAAATATAATTAAAACAACATTAAATACATTTATTCAGCTCAGTTTAATTTGAGTTTTTCAGTTGTCTTCTTGATTATCTAATTTTTCTCAAGAGATTTTTATACTTACTTGGTTTCTTTTTGTTGCTGGACATCCTGATGTTGTTTGCTTTAGATCTAAAATAGATGTGAAATTTTACTGAAGTCGTTTTGCTGTAAGCCATCAATATATTTGATAAACAGATGTAAACAACAGTTATTTTTGATCTTGTAAAAAAAAAAAAAAAAGAAAAAAAAATGCAATGTCAGCACGACAACATAATATAATAATGTTATTTAATAAAATTGCATGATGTCTCGATGAATGTTTTAAACTCTAATTCTCACATGAATAGTATCAGCATTATTTCTTTACATATTACAAGCATCACAAGCAGAATCATCATATCAGTAGCCATATCCTATAATAGTATTGCCTTACCTTGTGACACCGTAAAAAGTTATTCAGCTCTCACAACGTGTATGTTATGATGGCAGTTTAGGAGGAAGCTAGAGGCCTTTTGTATCTTGAGAGTGTTATGCTGGTAATAGGAGGAGTTTCTGGTTATATGTAAGCTCAGGTTTAGACTCCCTCACAGTTGACTGTCTCTGTTATTTGTTTGTGGAAACTACCAGACAAAACGTGTCCATGGCATTGTGGTATTGTGGTAAACTTCAAAACTGCAAAAAGACATTTAGCTTCTGAAGCACATGAAGCAAGCTGTGACTGAAACATGTACACATATACACTCATATACACAAGCTGGCACTTTATTGTATTTGGTTAGTTATTTATGCATTTAGAAGCGCATGGTTCCCCATAGGAATGCAAGAGGTGACTTAATAAGTTACTGTGCCAAAAAATAATTCTTTCGTTCTTTTGTATGCTGTAGGGGATTTTAGGGGGAAATCTTATTAGTAAATACTCTAATGATACTGTAATTGTCTTTCCTTCACCGTTTTTCCTGGATTTTTTGGCAGGGTGAGGTGGGGTTGGGAGTGATTAGGTGGTTTTATCATTGACGGCATTGTGGCATTTTGTGTCTCCAAGGGTTAAATAAATGTGTGGTAGTCTACTACACAGTATATAATAAATAATTGTCATGACAAATAAATGTCATAGAAACAAAATGTCACACATTTTTAACTATTTGAATAGACATTAACTAATGATCTAATATGCATTATAAGCATATATGCAGTAATTTTAGTTAATACTTTGAATAAAAATTTATAAAAATCTATAATTTATAGTGATAAACTAGATTATGGTATTTTAGTATGATAAACGATTTAGTGTACATAAAGGGTGTGTATGTGTAAATGGGAATGTGTTTCACTGTCGCACTTTGTTTGTTCCACACCTAAAAATACATGCAAGCTTCTGACCTGATTTTTTCCATCTTGCACTTTGCACAAAAAGCACACGTTCAGATAATTGTTAAACATATAGATAAATTGTGCAATTAAACTGAATTTGAGGACAATTTGGAATTCCAAAATTTGGAGTAAACCAAGAGTAAACCTTTATATTAAAAGGTAAATACATAATCAAAAGTAATACACTGAATTTGAATTAGAGTAACACATACAGTACAGTATAAAAATAGTTATGTTAAATTTACATTATTGGATTATTGTATTTACAGTATTTTCTTACTTTTCACGTCAAGGCATTTACAAAGAACACACGTTTGTTTTAAAACATCATAGAAACATCTTTTTAAATATATATTTAGTACCTATTTTCATATGCTACAAAATTTTCTTTATACTGAGGTATTGTTCTGGTCTTTTTGATAAGCTGCCTTGTTCTGAAATCATTGTCTTGTGGTCATTTGCTTTAATATTTTTGTAAATGATGTGAAATTTCTATCAGTAAATTAATGCACTTTTGCAGTTCATCTCATTATCACTTTCAATTGAGGTGTCCAATGCAGTGTCATTGTAAAAACATTATTCATTTTGCTTTGCTTTAGTGCAAGTCAGTGAAACAAAATGTATGATTAGCATTTAAAAGCTTTGAATTTACATTTATTTGGAAATTAATTTAACATATTACTTAAACAATTAATAATAACAAAAAAAAAAACAACAACAGAGAAAGCCAATTCAACTGTGTCATCTTCATGATTTATTTCTGTTGTCAGTTCTGTCTCTCGAGCAAAAAGAGAGTGAAAATATTACTATATTATGTTTATGTGTATACGTTTTTGTTTACACTTAGGACAAACATAGATGGGCTCATGGGTCACAGATGATGGCAGCTCATGTGTAACATGTTTTGTGTGACCCAACTCAGTTTTCTGTCATTGGCCCAATATGGAACAGCTACAAATTAAGTCTATTGATAATCAGTGGAGTGAACTGGTCACAGTATCTCTGACAACAAAGGGTTAAATAAATCCCTTTACAAACAAGCAATGTTTCTAAAATTAGCAAACCTGTTTTTTCTTGACGGCCATGTGCCAACATACCTGCTCATTGTCTGTTTATGATTGCGGGAGGTTCACCATTGTGTCTCTTTGACCCAAATATCTGTGTGACAGATGTTTAATTTAGATGATTCAGCTTGATTAATTGTATTAGAGCCCTGCATGGGCCTCAAATTTAGGCCCTAGCCCGGCCCTGGCCCGAGACGCTCAGGCCCTAGCCCGGCCCGTGTCCGATAGCTTATCAGAATTACTGGCCCGAGTCCGACCCGAGCCCGTCTTTTTTCTCCTTCTCCCAAAGAAGGTTATAGGCTATTGTTTTGTTCAGTTTTGTATGTAATAGCAAAGCGATTATATTTCATTTAGTTTTTTATTAAGTTAATTTAGAAAAACGTTTGGTGCATTTTTGTTCGTTACAGGTTTTTTTTTTTTTTTTTTTTTTTTTTTTTAAAGTAACAACCAAGCGGCCAGCGGCATAGGCTACAGAAAGCTGATCATAGTCTGTTTGATCAATTTAGCCTTCTCAGATCATCACGACTTGCCTAAAATTAAATCTATGGATATAAAACAGTTCAAGCATATAACAATGTTTAAACGTTAAACCTAGATAAATGTGCGCTGTATCCGGTAGTTTGTGTGGAGAGTGGAAGCTATAAAGCGCGCTTTGCAGGACATGGAGACGCCAGCGCGATCACTTGCAATTTTTTCAGTGGATACGCCGTCATTTTTGCTCATAAAGGTAAGAGTAATACATCATTCGAAACTGTAAAGGGTCTACTTTTATTTGTGTGCACTCACAATATCAACAAAACGTTGTGCTTTTATAAAATAAAGAAAACAAACATGATGCGCTTTCTGCCGTCTTGTCTTGAACAGGAGCGCTTCACAAAAATGAACCGAAACTCAGCAAATAGACATGCCTCACAGACATGATAAATATATCTATAGAAAGCTTTAAATTACTATTTAATGAAATAAAACGAATCAAAAACAAAAACTCTTTCATTATAATCATAATCATAATCCATAAAGATGCATTTCTTACTAAAGGCGTGTCTAATGAGGAGACGACAAGTCTCGGCAACTTCATCCTTGCGAAACGGACTCAGAAAACACTAGTTTATTAGTAAATAATTCAAATATCTCCTTACTATTTCCCCCGGACACATAGTAATTACTTCATAGTAATTGCTTTTCCTGGGGCTTTGCGGCAAGCTTTAGCCTGTTGCGAACGCAGACAGCACGCATGCTGCTACTGCTGGACACTAAACACCGTCGAGCTGCTCTTGGCAGTTGCGGTAGCACGGTCTCATGTTGTTTCCACCAGCAATTTTTTTCATCACTAATTGATGGATGTCTAAAATATAAAAATAAGGAGAAGCCTAAAACAGGACCGAGGCCCGGCCCGCATCTGAACTATGACGTGAAAATAGAAATTACAAAATTTAGTACATTTCTGTAAAAGTAATATCTAACTATATTTAAAATATACACGTTTATAAAATATATAAAATAATTGCAAAAAAATGTTTCAAAAGTTTAATAATACTTCACATTGTAACATTGTGCAAATACATGCTTTTCTACAGCATAATACATGTATATACATTATGTAGGCTACATGTTATTGAATAATCATCAATCTTAAGAGTGACTGAAACATTTGAATCAATGCATGACTAGGAGCAATACATCATTAATTAAATGCTTTGCAAAACAAAATACACAATGACAAAAAACTTGTATATACACAGTATATAAAGTACCTCATACTGTTAGGATTGTAAAAAAGTGCATCTTTAAAGAGGTTAAAATACATGAACAATTTAGAACTGTGCATTTTTCAATGTGAATTAACCTTCATACTTATTAAAAAGTAATACTTGACTCTTGTTCTTCAGATGTGAACTAATAAACCCACTACCACTCACATAGTTTAATGTACATATTAGTTACTCATTTCATTCACTCAGTGACATTTTAAGGTCAATGAATCTAACATTCACACTCTTTTACATATTTACATGATTAATGTACAGTCAAAAGAGGACAAGTTACTTTAGATAACCTGATTGTCTCTTCTGTTCTTCATTTACACCTTGTTTTCCACCTGTATGATTAGACTCGATTGAAGGAGTTTAAAGTTCCACAGACACATTTCTAATATCTTAATGGTGATGAATTCACACAGATTTTGTTTCATTTCCTCATTATGATAGGCAGGGTTCAGAGTGCAGAGGCTTGGATCCTATGAGCCGCCGAATAGTGAGTTTTACCTGCAGGTAATTTGAGTAGCATTATTTATAGCTCTCTGAATGTAGTGACTATATATATATATATATATATATATATATATATATATATATATATATATATATTATTTTACTGTGAACTGTCATCTTACCTCATCCTTGCTTAGTCTTCTTACATATGTCTGTATCTCTTCTACTGTGTCTATAAGCAGGTCATTGAAGGCCAGGATCTGATCCCCCTTATGGAAGAGACACGAGTCCTGAATCTTCCGACAGTCGGAGACACTGGAGAGGAAAAGGATGAGCACACAACAATGAGAAACATAATGTAAGTTGTTCATTTTTGCTCATGTTAATGTTTTCTCTATCAGGACTACAGTTACAGTTATTAAACTGTAATAACTGTAATTAATTATCAATGAGAGTTGTACCATGGTTTGCCTTCTTCCTGTGTCAAGATCAGACTGTTTTTCAGATCATTTTGACTAACGCAGATCTCCTTCTCAACATGTGTGTGCGTTTCACTGGGGAATAGAAATATGCATTGATAAAATTCAAACAGATTCCACATTTTTCATGCTAAATATAACTCATTTATGCATAATACACTAATAAGTGATGACATCATTCAGGTGCATTCAGCAGAAATATGCAGTGGTAGCTTTTTCAAAAGATGCATTAGTCAAAATTTACCATTTATTTTCATCATCCTCATCCTGGTTGACTGCACCATTGCACACAGAGGACTTGTGACCATTCATGGAAGTGCTGAAAAAGACAACCAAAAAATAAGATTAACTATATGTATTTTATAAACAAAAGGACATCAAGAATCAAGATCATTTTAGAGCTGAATAAGGCTAAAACCACCATAGAAAACCTCAGAATAATGCTTGCTAAAGGTATGGTTACATTAGAAATATTTTGGCAAAATTTCACAGACTAAAAAGGTCCATTGTCAATAATGTAGCAATGTGTTTAGACAGAAGTCACTTTTAAACCAAGCAGCTTTCTGTTGGTTAGTGCAGTAAATTTGTATGACCAACTTGAACATGAGAAAAATCCGAGGAGTTCAGGGGAACTCCTGAAAATTCTATTGAAATGACAGGATCTCCCTCGCAAAATCTTGCAGAGGAACAGTAGAGGCGAATTGTTCTAGTTAGAGATGATTTGCATCTCCTAAGATGTTAAAACCATGCCAAATGTTTGCTTTAATCTTGACATTCATCCGTAACCGGACCTGTTCTGCAAGAATGGAAGTTTCCAAACAACAAAGCACACCATTCAGCAACTCTAAGATAAGAGTTGT
This sequence comes from Spinibarbus caldwelli, assembly GCA_039654775.1. NCBI lineage: Eukaryota > Metazoa > Chordata > Actinopteri > Cypriniformes > Cyprinidae > Spinibarbus > Spinibarbus caldwelli. The sequence continues at coordinate 10,454,393 of CM077256.1, read as the reverse complement.
TTTGTAGTCTTTAAATAAACAAAGAATAACATCTATTTGTCGTATGTGAGGGACGGAGGGGAATGAACTTTGAGGGAACACATTACAGTGTGTCAAACGGCACAGACAGCATTTGAGTTTATCGTATCTCACACTACACACAATAGTGCATGAGGTACATAACATTGAATCAAGAATTCAAAATTACTTTTTCTGCATGCATGTAGCGTCTGCCTTCTGTTGGTCTTTTTCCAAAGCTCTTTGCCTAATAAGAAAAGACCACAGAAAAATACATTTATTAATATGTCTCCTGAAAAAATTGTATTTTATTAACAGAATACATTTTACATTCCACTAGGCCAGTTAAGAGGAAAAGTGCTCTCAAACACTTACAATGATGCCATGGACATGTATTCACTGTCTTCTGGTGATTCATCCTGCATCTCATCCTTCTCATCTTCATCCTCACTAACTAGAATCTGCCAGATAGAGGTTTGAGTTTTATTTTTTTCCAATAGGAAAAAAAAATATGCATACTGTATATTGAAGAAACTGTGTGTAAATGTGTAAAACCTTTAGCGCTACTGGTATTGGAGGTTCGCTGAGCTTGCGAGGATAATCATAATGGCTGTTCGGTGACGGGTAAGTTAACATTAGTTCAGGTGCTGACCGTCTATCATCAGGCTCATCCTCAACATTTGGTTCTGAAATCTTTGCAGGTTCAGATGCTGATCTAAATCTGTTGTCCTGTGGAAAAAGTAAAGTATGTGAGCATTAAAAATAGATAAAATATATAAAGTAGTATTAATATTAAAAATAAAAATTTTAGCAGATTTTTTTTTTTTTTTTTTTTTTTTTTTATCGCTGCATAATTGCCATATTTCTTTTTGTTATTCATTATTCAGGAAATGGTAATATTGGTCGGTGTCCAAACATTTGACAGGGAGTTTATATATGCATACATGTGAAAAGAGAGATATTTCAATGTTTACCTGAAGGGTCTGTGATTTCTGGGTCTTCATTACCTTGACTAAGGCATTGAGCCAACCATCCACAACATCACTGAAAACACCAGAAAACATTTAGCACTAATGAAAAACTGCATCACTTGTTTTAAAATGAAAATTAACAGTTTAAACTAGATTTCTAGAATTATATTTCCAGAATATATAACTAACTTTAAAAGCAGATTAAGCTACTGTTAAAGAAAAAACATCTATGAAAAAATGAAATCAATATTTTATTTTATTTTAATTTATATTTTATTTTATTTACAGCTCAGTGATTTTTTTTAAATTAATGAAAATTTATAAATAAATAATTTATTAATAAAAAATGCAATGAAATTAACTGCAACAGTTAATTTGATCTCATGTATCTCTTTATTTACTTCACATTTATTTTCTGTATTGTTTATTTTAATATTTGAATATTATTATGCTTTGGAAATATACTAAATGCTTAATCATGCTGATTAAGCTCAATTTTATGTGTAAATTTACTGTAATAGACATGGACTAAAAGCCACACTGTAAAAAGTGATAAGTTGACTTAACTTAAAAAAATTGAGGAAACCTGTTGCTTTAAAATTAAGTAAATAATAATAATAAAAAAAAGTTAAGTGAACTTGACAGTTCACTTAACTTATTTTTTTTTAAAATTATTATTTACTTAATAATTTTAAGGCAACGGGTTTCCTCCGTTTTTTTTTTTGTTTTTTTTTAAAGTCAACGTATCACTTTTTACAGTGCACAAAACATTTATTTTGATTTCATGGAGGCTTTAAATATTATTACTGTGTTTTTTTTTTTTTTTTGTTTTTTTTTTTGCCTGTATCATGGTCTTCATGGAGTTATGCTATAATTGAAATGAGAAATGTGGTCAAAATAATGGTGGCAAACCTGTTTTCTCCAATGAGGAAATAGTCTCTAGAGTGTTTTGGTGTGTTGTCTTCCACCTTCAAGAACAGCACAGAGGATGGAGAACATTTGAAGTTTTTCTGGATCCAGTCCCACTTCTGATGTGTCTCAGGGTTAGTGAACAGCAGGCTGATCCTTTAAAGCAGAAAGACGTTCTCATTATAGTGTGAAAATACTTCTAGATACATTTATATACAAAATGCATTTATTTATGACTTTGACAGTCTTTTCCTTACTTAGAAAGGTCTATCTCTTTTATTTCATTGTTTGCTTGATATGTCAGCTGGTAGGTGTCCTCACCCGTCTTGGAGAGCACAAAGAAACGGCGCTTCCATGATTTCTGTGACAGATATATAAAACTGCTAAGTTTCACGAATAGAGGAACTGTCTTTGACAGACTGCAGATATTTGGTTTCAGGTTGAAATGCAATATGAGACTTACAGCGTTTTTGATCAGGGCTGGTTGAGCAGGGGACTTGATCAGGTATCCAGTGTACAATTCTTCCCCCATCGCTGGTTCACTGTAAAATTTTGCAGTTGCTGCTGCAGAAACATATTTTAAACAATGTTAAACATACAGATATCACTCAGTTTAATTTGAGTTTTTAAATTGTATTGCTTGATTGTCCAATTTTTTTAAGAGATTTTTAGACTTACTTGGTTTCTTTTTGTTGTTGGACATCCTGATGTTGTTGCTTTAGTTCTAAAATAGTTGTGAAATGATATTTAAGTTGTTTTACTGTAATATATCTCATAAACAGATGTAAACAACAGTGATTTATAAGAAAAAAAAAAGTCAGCACAAGACCAATTTCAAATATATAATAATGTGTCATATAATAACATTGCATGAAGTCTTTAAGAATGTTTTAAACTCAACTTCCAATTCTCAGAATATCAGTATTATTTCTTTACATGTTACAAGCATCATAAAGCAGAATCATGATATCAGTAGCAATATTCTGTAATATTATTGCCTTACCTTTTGACACCGTTAAATCTGTGTCCTCTGAAAAGTTATTCAGTTCTCACAATGTGTATGTTATGATGGCAGTTTAGGAGGAAGCTAAAGGTTCTTTGTTTCTTCCAGAGTGTTATGTTGGTAAAAGGAGGAGTTTCTGGTTATATATAAGCTCAGGTGTAGGAATCCCTCCCCTTTGACTGTGTCTGTCATTTGTTTGTGGAAATAACCAGACAAACGTGTTCATGGCATTGTGGTATTGTGAAAAATATTGTACTACAAAAAGAAATGTAACTTCTGAAGCATATGCAGTAAGCTGTGACGTAAATATGTGAACATATACACTCATAGCCTTATACACAAGCTGGAACTTTCTCATTTATTTGGTTATAGTTATTTATGCAGTTAGAAGCACTTGATTCCCCTTAGGAATGCAAGAGGTGACTTAATAAGTTACCGTGCCAAAAAATAATTCTTTTTTATTGCTCCGTGTGCTGCTGTGGATTGTAGGGAGAAAACTTGACTGATGGATTTCAGTAAATACTCTAATGATGCTGTAATTGTCTTTCCTCCACCCTTGATTTTTTTCCAAGTAAAACATGCTCTTGGCAGGTTGAGTTGGCGTTGGGAGTGATTAGGTGGTTTCATCACTGATGGTATTTATTTTTGTATCTCCAAGGATTAAGTAAATATGTGATAGTCTAAGTAAAAACAGTATATAACAAACCAAATAAAGTAAATAAAATGGCATGACATTTTTAAGTATTTGAATGAACATTAATAATATCAAATATGCATTATAGGTCTATGTGTAATAATAAGACAATACTTTTAATGAAAGTAAAACATAAAAATAAATCTAGATTTTAATTAGGAGTCTGGGTTCATGAGCATGTAACATTGAACTTCCCAGCTAAATTTTGTCACTTAGATGTTGTGAACAGTGTGATAAACTCACTCTCTGCTAAAACCATTGATTAGTTACAGAGTGCATAATGGGTGTGTAAGTGTGAGAATGTTTTCCAGGCCTAAAAATAAATGCAAACTTCTGACCTGGCACTGATTTATCTAATCTGTTCATTGTACAGAATGCATAGATTCAGATAAATTCTGTAGATGAACTGATTCTGAGGTCAAATTGGAATACATACGGGAAGCACCATTTTTATCATAAGAAACCTTTATAATCAAAATGCTGCATACTATATAAAATAGACAAAGAAATGTAATGTACTTAATTTGTTTGTGGAATAAAGAAAAAATAAAAATAAAAATAGTCATTTTAGGATATGAAGATATATGATACATGTCGGTTAGTTTTGGTACTCTATGCTAGAGAACACACACACACACACACACACTGAAGTCAATAAAACCAATAGCAGAAATCTTTTATTAAAAGACAAAATGATGACATTGAAAGAACATTCAATATAGTTTTAATAAGCTGTGAACAATAAAACTGGTCATACATTTTATTTTCTTTACTTTTCACATCAGAAAAGTTTATAAGAACATACATTTGTTTCAAAACGTAATTTTAAATATTTACATATGCTACAGATTTTTCTGTATCATTCTGGTCTTTTTGAAAATGAGCTGCTTTGTTCTGAAATAATTGTCTTGTGGTCATTTGCTTTAGTAAGTATATTTATTGTTGTAGATGAGTGAAATTTTCTATCAGTAAAGTAATGGAACTTTTGCAGTTTGTCTCATCACTTTCAACTCAGGTGTCGAATGCAGTGTTATTGTAAAAACATTATTATTTTTGCGTAGCTTTAGTGTTTAAGTCAGTGAAACATAATGTATGATTAGCATATAAAGAATCCTGTTCAACTTTACATTTATTTGGGTATTAATTCAACGTATTACTTGGCCTGTAAAAATAAAATAACAAAATAAATACATCTTATGTCTTGTTTCCAGGCTGTTGGTCTGTTGTGACAGTTAACACTAAGTATAGCTGGAGTTGAGGATGAAGCCTGAGTTGTTATTCATTCTGACAGGTCATCTGTGTCATCATTTTCATGATTTATTTCTGTTGTTAGTTCAGTCTCTCATGAGCAAAAAGAGAGTGAAAATATTAGTAAAGTATGTTTGTGTGTATAAGTTTGTACTTCATCTTGTGTTGTTTGCATGTATCTACCTTATTATTCTTCAATTCTATCGGAGAAACATAGATGGGCTCATGGGTTACAGATGATGGCAACTCATGCGTAACATATTTTGCTTGACCCCACTCAGTTTTCTGTCATTGGCACAATATTGATGATAATATTATTTTCTTGTCTTATTACATTATTGCACAGCTACAAATGAATTTAACAAATAACAAGCAGCAGTGTTTCTAAAATTAGCAAACCTGTTTTTTTTTTTTTTTCTCTCTCTCTCTCTCCAGATAACAGGCAGATTGTTTTAACTTCTTTGATATAATCAGTATGGTTTGCAAAAATGTTTAAGTGAGCATTTATAAGAGCTGATATTGTTTTAAATCACAGTTAATTGGGACTAACCTGTCGGGTGATTAAAAAAAAATGATTCTCAACAATAGTTGGGAAACTTTGCATTGGCCAATAAATAGAATACTAAAGACAGGCATAATTAAAGATCATAAAACCTTTAATATCAGTTGGCAACATAAACCAGACCTTTTTTTAGCAGCCCGTTCCATGGGCCAGTATACCTGCTTATTGTCATTTTCTGATTGCGGAGCTTCACTGATGTGTCTCTTCGACCCAAATGTCTGTGTGACAGATGTTTGATACAGATGATTGAGCTGAAAGAAAATATTTTGTATACCATGCACACATGTCTACAAAATGCACGAGGGACGTTTTCAAGTCAGAAATGTCAAAACATTACCTTGGAATCCAACAGTCTGTGTGGACGATTATTTAAGATGTCAAATAAAGCAGTGAACCATTTGTCCATCTCCCAACTGCACAAATATGTTATATTACATCTTTCAGAGACCATTTAAATATACTTAAATCATATCTTGACTTGATTTTCAACTTTAAATTAAAAAAATGTAATACATTTCTATAATTTATTATTATATGCATATTTATAAAATATTTCCACTCAATTTATACCATAAAAGTACAATAAATCACTGCTCTAAACAAAGCAAACACATTCAGGACAAACCTGTTTTCTCCTATAAGGAAGTAGTCTCTTTCTGGTACTCTAATAAACATTACACATGAAGAAGAACATCTGAAATTGTTTTGAATCCATTTCCACATCGCATGCATCTCAGGGTACAAGAACATGTACGTGACCCTAAAGGATAGACAGAAGAACAGACGAAAATGTGTCAAGACAAACTATGATATTCAATAGATAAGATAGAGGTTGCTAAACAGTAACAGACAGATTTTTGCGGTTTAATGATATGATACAGGAAGCCCAATTACTTATAAATGTTGGACATACTTAGACAAGTCAATGTCTCCCAGTGGTTTATTCTTCTCTTCATTTTTGTAGTACTTAAGTTGGCATATGTTGTCTCTGTACTTTAGAAGAATAAAAAACCTCCTTTTCCATGATTTCTGCAAAGAAAAAAAAAAAAAAAAAAAAAAAAAAAAGGAAGGGAAACAAATACAGCACGAGAGAAATTAGCAAAGTGATTCTCACCAATGTACTGATATAATAACCTGTTCTTGTCTTCCAGAGAAACATACCTGAGACTTGAACTGATTTTCCGGGGGAGATTTGTAAAGATATCCAGAACACATTTGTTCCTCTGCTCCATGTATGTAAAATTCATAGTTATTATCTGCAGAGACAAAGAATCGATTTAAAACAAATCCACATGTTAGATATAACATAGATCAAAGAGCTTTAAAAGAACACACCTGCCATTTTTTTTTTTTCAGTTGTGGTGAGTAATGGGATGCTGTCAGTGTGAGCCTGAGAACAGAATAAGCTGTGGTTACTTCAGCATAATGAATGATTTCAAGTGCCAAAGTCCTGAAACTCAAGGTGCTCTTAAATGGTACAATTATACTGGGTGCACATAGTATGATCTGTTTTTGCACATGATATGCATACATTTGTTTAAAATATTAGCATTCATCAGAAATATACTTGTCTGTTAGCTCAACACTAGATACTATTGTGAGCAGCACAAGCAAGAAAATAGACAGAAAGCTATTCCTCACATTGACAACCGACCTAAATGTAGTTTTGTTTGAAACATTTACTTAAATGGTATGTTAATAAATATACACTAAATGGTGACTTAAGATGTAATTTGCTATCATTAACGCTGTTATACATAATGTAAATCAGGCCGCACGATTTCTTTCATTTTACCTTTGATGCAGCAATCAAAATTATACAAATAAAGCATGCTATTTTAATTAAAAAAGTATGATTGTAATAATATTATTTGACTGAAAAATATTTGTTTCTGTACCTGATATAGAAGCTCCCTGTCTGTAAGAAAACAAAATGTGGTTAAAATGTATGAGGAAGTTTACACCATAGGTGAAAAACATTAGAAGTGATGTCACAAGGAAGGTGGTGATTTGAGACGTGTACTCGAACAAGAAAAACTTGTCAAGAAGTACTTGTCAAGTTTAAACCCACTTTTTGTACTCACTATTCAAATAATGTGAGACTATATTATCTCTGTAATATAACATTCATTATTGCCACAGATTGCATGTTGCCACAGACTTATAGTCTGACACTGAAGTTGAAGTCATTTCTGCCACCACTGAACTGAACTCCTCCCATCTGCCATTGGTTATAAAAACAGAAAGCCCGCCCTGAACTCATGTCATTGGTTGAGCCAAAGTTGATGTGTGGAGCTAGTCGGGAATCTCAAACAAACAGAGCAATGTTTTGATAGAGCTATCCACCTTATTTTTCTTATTGGACGTAGCCACTTGTAAATTTTATGGGTCTGGCTTCCGGTGTCATCCGCGGCCAGCTATTTTTGGCTGTATGAAACAGCTCATTTTGTTGCTTGATATTGCAAATTGGTGTGTCTTATCATATTATTTTAATGTATTATCTTAATTATGAACACACTGGTTTGTGGTTTTACCTTTTACCGCACGTTGTTATTCTTCTCGTTATTAATTAAAATGAAACGGAAATCTCGCACATTCACAGAAAACGGCTTACTTCCGCGTTAGAAAATAAGGTGGATAGAGTTTCACTTTTTGGGGAAATAAACATAATAATGAATATTGAACTGGGATTAAAAAAAGTCCTATCAAATATATTACACACTTTAAATTTCTCTAACACTAGTTCTTTAACACTATTACACTGTATTGGAGAAAATTAAAAAGTTAGCCAACAACCAAAGTGTGTATTTTTACTGTAATTTATACCACAGAAAATGACATATCCTGATTTGATTTCATGCACAAAAAAAAAAAAAAAGAAGAAGAAATATCTCATCGAAAAGCATGTCTTTTTTTTACAATTTACATTCACAGGTGCTTAGGAACTGTTTACGCAGAACACGTTTTTGCCTTTGAAAATGCGAGACATACAGCAGATTAAAAAAAAAGCAATGCAACATTAAAAGACGCTTGTCTAAAATGTTTAAAACACACCATAGCGGCGTTCGCATTTGCACTTTTTGCATTGTTATTTGTGGAGTGTTCTCCACTTTGCGCAAGTTTTCCTACATGAAAGTCAAAAACCTGTCAGAACACTGTTTACGTGTGTAAAAAAATTGTAAAGTCATTGTAAAGTATCAGCTAAACGATAGCATGACATGCATGTTATAATCAAGATGTCAGTCTATAATCAGTTTCATACATCTGTGAACAGAAGTGTCAGTTTCATTTGCATTATTTATGCAAGTGTGAAAACCAGACAAAAGTTCATGTTACATTCCACAAGTCGGCTTCAGGCGGTAACATTACACCTGCTTAGTGTAAAAACCCCTGCTCTAATTTCCAGCCATGTTTAAAATGCATTGTATCAATCAACCAGACATCACCGGCTTGCGTCAGTTCCCACTCACACCTGCTTTTCAAATGGCTTGAGGCTGAATAGCTGTTGCTCAACGGCACTGTGACGAGTAGTTGCCCATGATAGAAAGACAGGCGGCAGCTGCAGGTGGTTTGGCACAGGCCTCAATCCAAGCATTCCCACTCGCACGCCATTCATAGAATTTGTATCAGTCATTACAAGGGCTAACAGGGTCATGGCTAAAGCCTATAATTGGTGCTACCTGCTCCATAAGTGTTTCTGAACTATTTGGAATTCGTCCCAGTTGCGGCACATGCAGACAAGTCTCTAGATGAAAACACTGTCAAATTTTCCCTCAATGGTTAAACTGGAGACCTTGATTTAAACATCCAAATATTAGGTGTTGTGACACAAAGCTTTTAAAAGTCTTACATGTGAGAAGTGTGATATAAATAGAGGCTTTCTTTGACTGCTTCCTTTCTCTTTTTGGGCACAATGTGCTCAGACTACAGCAGGCCCAGTACAGCTCCTTCAGTCCTTCAGCCAGATTTACGAACCGCAGTCGTACAACTCGAATACTTCCCAGGGCACAGGAACAACAGATGGACCGTCACCCCTCCAACATCCTTGGCATCCTAACCGTACCGTATAAAGCTCAAAGTTTGGGGCTTAGGCAAGTCATTTGCCAGTGGAGAATAAGACTGGAAGGACAAGAAAAGAAAACCAAACCATTCAAGAACTGGTACAAATATAAAGTTGAATTGAGTCAATGATGAAAACACAAACCCAAGTTTCAGTGACTTTCTCTTCATTATGATGGATATATCATTATGGATGGACAACATTCCTGGTCGTGTACTGAGAGACTGTGCAGCGGAACTCACTGATGTCTTCACAGACATTTTCAACATCTCGCTGAGTCAGGCTGTTGTCCCCACATGCTTCAAGGCTACCACCATTATTCCAGTCCCGAAGAAGCCATCTCCATCCTGCTTCAATGACTACCGTCCAGTCGCACTTACTCCGATCCTCATGAAGTGCTTTGAACGGCTAGTCATGCACCACATCAAGTCTGCCCTCCCCCCCTCCCTGGACCCCTTCCAGTTTGCATATCGGTCCAACCGCTCGACCGATGATGCCATCGCCACTGCCCTCCACTCAGCACTCACACATCTGGACAAAAAAGACTCGTACGTCAGAATGCTGTTCATAGACTTCAGTTCAGCATTCAACACAATCATCCCTCAACAGCTCATTCACAAACTGGTCCAGCTGGGGCTCAACACCTCGCTGTGCAACTGGCTGTTGGACTTCCTGACTGGGAGACCTCAGGCAGTACGGGTCGGCAGTAACACATCCAGCACCATCACACTTAACACAGGGGCCCCTCAAGGATGTGTGCTGAGCCCCCTCCTCTTCACTCTGCTGACCCATGACTGCACACCGTCACACAGCTCCAACCTCTTCATTAAGTTTGCGGACGACACAACTGTGGTGGGTCTCATTAGTAACAGAGATGAGACAAACTACAGGTGCGAGGTGAGCCGCCTGGCCGGGTGGTGCAGTGTCAACAATCTCTCTCTGAATGTGGAGAAGACGAAGGAGATTGTTGTTGACTTCAGGAGAGTGCACACTCAGCATGCTCCTCTGACCATCAATGGTGCGACCGTGGAAAGAGTGAGCAGCACCAAGTTCCTGGGTGTGCACATCACAGAGGACCTCTCCTGGACTGACAACACCGCAGCACTGGCCAAGAAAGCACAACAGCGTCTCTACTTCCTCCGCAAACTGAGGAGAGCCAGAGCCCCGGCCCCCATCATGTGCACCTTCTACAGAGGCACCATCGAGAGCATCCTTACTAGCTGCATCACTGTGTGGTATGGCGCCTGCAATGCGTCCTGCCGCAAGACACTCCAACGCATAGTGAGAGCAGCTGAGAGGATTGTTGGTGTCTCTCTCCCCTCCCTCCAGGACATCTACAACACCCGTCTCACCCGCAAAGCCCTCTGCATTGCGGGTGATCCCACCCACCCGACACACAGCTTCTTTAGTCTGCTGCCATCAGGGAGGAGACTGCGGAGTCTCCAGGCCAGGACCAGTAGACTGAAGGACAGCTTCATTCATCAGGCTGTCAGGAAGCTGAACTCCCTCCCGACCTTGCCCCCCCTCCCCTCTTTTGCCTCTTTTGCCCCACGCACCACTGAACTCTGACCCCCCCCTCCCACTTACACACTGTGACCCGCACCAGTCACTTAGTGCACCACTGGACTGCCCACTACCTCAGTCAGTATTGAACTGACCCCACTCAACTACCTCTCTGTCACTTTAAACAGCCTGATAAGCTATTTTTGCACTACACTCTTTATATCTGCACAGTTTTCGTTTTGTTAAGCTCTTTTTGCACTACACTCATATCTGCACAGTTTTGTTTTGTTTAGTTTTGTTTATTTAACCGATTTGCATTTCATCTGCCATGTGCCTTATGCCACTTAATCAAACTCTTTTCTACAATGTCCTTATTTGTATATTTGTATAGTTTGTTTTTATATTTTAAACTGTATTTATTTGCATTCTACGTCTACTGTTAGTGTTTTGTTAACTGTATGCACCATGGGTCTGAGAGTCACGCAATTTCAATTCTCTGTATGTATGTGCTGTACATGTGGCAGAATTGACAATAAAGCAGACTTTGACTTTGATTTTCAACAGATACGTGTATTTTTGACTTGATTTTGACCTTTGAAATATCACATTCAAGGACACCCCAACAAAACATCAGGAGCACCTAAAGAGACATTCTGGCTTTCCGAATGAAGAAGTTGTCAACAAAACAATCTGACTTCAATGTAAGTTGTCGAAACTCACTTAGATTTTTATGTACAATAAATGCAATGTTTTAAATATGGCAGATGGTTCTATTGCATCTCATTGAGTATCTTTCATTATTCTACAGAGCAAGACTACAGCTCTAAAAGAGAAGATTAAGAAAAAATATGATGACATGAAGAGGGTTTTGGATGAGGATCTGAAAATTACACTGAGCCAGTTGGATATTGAGACAGAGGCCATAGAGAGAACTGTTGAGGACAGCATTGAGAAGTGCTACCACCTCACGCAAGAAATCGATCAGCAGCTCGCTGAACTGTCTGCACAGATGGAGAAAGGTCAACGTCAGGGTCAAGAGAAGGTGCATTTTTAGTCCAGAACAGTAGAACAGTGTCCTGTAGTAGAAGTTTTCAGATGCTAATACTATATAGCTAAGGTAAGAACTGAAGGTTTGAACTGTTTTGTGCTGTTGAAAAAGAATTTTAAGAAAAAAGAATTCTAAACATGGTTTTGACAAAAATATTAAGCAGCTCGACCATGCTCAACATTGACAATATTAAAAAATGTTTCTAGAGCAGCAAATCAGCATATTTTTCTGAAGGATTGTGTGACATTGAAGATTGGAGTAATGATGCTGTAAATTTAGCTTTGCCATCACATGAATAAATTACATTCTAAAATATATCACAATAGAAATCGGTTATTTTAAACTGTAATATTTCAAAATATTACTGTTTTTTGGTATTTTTAATCAAATAAATGCAGCCTTGGTGAGCATAGAGAGACTCCAATCTTTTGGATGGTAGTGTTCTGTATATATTTTCACATGTAAAACCCATTTATATATTTTAATATATGATTTTAAAGTATGATATTGAATAAATAATTAAATAATTAGCTTTTGTATAGTCATTGTATTGAAGCAATGGATTAACTGAACAGAAAGCAGAATAACAATACAAATTTTATAAAAATGTAAACATATGTAAAATATATTTATTATCTTAAGCATGTTAACTGTATCAGCCTTGAAAATCATTTTGTAAAATCATTTCTTTCAAAGTTTTTTGCATACCTCAGTTTAATACAATGTGTTTGCAGTGTGGAAATGTTCTACCAATAGCTCACTTTTTTTTAAAAAATTATAATTTCTCCATCTCTTTTACTTACAGATGTTAGAGATGGAGGAAAGGTAAGTAGTGTTGCAGTTTTGGGAATTTGGTCTCTGGTCCATGACGGAAATTTATGGTATGGACAGAAATTTGAAGTATGTAACACTCCAAAGTTTCTGGAACATTTTACCCTGTTTTTTTTTTTTTTTTTTTTTTTTGTGGTTTACGTGTTTTGACAATGCATGTTCTCATTTCTGAGACAGGAAAATAGTTTAGTAACCTGCAACAAGCATTTAATCAAGCATGCGATCTGAAGTTTCCACACAATAGTCCAAACGACATTAGCATTTTTCTTCACATATTCTTCCTTGTTTGTAGGATAATGGAGAATCTGAAGAAGACAGATCCAGAGTTAATACAGATGGATGAGTTTAAGAATGAACAGCTGCTCGGCTTAACCATCAACCTGCTGCTGTTCATACGCTCTCAGGTTCCTGTCACCAAAAAACTCTTCCAAAGCTGTGAGGATCTTCACATTTTTACATGAAAATGACTCTAGCACTTTTAGTATGTAAAGCTTAAAGAAGTTCAAAAATCCCTGCAATGTTTCCTAACACATGCTGTCTTTTCCTGATATCTTTCACAAGGAATTTGTTTCTAAATATAGTTTCTAATTTTACAATGCCTTTGGCAAATTCCATTTCTCAGACTCCCAGGAAGTTGTTCTGGATCCTGACTGCTCACCCAAAGCTTATTATTTCCCTGAAGGTGACTCAGTCACTTACACCGATACCTGGCAGGACGTTTCTGAAAATCCCTCTCGATTTGACACCACCCTAAATGTGATTAGCCGGAAGGGCTTCACGGATGTTCGCAACTACTTGGAGGTGCAGGTTTCTGGTAAGACATACTGGGAACTAGGGCTCACATACCCCAACATCCCTATAGGAAGGGCCAAGAGGAGGACTGGTGGTTGGGCCGGGGCCCGTCGTCCTGGTGCGTTGAGTATTTCAATGGCGAATACACAGCCTGGCACAATGGAGTTCCCCTTGAGCTTACCCATGTAAGTGGGAGAACTTTTCAGCGCATTGGCATCTTCTCCAGCTCAGAAGGAGGCTTGGTTTGTTTCTTGAGGGCTGACACTATGACGCCCCTGTACAGTTTTTGTGCAGGGACCTTCTCAGACTTACTCTACCAGGCTGTCTGTCCTGGTCATGACAACCAGGAGACCAACAGGAAACCACTGTTTATTTGCGATGCCTCGAAATCCGCCCCCATCTTGTAATGGAAACCGATGAGGGTGGGAGTCGAATTAATTTATTCAGGGTGCATTAAATTGATTAAAAGTGACAGTAAGATATTCATAATGTTACACAAGATTTTTATTTCAAAAGAATGCTGTTTTTTTTAAAACTTTCTACTTATATTCCTTTAATAAAATATCACGGTTAAAAAAAAAAAAAATAATTAAGCAGCACAACTGCTTTCAACATTGATAATAGTAAGAAATGTTTCTTTAGCACCAAATCAGCATATTAGAATGATTTCTGAAGAATCATGTGACACAACTGGAATAATGGCTGCTGAAAGTTTTGCCATCACAGGAATAAATTACATTTTAAAATATATTTAAATAGAAAACAGTTATTTAAAATTGTATTTTTTTCAAAAACATTTAAACTTCTGAAAAGTAGTGTGTAACTACTTTGAAATATTAATAAAAAAGTCAGTTTTCAATAAAGTCTTTTAATACAATAAAAGAAGGCTTACAATGCATTCATTTGAATTAAAGTAATTTAAACAAAAATCAGCCCCACTTTATACAATGTAATGTTGACACAATGTAAACAAATTTTTCAGGGCATTTGTGCAAAAAAAAAAATAAAAAATTAGTTAACATTCCTATTATCACCATAAAGCCTTTAAATTTAAAAACAATGTACTATAAAATAAAAAATAAAAATTGTTTTCCATTTCAAAACAAGTGGAGCTAGCACTTCCTACAGTATAGTTGGAGCACTTCACTAATCATCCATGCATACGGAAAAGAGGGCCTTAATTTGTGGTGGTCGAATGGTGCACAGGCTGGCAGATTCAGTGTGTGATCTGGATGAACAATGAGAATGAAAATACAGAAAGAACCAAAAGGAAAGGAAAAACTGTTGGACGAATCCAAAGACGACAATCTCTGAAAACATCAGAACCTTCCATCAAGTTTGAAACAGCACATAAGGTCAAATGGGTGATAAATGGTTAAAATGGTCACCAGTAAAACAATAGCTGCCTCTGTAGATTATAGACGGATTCAGTACAAAACATCACAAAATACTGCATGAAGCTACAGTGTGCTCAAAAAACACAGGATGAATGCTGATCTGATTTTGTTATTTCAGTGAACGCAAACTAACCAGCGAGGCATGAATGAAAAGCTTTTAAAACCGTGCAGGTGTCAGCATTACTTCACTATTTGCCACTCCATTTCCATTCATGCCCTTTCTTTGACCTCCTCTGAAGAGCATTCTGGAATAACCAAACCAAACTAAAATGCTACAAATGGCCATTTATATGCATAGAGTTTATGCTTGAGTTGCTTGTAATATAAAAACAGAACAACAGCAAAGGTTTTGTGTGGTATTGGATGTCTTTTCCAAACTCAATATTTTTTTTTTTACAAATATTTTTTATTAGGATCAGTAAAGGGTTTTATCTAGTAAAGTAAAAGTGGCAGAACACTTTCAAAGTTGGCAAAGCAACATTGATATTTGACATTGCCAGTGGACAAAGTGACATCACTATTTCCTGGAATACTCTGAGAAAGCTGAAGTAGAACATTCACTGAAAAAGAAGTGGATTTGAACAGGAAGTATCACAAAGGAAGACAATTTTGGTGTCTGTATGCCCAGCATAACGTAAAAAAATTGCTTTCACACACAGACTTCCAGCTGGGACCATCCCTGAATGTTGTGACTGCTTGGTCGAGTCAGTCGTTCAGTCAGTCAGTGGTCAGTCTTTGTACACCTGAAGCCTGATTTCCTGCCTGCCATCCTGAAATGTGCACCGTTTAAAAATGCTGCTTACATATATGTAAAAATATTTTGCTCAAGTATTAGACTGAGGTTTCCCTCCTTATGGCGGATCAATGACAAAAAAGGTTAACAATTTGGTTAATATTTACTGCTAAAAGATAACAAATTAAAAGTGTGCTACTATAAAGTCCTTGGCAAGAAAATGTGCTTGCTGTGAAAAGGCTGACGGAGCACAGGCTCAGATCAGTTGAAGTAGAGCTCTTTAGTCAACATGGACACCACACAAGGTATCTGTTTCTTCTCGCTAAAACGGGGGTCCTCTGACCAGGACTCGAAGTTGGTGGCCACCATGTAGTTGACACGTGTGAGGATCTGCATGATCTCAAGTTGCTTGCCATAGTCATTAAGAACATTACAGAGGGCCTGGACAAACCATGAGCCTCGGCCCGGATTCCTCCAGGAGTAATAACCTGTGAGAACAAATGTGTAAGAGTGTTACAATACGGTACAACTGTGTGTCACATGATATCACTATATTTTAACTCAGGGCTGCATATCTATACAGGTTTACTGATTCACAACCTCTAAACTGATTCAAATCTGATTCATCTGGGTATTTCAGTTTTAATGGCCATTTTGCTTGCATATGAAACATTCTCTTTCACCTAATGGAACTATTAACTTGGTACTGTACATTACAAAAATATGAATTGAAAAAATTAGCAATAGGGCCCGAACTATGCAGTTCAATTGCCAATTAAGATACAGATACAATAATCAATACATCCAAAAACTGTTCAGTGGATACCAACAAAAAAAACTTTAAATATCATTTCTTGTGAAACTGTTATTATAGCATTGTATAAAATTATTACAAAGTAGCAGCACAAAGGAAGATCAGTTGTGCTGCTTAATATTTTTGTGGGTACTGTGAGGTTTCTTTGATGGAGAGAAATTTTTAAAAGAACAGCATTTATTTGAAATAGAAATTGTGAGGTATCAATTTGAAATTTGCACGAAAAAAGTCAACGTAAGTAAACATCACAGTTATCTTTTTATTGTTTTATTCCAAGCCGGAAACCAAAAAAAAAACAAACAGAACTCTAATTCCAAGAAGTCGGAATTGTGAAATGTAAGCTCAGAATTCTCAGAATTGTAAGATATAAACTCGCAGACAACAGATAAAAAAGAGAAAAAAAGAAAAGTCTGTGGTGGAAATAAGCTTCCATACTTTACTGTTCTTATCGAATAGAAGTATTAATTTCTTAAAAAAACAAAAACAAAAGCTTACTGACCCTAAACTTTTGAACAGTAATGTAAGTAATATATATTATAAATATATAAAAAATTCATCCTGAGTTTGTGATTCTTTTTAAATGAATCCTAAAAGTCATGAATGAGACTAGACTGGTCAAGCTACATGTTTTTTACTCACTTAAAAAACTTAAAAAAACTTGAGTTGTCATGAATTGGACTGTAAGGAATACTGTATGTTTATTGCATGCAGCTCTAGAGGACAAGTCAAAATATAGATGTATTTTCCGTGGGACTCTTTCAGACTAAATTTCCTGCATTCCACATTCCGTAATTAAGAGTAAGAAAATACCTGGCACAGTTGAATAAGCAAACAGGAAGTCTGCCTCTACCGGAATCTTGTGTCTTGGATTGGCATCTGTCTCGATCGTGTCATTGGGCGGTCCTGAGTCTGTTTGTACACCATCATCAAACTCTGAACCCCGACAAGCCTGCCAATAAAAACACACAACCATGTCAATATCAACCTAAAGTGCACTTCAGAAAAGGTAGGGTAACTCCGGGTATGGTGCGACTGAAATAGCATTAAAACAATAGACACCGTTGTACGTAGGTGCTCCATTTTCTCCTCCATCACTTCTTCCTCATCCTCCTCTCTCCTCCCCAAATCCTCCTGTGGCCCTGCTCCTCTTACCTGGATGAAAAAGAGCTTGGGCTTGCCCACGAGGCTCTTGCACATGTCTCCTTTGAAGAGCGAGGTCATGCTCTTGATGGGCATGGCTCCGTCCGTGCCGTAAATCAAGCCCTCCTCGCCGTGGCTCAGCAAGATGCAGGCGAAGCAGGAGCTGTCGCTGTGGTCCTCTTCTGAGACTGAAACACATACAGACAAAATATGAGAGAAGAAAAAGAAAACTTTTCTCACACTTCCAGTTTTAGTTATCTTAGTGCGGTGAAACTGGGTTTGCAAAACACTTCACTCTTTAAATAACACACAAGTAATTTGGGCCACTAAAAAGTAGAAGGCAGCAGAGAGACTTAAATATAAATTTGCCATTTGACAAAATTAAGTTTAATTAACTAAAAAAAAAAAAAATTACACAACTCTACAAAAATCCTTTTCTAAGATGAACTACTTAATATCCCAGACCAAAATAAACAAACAAAAAAACAATTAAAGAGGGCTATATTGCAATAAGCTAAGTGACAGAAAGTTTGATTTGTCTAAATATATATTTTTATAAATACATTTATATTGAACATTTAATTCAATACTGAAAAGCATAGCTAAAAAATTTTATTGGTGCCATCAAAATTATTATATTAGCCAATTTTTGTGTATTTTCATGCTAATAATGTATGCTTGTGATGCAATTAGCTGAAAAACACACTTAATGCCAAAGACTTAACACAAGTTGAATCTTAAATGGATTGCAAAGAAGTTATATTGAGTTAAAAAGCAGATGCCTATATATTCAGTGGACAGCTAGGCAGTTCACTCATTTTTGGAACAGAACAACATTCAAAACAACATGTTATGATGCAATCTTCCAGCAATCATGCAGCCCAACCACATTCCGCAAACGTTCCGTGACACGCTTTTAGATTTTTTTTTTCTGGCTTTTACTGATATATGACACTTGCATGTTTTCATTTCATATGTTTCATAACATTTCCCAGCAGAGTTATGTAAGCCTAAATTAAATCGGATGTTGTATTTTGATGATCTGAGGTACAGATACATATTTTGGCCACTCACCTTCTTTAAGTAGCCGCTCCATGTTCCTGCAGGTCTGGTCACTGTAGACAAAAACTTCAAAGCCCAAGTTTTTAAAGCACCTGAACAGCTCTCCAGCATCGCGATCTGTGCCATTGCGGACATTCATTCCTTAAACACAGATCACAAAGTTAACGGCCTTAGTCTAACAAAACATTAACCTAGTAACTTTAAATGACTCAAAACTCAAGTTTTATTTTCTATATTTTTCATAAAACTTTTAAAAGCAGCCACATTAGTGTCTGTGTTGTTTTTGCAGAAACTATGGTAAATGTAAGCCACAGATATACAGGTTTGATTGTGTTCTAAATTTCTTTTTTGAGCCTTTAGTTTGGAATACTAATGCATTTTTATGTTTTGTTGTTGTTGTTTTTTACTTTTACATCATTATATATATGAGCAAATCTGATTTATCCCACATAAAGATCACAATTTTCACAAATTATTAGTCAATAAAAGAATGTGTTCATTAAAAAAACTTTATATCAATTTAAGTGACAGAAATCAATGACAAATGATGGACTTTTTTTAACTATTTAGGTAAACAATTAGGTAGAAGCTTAATAAAAAAACAGTTGGATCTACAATATATAACAAAACATTGTTTAATATTATTATTAATATTAAAAATAATATAAATTCAATTCAATATTGATTAGTCAATATAAGACATGGAGATGAAGACTCACCTGTCTTTTCATCAAAGTTCTTGTTGTTGATGATAACGCACTTGCCAACGCGCCGGTGGCTCATCTTATACTGGAATGTTGGTGAAACAATCCTGTAATGGCTTTCAGAAGATTGCTCTTTTTCCTGCAACTTGCCATCCTTCTTCTTACTGAGAGACAGAGACAGACAGTTAACCAGTCATCACAGAACCTTCATCCATCACATACTTCACCAAATATATATTTATAAGAATGTAGGGTGTTCTAAGAAACAAAATAATAAATAAGCTCATCTGTAAGAAGAAGAACAATCAAACCTCAAGCAAAATACAACCCATGCCAGTCAGAGAATCGAAAATAAAAAGCTAACCGGGATATCCGGCGTCATGAAGACAGTTAAATCCCCTTATCGATCATAATATTAGTTGCTCTAAAACTTCATGGTGTCCCAAACATAATATTCCACATGCCTGAGGGAAAATTCTCACAGACGTCTCATATCCTCGTTGTGAAATTTCCAAAGGATCTGTCCAGATTAGTAGGCCACAGTGGCCACTGGATGTACAATATGTGCCAGTATTCCAGAAGAGCCTAGTCATCACGTTACCCAACCACAACAATGGGTTCCTGCCTATACACTCTCTCTCACACACATGAACAGTGGAGCGAATCACAGGTGTCCCATGTGATGTGGGGCAGCAACCCCCCCAACTCCCCCCTCTACTACCTCCTATCCCATCAGAGCGCTCTCTCCTACCTGGGCTCTTCTTTAAATGCTACGCCACTCTGCATTGAAATGTGTTGCTCTTCCCTCTAGATCTGCTGAATCTTTCCCAGATTTTAGGCTCTTTTGGGTGGATTTTTTCCTTGTGGTGTGGTGTTGTGTGGTGTGCGCTAGGATCCTGGCATGCTCTATACTCTATAAAGAGTGGAGTGGTGGCTCCGCTGGGCTGGGGCGGCGCACGCTACCTGAGTCAGCACACACACCACCCCCCAGAGCTTTCCAAAGGCCTATTCAAACCCCTCAACCAGGGTCACGCAGGACAAGAGCACACCTCTACTCACAAACACACTATCATACTTACATATTAGGCCTGTTACAGAGCAAGTACACTAAAAAGTGCCAAATAACAGGTCAACAAATGTACAATATCTATGCACAAGCGTTTTTTATTTGCAGAGAAACTAGTATAATTCTAAATATGCAGCTGGATTCATACTGAAGAGATATTAAAAGTTATTATGGACATCTCAAAACACATTCAAATACATATGATGCAAGCGTTACTGCTTGTTGTCCTTTACAAAGTGGACTGTGGTGCCACCTAGTGTATGATGGATTTTAACATCTGAAGCTGTACTTTCAACTACTATTGTAAATTATTAATAACTAACTAAACAACTACTGAATAATTAACTGAATTATTGTCAGAAAGAAAGATGTTTTTTCTCACTTAAATAACAGGTTAAGTGAGAAAAGGCCTTTTCTCACTTAAATAACAGGTTATTTAAGTGAATTGTGGTTGATATCTGCATATTGCATGAATGAATGGTAGACTGACAGATGGATGGATGGATGAATTAAATTAGAAATAGTCCCACCTGCCAAAAAGCATAAATCTCCCTTTGCGGTCAGGTTTTGCATCTACTGTGTCTCCTTCTCCATAGTCCTCTTGGTCCTCTATCTCTTGACTCTCAGTGGTGAGGGTTTCTTTATCCATTCTGGAGCAAGAATTAATGCTGTAACTGTTCAGTAACACAAGGCCAACAAAGCTGAGTAACAGTACAGGTAATTCTTGACAAGGTGAAACAAAAGTTATAATTATCTTGACATGTTACCCCATCCCCTTCTTGTCATGCAGTTTTCGCCAAAAAACAGCTGTGGTTACTTAGTGTCTCTTACTGGCATCAAAATAAGGACTTCAAATGAAAGAAAAGTTCTTAAACTGTTTGTAGGAAAACCCTTATTAGTACACTGATTTTACAGTAGAAACAATAACTATTTCCGAGGTAAAAAAGAGTTGTGCTTTCCACTTTCATATAGTTTATTTTAAACAGCAGACTGTTATTACTCATATCTGCGTAAATTACCTCCGTAAACTAACTTTTACTTTCACTTTGTGATGTTGTCTTAACAGGATGTTTATTTACTTACTTTGTTTTCCTAATTTTTCTATTAATTCATGGCTTGGGGAGAAATAAAATCTGTGTATTTATGTATAAAAGCTGTTAGAGTTGATGAAGAAAAGCTACAGTACAGTATATGACATGAATTATACAGCAGGAAGAAAGAGAGATTGATTGCTTACCCCAGTTGCCTAAAGACAACTTATCAATGGTACAACATTAAATATACAATTACATTAGCAATTATTGATGCTGGTATATTTTAAGGTATTTACATATAGCATACAATGTGTTCTACAGCTAAAATATTTTTCGTGGAAGTGTAAAGGTCCCCCTTAAACTTTCTGAGGGCAGCTTCCCTTACGAAAATTAACCATGGTTTTACTAGAAATAAAACCAAAAAATGGTTTCTATAGTTAAACCATGGTAACCACAAATTAACCATGGTTTTGCTACACTAACCGTAGTTTAACCATGTTATTTGTAGTAAAATTGAATACAAATGGTAATCAATACGCCAAAAACCATGGTTACTACTACACCTTTATTATAATAAAGCCATGGTTATTTTATTTATTTATTTTTTTGTAAGGGTTGTTCTTGTTACTACATGCTTTTCATAATTAGCACATTTGAATAATAGGATAAAATTTGTTTACCAACCTAGAGTTTGAAGTAATAAATATTTATAGCCTACTGATTTCGTAAAGGCTTCGATGCATAATGTTTAGCATTGCAACGCTAGATTGTTACTACTTTTACTCAGTAGCCAAACAAAGATGATTCAGTTCAGCAATGCTATATGTTTTCACAACATTACTGTATATTTACTCTCAAAACTTACAGTTCTGTCGGATCTGCCTCTGTTTTGTTCTTTGTTCTTTCAAGTCCAAGGATACTAGACGGAGAAAACGAAACTCCTTTCAAACTCCTGTACTTCCATGTATTTAAAGAAACAGAGTCACTTTAGATGTGGTGGAAAAACTGGGTGAACTTCCTGTTTATTAATCAAACAATAGAATAGAATAGAATAGAATAGAACAGAATAGAATAGAATAGAATAGAATATTGATAAATGAAACGTGATATTAGTCAGAAATAAACACCATTTATACATCTGTATTATTTAAAAGTATTTGATTTCACATAATAATTAATAATAAGAAGAAGACGATGAAAAAGAAAGAAGAAGAAGAAGACGATGAAGAAAAAGAATGTGTGTTATAAAAAATTAAATAATACTTTTGGTATATATTTTATTATTATTATTATTATTATTATTATTATTATTATTATTATTATTATTATTATTATGTACATTTGTGTTTATGTAGATTGCCGATTAATACAATACAAAATACAACAATGTTTTCATTTTTACTGTTATATTGTGTTACAATTATATTGTACAATTATTTTATTTTATTAATTTTTTATTTTATTTTATTTTATTTTATTTTTATTTCACACACACAACAAGTGGCAAATTCTCATGAAACATGAATAAAATGCTGTCAATTGAATTTTAAAACAAACATCATTAATCAGACTAAAATCAATACATCATTGCCATTAAATTGAAAAGTAAATTAAGACCTTTTTATTCCAATGTGATTGAAAAAAAGTAACCATGTGCCCATATGAACAGCCTCTTCTTCCTCTGATCTTTGACCTTTAACTTTTTGTATTATCAGAATACTATTTTTTAAAAATTTATAACACCAATAACATGAGATAAAAGAATAAACATGTTTATTTATAGTATTATTTTAATAATGAGTAAAAAATTGTAAAACTTTAAATGTGTAGAAATGTGTAAAAAAAATTTTCATAAAATTATAGAAGGATGCCTTTTATATAGGGTTTCTGTTACATTTAAAATATTTTTAATGACTAAATGTCAGTGGGCATGTTTGTCACCATATTTTAAGAATGACTTAACCATAATATCTAAAGGTTATGTAGTATATAACAGCATGAACAATACAATCCCAAATGAGAAAATGACGGAAAGTCATGACAGCTCATAGACCAGAAAGTAAGGCATTTCAGAACGCGTGCAACAATCTAGCCGTGACTTCATTCACCTATTTAGATCACGTCTGAAGGCCCTGACTAATGTACTCAAAGTGAACAACACCGTGATCACAATTCAGTGACATCTCTTTCCACTTTCAAGTAACTGACAGCTGGTCAACCAGTCAGCTGACCGGCAACGGCTAAAGAGGGGTGGAACTCTGCACCCACTGACATGTACTAGACAGGGTCTCAGTCAGAGAGCAGATCTAAGTTTAACACAGGACAGAGACTGAGACACAAGTGGGGACAAGGGACTGTCTGGGACGCCTTGCTTTCCTGTGCTGACTATTCGTACAAGTTGTTTTTATTTTTCTCTGGAGTTAGTGGCTTAATTTGATAAAAATATGAATGTTCAAAAGTGTGCCAGGTGTGGGTTTGTGGTGTATCCAGCGGAGAAGATCAATCTTATTGGTCAGGTAAGTCTTTACGGCATATGTCTCAAAGATCTTACAGATTAAAATGATAGTACATATATAATCATAATGAGACAATGTATTTTTCAGTTAAGTCTAACCATGTTTTCTATGATGGAAGAAAGACAGATTTCAGGAGAAGAAACTGGATTCAGTTATTTTTAAAATACACATTTTCATTTTCTCACACTCTGCATGTATGTCTCTCTTCTCTTTTTCAGAATTGGCACAAAGCATGTTTTCACTGTGAGGTCTGTAAGATGGTTCTGACTGCCAATAATTTTGTCAGCCATCAGAAAAGGCCATACTGCCAAGTGTATGTTTTTGGCTTGAATATCTTTTCTTTTTTTTTTTTTTTTTTTTTAGTAACAAGGCTCAGTGTTTTAATAAATCAGTATTATTTTCTATTTCTCTGTGGCTAAAGGCATAATTTGTACTTACTGCATAGTTTGGCCATTAAATGTGTTAAATTTTTAATTATTTCTCTTATATCTCATAGGCATAATCCAAAGAACAACACTTTCACAAGTGTTTATGAGACCCCTGGCAACATCAATGCCAAGAAGCAATCTGAGGCAGTCAGTGAGGTGAGGTTTTGTTTACGTCACAGACACCACAAAATGCAACCAAACTTACTGCACATCTGACAAGGTACTATAGTCAGTGAACTAAGTACATCTTTTTTTTTTTTATATATACACGTGAGGCTAAAAAAATAATAATTTTATAAACATTCAAGTCTGTAACATTTTCTGTAACATTTTTTGATGGAGTATTTACAAGCGTGAAGTTCTGAGGTAATGCTGTTAAATTGAGGTGTTTTTATATAGAATACAATGAATATTAAGTAAGGCGTAATGTACAGTCAGCTGACCATTATTTGAAAATAAACTCCTTCAGGGTGACTTTTTTGTGATAATAGTCAGTTGACTGTACATTACATCACTTTAAATAAATTATATATATATATATATATATATATATATATAATCTGAGTTTAATTTATCGGTAACACTTTAGTATAGGGACCAGTGCTCACTATTAACTTTGCTTATTAGAATGCCTATTAATAACATATTGCCGGTATATTAGTATATATAAAGCACATATTCTGTATGACCATATTCTACATCCCTAGTCCTACCCAATACCTAAACTTAACAACTGCCTTGCTAACTATTAATAAGCAGCAAATTAGGAGTTTATTGAGGCAAAAGTCATAGTTATTGGTTTGTTAATAGCGAAAACTGGACCTTAAAATAAAGTGTGACCAATTTATCTTATTTTACTTATTTAAAAATATCTTGTTAGTTTACTCATGGAGACTTTAAAAATAGCTTAGTTTAAATATTTGGAGATCATAAACTGCTTTGAATGCAGAAAATAACATATTTTTAAATAAATTATATAGAATTTTTTTCTTTAAAAAATCCTCCAGATTCAAGGAAACCTTGCAGTAGGACTTTTTAGGAAGTCTGGAACTAACCTAGTGGTGTCCGGTGTATTTACTGTCTGGATATTGCAATCAAAAGTATTTAAAGAATTGAACAGGGGTCGTTTTGCTTGTAATACCCCCAATATGAGCTGGGTTAAAGGTCTGTTTTTAGGAGAGCTCAAAGGCCCTGGTGACTCTACAGGTTTGGAATGAGAACTGCATCTCTCCAGTTATTTCTGTGGTGTGACATGATACTCTTCTCTGGCCTTCTTTATGTATTTGCTGTTTAAATTTATACCACGTGAACATCGCCCACCTCTCTTCCTTTCTTGCTTCCTTTCCCTCTCTCTCTTTCTCTGAATCTCTCTCTGTGGAATCCCAGCTGCCCCTGTCTGTCAGTGGGCTCTAGAGCGGCCTTCATGCAGACTGACAGAGTGCAGACCACCATACTCACATTTCATTTCTTCCCTGAAAAATTACATAAAGACAGTAATAGTACGCACTAGCATCACTAATGTTGCATGTCTTTGAATATGACTTTTTACAGTATGTGATATCGTTCTTCATACATCAGGAATTACAATCATTACCGCATTGTAATTCATTGTTGTGCTGATAGGAATCACACTAACATTTCTCTCCTTATATCTCGCTGTTTTTTAGAATAAATATAGAGAAGAAGGGGAGCGTTTCATGTCCACTTTCCACTATGACATGAGATCAAAAGAAATCGAGCAAGCTCGTAAGGCCAGCCAGCTTGCCAGTCAGGTAAGTAAGCAAAGAAAATAGTACCAGAAATCCACTAAGTTTAGCTGTGGGATATTTTTTAACATGTGACCTTTTTTAATCTTTCTAAAAGCAGCAAGGTTACCAAACTGAATTTGTGGGCCAAGGCCAACAATCATTTTACTCGGGCAGCGTTACCAGCCAGGAAATTGTACGTGTGACCCAGGCACAGAAAACCATCAGTGACGTGAGTTATCAGATTCAGACTCAATGGGCAAATGAAAAATGAGGCTATTTCTTTTTTGCTGTACCAATAATTGGATAAATTATGATGATGTATTACAAAGAGTGGTAATTTGGGCTGCAGGTGGAATATAAACGAGGCCATGAAGCACGTGTGACACAGTTTACCTCTGTAGCCGACACACCTGAGATGTTACATGCCAAGACTGGAGTCTCATTGGCCAGTGATGTAAGGATACATTTCCAAAGTGACCTTTCAGACTGAAATGGCATGCATTAAAATCCAAGAATCGTTATACTTCTTCTGGTGTAGTATTCTCTCATAGAAAACTGTGGTTGTAGCAAATTATATTATAGTATAATTATATACATTAAGTATAGTAAATGTAACATCTTATTTTATAATTTTAAAACATAACATTATAGTAATGAGTTCCATAAGGTTTAGTGTGAAGGCTGAATGTATCAATTTTGCTTTGTCCTGTTGTTTGACAATTCCTTGAGATTTTGTGGTTAATTTTCTCACAATTTCCATACACTGGCCACTGAAGCTAAATATGGAAGTGACCATGCATCCTTTTTTTCCCTGGAGATGTCCTGGCTGGGATTTCTAAATTGCCTAAAATATCTAGGTTTTGGCTTTGTTTTCCTATTGTTTTCAACCTTGCTGAAGATAATGACCGAAAAGTAGTTTGACCAATAGTGTGCAAGCATTGTACATACAGTAATCAACCAATAGTGACCAAAAGCCAAATCCTGGACATTTTAGGCAATTACAAATTCCCAGCCAGGACATGTCCAGGACATATGGTCACACAGTCACCTTGTGGCCTTCTTCTTACGCTTGTTTTTAGTCATTGCACAAGTTGTGTTTCATATCTATGATGTTATATGTTGATTTAAAGGTAAAATACACAGAAGAATATGAGCAGTCTAAAGGAAAGGGCAGCTTTCCAGCTATGATCACGCCAGGATATGAAATGGCAAAGAAAGCCAATACACTGGCTAGCAATGTAAGTAAAGTTTAGGTTGCAAAAAGTCCAGTTTCTTTCTCAAAAAGTTGATTATTCCTTTCTTTTTTATTCAGGTGGAGTATAAAAAAGGCCACGAAGAACGAGTGTCAAAGTACACCACTGTGACAGATACTCCTGATGTACTTCTAGCTAAAAATCAAGGGAAGATTGTCAGTGATGTAAGTGAATAGAATCTTGAAAATTCTTTGTGGCCAAATAATATCCATATGTCTTAATTTTCCATATCCTTTCATAAAAACAGTACGTCTACACTGAGGAATATGAACAGCAGAGGGGCAAAGGCAGTTTTCCTGCCCACTTCACTCCTGGATACCAGGTGGCCAAAAAAGCAGGCGAGATGGCCAGCAAAGTAAGTGTCCATTACATGTGTAAATTACATGTGAATGTCAGCTGCATGTGCGTGCCATTTGTAATCTAGTGTTGTTTTTGTGCAGGTGAAATATCAACAGAAATATGAGCAGGAGATTAAGGGCAAGGCCAGCACTGATGCAGGTTCTGCAGAGTTTGCTCTGGCCAAAGAGAATGCAGAACACTTCAGTCAGGTGACACAGTGTTCTTTTGAACATACAGTGCCTATGCTTTACATCATATGTGGTTATATCTTCACATATGGTTATACTGAATGTCTCTAATTCCTTTAGCATGCCTATACTGAGGACTATGAACAGCAAAAGGGCAAGGGCAGCTTCCCCGCTATGATTACCCCTGGATACCAGATGGCCAAGAAAGCACATGACATAGCCAGTGATGTGAGTATCAGCGCATCATTATCACTGTCATTTTAGATGTTCCACTTTTCACAGTGAGAATTAGACTGGTTCTGTCCCAGTAAGGGTTCAGGGTTAATTTCAGCATTAAAGTTAACTAAAACTTAAATGAAAACCATATTTTTTGTTACTTGATATATATATATATATATATATATATATATATATATATATATATATATATATATATATATATTTTTCATATATATACTGTATATATATATGAAAAAATATAAATATATATAGAAATAAAAAATAAGTAGTAAAAATTAAACTAAAATTAAAATGACAACTAAAAAGAGAGAAATACAAGCTAATTCAAAATATGAATAAAAACTATAATAGTAAAAAAATAATACCAAAATAATCCCAGTTAATGTTTTCCCACATTGGCCTGTCATCACTAAGTAGAATATGTACATTTTCTCCCACAACTCCCACCAAGAATCCAGTGTTGTCACTTTAGAGGCATCAAAAGACACATTTAGACACACTGACTGTCTAAATGACTGATTGTGTTCTCTCATGTCACAGGAATTCATCCTGACAGATCAGGCATACTACACAGTAGATTGAGCTCTTTCTGGTATTGTTATGTTTAAACACCTTTCTCATCCCTCTCTCTCCATGTTTAACCTGCAGCTGAAATATAAGAAGGATTTGAACAAGATGAAGGGATCTTCTGCATACCACACTTTAAATACTGATGACAACTTGACTCTGAAGTGTGCACGCAAAATCAACAAGCTTGTGAGCGAGGTGCGCAATTTATGGCCTTGGTCCATTGCCAACATCAGGTATAAGAACAGATGGAGGGCATATTACTTTTGCCCATTAAATATATTTAGAAACAGCATTGATTAGTTAGTTGAAGATTTGTAACTTGGCTTACTGAATGCATTTTGGGATGCACAAGCGAGGATCAGTGAACTCATATGTCAGCGGCTCAGCCAGACATAATGTCTCCACACCTGCATTCTCCACATCCCATGAGCCCAGCCACCCACAGACATAAACAAAGACAACACACAAGCCCAGTGGCCACATCATTCTATTTTCACACTCTCACTTGACCAGTAGATCTTTCTGGATGCCACAGCGTACAGTATACCTGATGATGCCATAAACAATAACGCATCCTCATACCTTGATTTACAAACAAATGTCAAAAGGGCACATGGTTTTCAATATGCAGAGTATAAAGTTCACCACATATAGAGACTTTAAATTCCACATCGTGACACAGACATCCTTCCGTTATGCAGGTTGAATACAAGAAGGACCTTGAGACCACCAAAGGCCACAGCATCAACTACTGTGAGACGCCACAGTTCAAGAATGTGTCGAAGATCGCCAAGTATACCAGTGATGTGTGTGCCTCATCAGTGATATGACTGCTATATACAAAGAATGACAGCATATTCTATATTTAAGGTGTTGCTGTGCTGGGCACTTGTGTGCAGTCATATGCAAACTCATTCACTCTGTTTGTGATTGCAGAATAAATACAAGGAGAATTACACCAATCACATGAAAGGGCACTATGAGGGTGGTGGCATCGATAAGAAGACCATGCATGCCATGAATGTCAGAAAGCTAGCCAGTGATGTAAGACGAAATCCATTTTCTGAACATATTACCTCTCATATTCAGTTTTGTTGCTCATATATAATTGCACTAAATTGGTAGAATTCATAGATTTCATAGAGAGCATTTGTCCAATTTTGAAATATAAGGAACAGTAAGTAGTAAATAAGGAAATACTAAGATTTTATTTAGATACATTACTCTTAGTAAGATATGTATATATATATATATATATATATATATATATATATATATATATATATATATATATATATATATATATATATATATTTTTTTTTTTTTTTTTTTTAACAAGGACACATTAAATTGATCAAACATGACAGAAAAATCATAAAGAATGAAGAAGGTATTAATGGAAAATATAAATATTTAAACACTGATTATAATAAAAATGTTATTTGAGCACCAGCATATTAGAATGATTTCTGAAGGTTCATGTGACACTAAATACTGAAGTAATACTGGTGACAATTAGCTTTGCCAACACAGGCATAAAATACATTAAAATAGAAAACAGTTATTTAAAATTTTAATTCACTGTATTATAGTATTTTGATCAAATAAACTTTATTTTAAGCTGTCCTTGTTACAGTGTAATTTTACATTTAAGTACTGAGTAATATTAATTAACTACATGTACTTACTATATGGTTACGGTTAGGATTAGGGTTTGGTTTTAGGTTACTTGCATGTAACTATGCATAATTTATTGTTATTATAATAGTAAGTACATGTAACGTGTAACAAGGACACCTTAAATTAAAGTGAAACGGAGACTTCTTTCAAAAACATTGCCATCTTAATGTATGTATTACATATTCTCTAATACCATCTGATTTCAGATTGCATACAAATCAGAATATGAGCAGGAGAAGCATGTTCAGAGTGAGTACAACTACCCAGCCACCATCACTCCATCCTATCAGTCACAGAAAAAACTGGAGCCGCTCAAAGATGTAAGTCTATCATTCTTGTTGCGGCTATAAACTTAAACTTCATGTATTGACTATTCTGCCTAGAACTTGTCTATCAGTAATTGTGCCATCCTGACTGCTTGAATAGTGCTGCCTCAGCCTTATAAATTAACTTCATGCTTGTAAACATGCAAGCTCATCTAAATGGATGTTATTTCTCCCCTCACAGAAAAACTACAGACAGCATATCGACAAGCTGAAATTCAGCCAGGTTACAGACACTCCTGAAATTGTGCGAGCCAGAATCAACGCCCATCAGCTCAGCGATGTAAGCATAATTTGTCCTTGTCAATGAGTGTTTAAGTGAATATAATATAACATATCTAAGCCTCACATATAATCTTTCATACAAGCTGAACTACAAAGCCAACTATGAGAAGACAAAGACGCAGTACACGTTATCTCAAGATACACCAGAACTTAAAAAGGCCAAAGCCAATGCAGAGCTCGCCAGCCTATACTCACACATTCCAGAGCCTTGCCACATTGTTTGTCATCCTTATATATAGTTCACAGGTGTTGACTGTGTTGTTAAGTGTTGTCTTCCTGCACATTCACAGATCAAATACAAAGAGAACTGGGAGAAGAACAAATCCAAAGCATGTGATATTGGCCTGGACACACTGACACTCAAAGCTGCCAAAGCCTCTCGAGACCTGGCTAGTGATGTAAGAATCAAATGTTCAATGTTTAAATATAAACATCATTAAAATTTGTTTCCTTGGGTTGATTTGATTTCTTGGGCTGTACAGATCAAGTATAAGGAGGCATATGCAAAGAACAAAGAAAAAGCCATTGGAATGGATGTGAGTGACTCCAAAACAATGCACTCCCTTCAGGTGGCCAAGCTTAGCAGTGAGGTAAGCCTGAGTACCCAAAGTCAGGTTAAGTGTATTTTCCTGTTAATATGAGTGTCCAATCTCAGATTCTTCAACCTAAACAAATAATCCAATCAAATTTCTTTGCTACAGGTCGCTTATAAAAAGGATTCTAAGGAGACTCAATCCAAGTGCCACCTGCCTCTAGACATGGTAAATCTGAGTCATGCTAAAAAGGCTCAAGCCCTGGCTAGTGATTTGGACTACAGGAAGAAGTTACACGATTATACCGTCCTGCCTGATGACATGAAAGTGCAACAAGCTAAGAAAGCCTATCGACTGCAGAGTGATGTAAGAAGAAGAAAGCATGTCTGTTTGCAAGACCAGAGTAGAATAATACACTTACTGTACTTTATGCATTCTATATGGATATTTGTATTTGATCTGGCTCTTTTAGAACCAGTACCGATCAGACCTGACCTGGATGAAAGGAGTCGGATGGGAGGCTGATGGCTGCTTGGATGTAGAACAAGCTAAGAAAGCAGGAGAACTAGTCAGTGAGGTTGGTCATTACAAAATTTTTATTCCCTACTGATTAGACTTGCATATCTGGTCAAAAGTATTTCCATAGGCTTCTTAACTACCACCAAGATTTCTTTGGTTTTCACAAAAAAGCATTTTGCACCTCTATACAGAAAAAGTACCGTCAGAAGGCAGACAGTGTGAAATTCACACAAGTGGCAGACACTCCTTCCATCATACATGCTAAGAAGAGCCAGGAGCTGCAGAGTGGGGTAAGATATGATCCATCCGATTGGATATTTCTCTCCTCATTGGAGTCCTGTCTGAGACGGATTGGCTTTTTCTCATCCTCAGCTGGCATACAAAGCGGGCACTGAACAGACAATGCACCAGTACACTATAAGCAAAGATGAGCCTCTCTTCAAGCAAGCCAAGGCTAATGCAGAGCTTCTAAGTGAGGTATGAACTAAATCACCTGAATCACTGAATCACCTGTTGCTTCTGTTGCACCTATAACCCACACATTAACTACCAACCCACCGCCTGTTTGTAATCAACACATTAAATTGGTGATTTTCAGAAAACATATAAGAGTAGTTGGGAGGAGCAGAGGGAGAAGGGTTTTGAACTAGGCTTGGACTCACTTTCAATTCTCTCCGCCAAAACAACAAGAGATCTCGCCAGTGATGTGAGTAACCAAACACCCTACTGATGCACATGACTCACAAATACACATTGGAAGCTCAGGTATTGTGACTAATAATCTAATGTAATATTCCTGATATTTCATATATGTAGGTGAAGTACAAGCAAGAATATGAGATGACAAAAGGCAAGATGATTGGTGTGAAGACTGTGTCAGATGATTCTCAGATGGCCCATTCGACAAAGGCCACCAAACTCCAGAGTGACCTCAACTACAAGAAAGAGTATGAGGATACCAAGACCAAATACAGTGCCTCACTCGATATGATGACCCTCACCCATGCCAAGAAAGCCCAGGAACTGGCCACTGAGAAAAACTACAAAACCTTCTTACACGAGTACACCATCTTGCCCACTGATATGAAGGTGGAATGGGCCAAGAAAGCCTACGGCTTACAGAGTGATGTAAGAGCTATCCCAGAATTCAATTTAAAGACTTGTATAGCCAAAACAGGCAGAAACATGCATACTGTTTGGAATTATGTATCAAAACTTTCTTTTCTTCACAGAAAAAGTATCGCTCTGACCTGAACTGGATGAAAGGGGTGGGATGGGAAACGACTGGA
The DNA here is from genome assembly GCA_039654775.1 of Spinibarbus caldwelli. NCBI lineage: Eukaryota > Metazoa > Chordata > Actinopteri > Cypriniformes > Cyprinidae > Spinibarbus > Spinibarbus caldwelli. Next base: position 10,420,914 of record CM077256.1, on the reverse strand, counting down.
TCCCTTGATATACAGCAGGCCAGAAAAGCTACCGATTTAGCCAGCGAGGTACAGATCGACCTCTCATGAACATGACCAACCATACACACTTAATGTTATAGTTTTCATCTTTCAGCTTCTAAAATCAAGTAACTTGAGAAGTCACCAGATTTCTAGGTCATCAGCAGGTCTCTCTGAAAAATAAAATGCGTGCATAACAACCAGAAGAGCAGTTATGTAATGCTTGCATAGCAAATAGCTTAAGTGATAGGTTATATTTAGCAGGGGTAGGAAGAGGAAAGAACTATTTCCTCAATTCACCAGTACCTAGTTTATTAAGAACCCTTGTCTCTGCAAACATGGCTGAGAACTGTATTAAAAAATTATATTTTCAAGTAATAATCATTTTTAGGTTAATGTGCCTTCAGAAATCTGACATTCGTAGCTAAAAAGTATAAAGAACATGCTTTGTTATTTAATATACTAAGTTACGAAAGAATATTTTGTATAAATTTAAACCTGGAGATAAACAAAATGTTTTAAAATTTTGAAAAATTTAAAACAGACACTTTATGACATCCAGTGCTGCTTTTAGGATAGAAGCCATGACTATTATTAGATGCACTTCACTTTGAGTATAGATGTTAAATTCAGCTAAAATAGAGAAGCACATGCCTGGGGTTAGCATTTCAATTCTGCATCTGTTCAAAGGTATTGTGAAATGACTGAACCATATTGTCCTTGAAATGAAAGACCTTGGGGGCCGTACACCCAAGAGACAGTTCAGTAAATTCAAAACACACTCTACATCTCCCAGCACTGACAACTGATATAAATCTTTGCCATGTGTTGTGTTTGTTCCAGAAAAAATACAGACAGGATGTAAGTGCTCTGAAGTTTACCAGCGTGGAGGATACACCAGAGATGGTCCAGGCCAAAATCAGCAGCAAACTGGTTCTTGATGTACGTCTTCATTTTATACATACATTAATTTTTCTTTCTATGAATCTATGCAACTGTTAAAAGAGAGGAATTTGTTCATATGTGTGATTGTGAACATAAGAAATCTTCATGTTGACAGAGATTGTACAGAGAGAAAGGAGAGAACGAAATGCACAAGTACACACTGATTGGAGATATTCCAGAGCATGTCCAGTCTAAGATCAATGCCATGAACATCAGTGAGGTGAGAATCCATTACACACACTGCTGTTGCTGTTTCAGAAACTATTAAACACATGCACAAACAATTGAATTTCCACATTAAACTGCTAAAAGTAGAATTCTTTTCTATATAGTCACACTACAAAGAGTCCTGGAGAAAGATCAGAGATGGTGGCTACAAGTTGCGCTTGGATGCTATTCCATTCCAAGCAGCCAAATCTTCTGCAGAAATCCTCAGTGATGTGAGTATTTTGTACACAATAGATGAACTACAGTTTATTTTGGTTATCTGTCTGTCTAACTGTATAAATGTTTGCCTCCAGCAAAAATACAAGGCACAGTTTGAGAAGACGAAAGGGAAGATGATTGGGCTAAAGGGACTACAGGATGACATAAACATTGCTCACTCTGTGCATGCCACAAATATACAGAGCGATGTGAGTATTCCAGCAGATTGAGCAAGACTACAGCATTTGGAGTACCACAAATATGCTCAAGCGACTGATCAACTTTCTATTTCCTTAGCTCAAATACAAAAAGGACTCTTCTAAGGTGCACTCTCAGTTCCATCTACCTATGGATATGTTGGATGTGCTCCATGCTAAGAAGGCTCAGTCTCTCGTCAGCGATCAGGACTATAGACTTACATTACACAAGTATACAACACTGCCTGATGACCTCAAAGTGCAGGCTGCCAAGAGAGCATATGAACTGCAGAGTGAGGTAATAGCTTATTCAATACTTGCACTAGTATTACTAATACTCGCTGTTCCACAGAGTTGAATTGTCATGAACATATTTTATTTATGCATCAGAAAATCTATCGCTCTGATCTGAACTACCTTCGTGGTGCAGCCTGGATTGCTACTGGTGCCCTACAGATCGAGGGATCCAAACGGGCCACAGATCTAATTAGTGAGGTATGAATGGCTATTTGATCCAGCATGGTCATCTGCATTGCTGTTCAAAAGCTTGGGCTCAGTAAGATTTTTTTTATTTATTTTTTTTATTTTGCAAGGATGCATCAGAAGTGACAGTAAATACTTTTTACGCTGTTACAAAACTATTTTATTTCCAATAAATTATGTCCTTTTGAGCTTTCTATTAGTCAAAGAATACTGAAAGAAAATGTATCACGGTTTTCACAAAAATATCAAGTAGCACAACTATTTTTAACACTTATAATAATAAGAATTTTTTTCCAACAGCATATTCAAATGATTTCTAAAGAATCATGTGACACTGAAGACCGGAGTAATACCTGCTGAAATTTCATCTTTGCCATCACAGAAATAAATTACATTTCATATTATAATTAATAAATTACATTTCATATTTCAATATTAAAATAGAAAACAATTATTTTAAATTGCAATAATATTTCACAACATTTCAGTTTTAGTACTTTTGATAAAAATAAATGCAGCCTTGGTGAGCATAAGAGACTTTTTTTCAAAAAACTTTGAAAATCTCCAAACTTTTGAATGTTAGTGTATATTTTAAATTTGCATTGTGTATGTATTTATCATATGTTTCTTTTGCCTAACAGAAAAAGTATCGCCAGCAGCCGTACTCATTCAAGCACACATCTGTCACGGATTCTCCAGATATTGTGCATGCTAAGACCAGTAACAAAATCGCTAATGAGGTAGGAGAACATTCCCAATATTGTTTCTGTGTTTTGTGATTTCCAGCAAAACAGGGATTATAATGTCTTGTGGTCTGATGTTATTTAGCGCTTGTACAAAGAAAAGGGAGAAAACTTCAGGCACAACTACACCATTACTGCCGAGAGACCTGAAATCAACCAGGCCAAGATTAACGCTGCTAACTTCAGTGATGTAAGATGAGCCTTCCAAGTCTAGTTTAGTGTTTATGGATATTGCTACATCATAAAAAAATTCCCTATTTTAAACTGAAGCTGATAGCTCATTTTAAAGGTATTCTAAAGAAGAAGCTATTAAAATGAACCTGCATGCAAGACGTTACAGAAAAAAAGTTTGAACATTTTCTGTTTTGTTCCAGGTTAAATACAAGGAGTCATGGCATACGCTCAGAGCTCAGGGTTATAAACTCACCATGAAGGATATCCCCTTTCAGGCTGCCAAAGCCTCGACCAGCATTGCTAGTGATGTAAGAATACCCTGTCTAAATTTACACACATAAACATCTATGGTCAAAAACAGCTCTGATAAACTCATACATTAATATACATACAGTAAGCAATCATACAGCTAAGTTTGTGGTGACCAACAGTTCCTACATCCAGTTCACATGTTCACCTCTTTTGCCTTTGTAGGTCCAGTACAAGCACAGCCATGTACTGGAGAAGGGCAAGCACATCGGAGCTCGCAGTGTTCAGGAAGACTCGCACTTAATGCACTGCTTAGAGATGGGTCGTCTGCAGAGTGACCAGCATTATCGCAAAGACGCTGCATCTGTTAGTGGTCAGTACCAGCTGCCTCTAGACATGGTGAACCTGGTTCATGCCAAGAAAGCCCAGGCCTTAGCCAGTGACCAGGATTACAAGACTCACATACACAATTACACTGTCCTACCTGATGATATAAAGGTGCAATGGGCCAAAAAGGCATATGACCTGCAGAGCCAGGTGAGAAAGACCATAAAAGATTAACAAGATGGTTGATCTTAATCTTGAGTTTTGGTTTCATAACATAGTAGAGTGATAAGGCAAACACTATAATCGTGTCTTCTTTATCTTTCAAAGAATGTATACAAATCAGATCTGAACTTCATGAAGGGAGTGGCCTGGGACTCAGTAGGTGCACCCCAGCTGGAGTCTGCAAAGAAAGCTGGAGAGCTCATTAGTGATGTAAGTTGCACTCAAATTCAACAGAATTGCTATTTAGCTATTTTAGATCTGAAACCATTCTGGTATGGAATGCCCACTTTTCACACTCCAGTTAATCACCAATGGATAGCATTATTTTTTTTTTCTTTTTAAATACCCTGTTTTTTTTTTCATATTAGTGAGGTAAACACTGAAATAAAATGTGGTTTTTCATGTTTATAGTCGTAATTTGCTACCATACTGTAATAAAATCCTACCACATAAAACCAGGGTTAATGATGAATGCTTTTCTTCACCGTTACTTTCTGTAGAAGAAGTATCGTCAACATCCTGACAGTCTGAAGTTCACTCAAGTTGCTGATTCACCTGACATCATCCATGCAAAGAACAGCTACATGCAGTGTAGTGAGGTAAACTTCACCCAGCATTCTTCCACCAATGTGTTGTTTTAGGTGAATTGAATAACAAAACTTTTATCCTGTTTCAGAGGATGTATAAGTCTGGAGACTCTGACTCTATGCACAAGTACACATTACCTCCTGATCATCCCGACTTCATCAGAGCAAAGATCAATGCTCAGCAAATTAGCGATGTAAGCTTACTGATTAGTATTCTCAAAAGAGGTATTTCAGTTTGTATTATGCTACTGTTCAAAAGTTTGGAATCTTTAAGATTTGTTAATGTTTTATAAGAAGTCTTTTCATAAAGGCTTCACTCATAAAGTGAAAATACAGTAAAAACAGAAATATTGTGAAATATTATTACAATTTAAAATAACTGTATTCTATTTTAATATATTTTAAAATATAATTTATTTTGTGATGGCAAAGATGAATTTTCAGAAGACATTGCTCCAGTCCTAGGTATCACGTGATCCTTCAGAAATTAAAAAAAAAGAAGAAAAAAAAAAAAGAATATATATATATATATATATATATATATATATATATATATATATATATATATATATATATATATTAAGTAGCAAAAACTTGTTTTCAACATTGATAATAACAAATGTTTCTTGAGTGCTTTCTTTTAGAATATATTAAAAATAGAAAACAGCTTTAAAATCTTTGAGACTTCTTTCAAAAACATTAAAAACATTAAAGATTCCAAACTTTTGAGTGATAGTGTTCATCCATTAACATTGTCTATGTCCGTTTGCTTTCATTTTGCAGAAAGTGTATAAAAAATCAGGTGAGCAGGTAAAGTCTTCAGGTTATGACCTCAGGTTAGATGCCATTCCCTTCCAGACTGCCAAGGCCTCTAGAGAAATTGCTAGTGATGTAAGTCAAAATCAAAAGCTTTATTTGCCAAACTGTGAACTATTTTCTTAAGCAAAACCCAGGTTTAGAACTGTAATTGAATATATGTTGTACCATTCCTTCTCAGTTCCGCTACAAGGAAGAATTTGTCAAAGGGAAAGGCCAGCAGGTGGGCCTTCTCAGCGTTGAAGATGACCCCAAAATCAGACACTCATTGGCTGTAGGGAAGCTCCAGAGCGACAACGAGTACAAGAAGCAGTTCCAGGAGACACGCTCTCAGTTTAAGATCCATGGCGACCAGCCGGAGTTCCTGCATGCTAAGAAGAGCCAGGCTCAGCTCAGCAATCTAAACTATCGCCAACATCTTCATGACTACACCTGTGATCCTAATCAGCTCAACGTCAAACACGCTAAACAGGCCTACCAGCTGCAGAGCGATGTGAGAACTGGTTTTGGGATTGTTCAATGATTTATGATGAACGTTGCCATTTGCATGTGAAAATATGACATTGCAGTGACAAGGAATTGTTCGCTTGTTGTTACTTATAGTTTTCTTCATGTATCATGGTTTAATAGTCCTGACTCTGTGGTTGCAGGTGAACTACAAGTCAGATCTGAACTGGATTAAAGGTGTGGGCTGGACCCCACCAGGTTCTCTTAAGGCAGAATTGGCCCGTCGTGCAGCAGAACTGGGCCTTGCTGAAGGAGTAACCACTGATGAGGCTATCGCCAAGTATCAACAACTAATGGTGAGACACAACAACACAATCTTATATATTATCTCAGTATATCTAAATATGACTTATTTGCTCTGTTCCATAACCTAGTGAGCTGCCTTGTTAGCATACAGACAGCATACTAACCATCATGGAACAAAAGTGAGGCAGCAACTCCACAAGTTAAACAAACAGCACTGCTGATGCGACTCGACTGATTTCAGTAGAGTTTGGTGTTGGCATGTTGCTATGCTAACAGCACAATACTCTAATAATCATAAAAATACACAACATACACAAATATACCAACATTAAAAGTTTGTTTTTAAATGTGATTTCTCTTAGCTCATTAATCATCCTCGTTTTTTCAATGAGCTTGTGTTATGGGATTGCCCTTTCCTTTAAGGATACATGCCATGCTGTTTAGAATTTGGCTAAAGGTATCTTATAAGGCATGTTAAGTTGGCTGTGGCATTCGAAATCAGGTGCGCACGTTTAAATGCTCCAGTATGCAGCGCACTAGTTTTTGGAACAGAGCAATTGCCATGCTTTTGACATTTTTACCACATTACTAAATTGCCTAAATTTTCTTTCCCCCATAATGCATTTCATCATTCTCTTCTGTTTCAGATGCTCCAGAGACAGCAGGAGTTCCAGGAGCAACAGCAATCCACCACAGAGCAGACGGAGACCACAAAGGAGTTCCAGCAGCCAGCAGTCAATCCTGATGCTATGGATATCCTCCACGTCAAGAGAAAGAAGACAATTCACACCACATTCAAGCAGGCCAAGACCACAAAATCCATCACGTCACAGTCTGTTGCTTCCCATTCAACCACAAGTCAGTCTATCACTAACCAGTCCACCAAGAAACAATCCATTACGAGCCAGTCTCATGCTGATGAATCCACCACAAGACAGATGAGTGAAAACCGGGCCATCACAGATCAAGCTGCTTCGAAGTCAGGAACAAAGTAATCTGTCATTTTTGTCTTCCTTACTTTTGTTTTTTAAATTATAATTATGAACATCATGTAGATCCTGGTGTTCTTTGACTGTGTTTTAGATTGATCCATGAATGAAGGATATTTAGATGAAAAATGAATGTGAGAAGGTTATAAGTGAAAAGTGAACATGAAGATGGTTAAAGTAAGTTCAGACTGTAAAGCATGGTTGGTTTTCATTTTATTATGGTTTAATGAATGTGGTTATAGTTACGAGAAGATATCAAACAAAGCTACAATGGACAGAGTATGTGAAGAAAAGGGTTAAGCATGATTTTGAAGAAGTGCTATTTTATTATTACAGTAGATAAAATATTTGCTGGAATATTTTTTTTTCTTTTTTATTTGCTGGAAATATGATAAGCAAGAATCAATTGTAAAATGTCTGATTACATTTATAACATTTCATTTGTTCCTCTGGTAGATTTGACAGCTGTCTCTGGTGGTTCTGAAATAGTTATATTTGAGTTACTGGATATAATGTATGCCCATCAATCTGCACTTTGTGAGAAAGAACCGCAACTCTGCTAGCAGAGTTTAATAGCTGAACTGTAAGTAAATGTGTGCATTATGACAAATGATAATAAAAGTTATTTTATGTCCTTTATAAAACATCTCACTGAACTCATCTCACTTAACTTGAGCACTAGAGGGCAGTCACAGACAGTTTTATTGTGTCAAGTCAATAGTTTGTTGTAATAAACTTGTTTGATGGACAGACAGACAGACAGACAGACTGATTGATTGATTGATTGACTGACTGACTGACTGACAGACAGACAGACAGACAGAGATATAGATAGACAGACAGACAGACAGATAGATAGACATAGAGATACTGTAGATATAGATAGATAGATAGATAGATAGATAGATAGATAGATAGATAGATAGATAGATAGATAGATAGATAGATTGATAGATTGATAGATGGATAAATGGATGGATGGATCACTGTAAAAGCTGTAAAATAGCAGTATTCCTTCCAGCAGTTTGGAGGAACTGCTCAGCGGGGCTCACTATTGCTGGAACATAATGAAAATCAGTTTAAAGAAATAAATCATGTTTATTTTCTTGCTTTTCCAATGCAAGTGTTGACCCATAATGCCTAAAGCAGAGGTGCTGAACAACTGTTGTGAAGGAACTGGTGATGGTCAGCCCATAGGGACACTTGCAAAGACTGATTTGAGTTCACAGCTGAGTTCTGAGCACTGGGCTTTTGGAATTGGTTGCGTGAATCTTGGTGGAAAAACCCTCTCAACAGAAAAAAATAAGTCCAGTTTTTTCCACTGCATTTTAACATATAGAATAAAAAGAGATTTCTGGTTAATGCATAATGCATGCTTAATTTACCTTCAAGCTGTACTACAGTGATCATTTTTAATCCAGTTTATCTCTTAGGATTAGAACAGCTGGGTTTTCTAAATACATATTTCTAACAGTTATTCTTTGAGAGCGGTGATAGGATAAACACACAGGGTGACTAATTATGACATTTTTTTGCAATTAATGCACATTTTGCACGCATATAAAAAAGGAATGACAAAAAGTAGCCATTCCTTCAGTCAAAGTTCACTGCTGAGGAAGAGTAAAGCCTAAGAAAGCTTTGAGTAATATGACCATTTTTCCTATAGAGACAAAAACGGCCTGTGAGTCAGTAGGTTTGTGGTCAAAGTGGCAATAAAATCATCTGTATGTGCAGGCATCATTCCTCTCCTCTGTTCAATTTGGTGTCCAGCCTCAGTCCCGTAAGCCCCCTTGTCACCCAAAGTTCTTTATGGATCTCACTGGGCCTTTCAGAGTGAATTTGTTTTGCTTTTGCTGCTTACTACTGTACAAATGCCCAAGTGTGATTAGAATGAGTCCGTACACAGAGCTGGACTGAATTCTGCTAATGCAAACCTGATTGAAAAAAGTTGGCATTACCTTGAACAGTTCAAATAGGCAAATGTGCACTGACGTATCTGGTGTTCCTCTGAAATGAAAGCCTTGATCTGAACTAGCTTAAACAGTTGTTTTATGATTGTTCGTGATGGAGATCAATTGCTAAATTCATAACATAACCAGTGCAGCCACTTGGCTCTTTTGTTAGTTTGCTTTTGCAAAGAACATTAATGTGCCAAAGATCTTAGGAAACACTGCCCTTTGAGTAGTTTACACATGTTGCAAATTTTGAGTGTACCTTGAAGCTCATTTTGAAAAGAAAATACTGGACACTGTGCATTTGCTTCATCCAGTGAGTGTGGCACTAGCAAACACACATAAAACGTGACATGGTGGCCGGTCAGTTCTGTCCAGTTTGAAGTGAACCTTGTCCGTTTAAGGAGTGCCACATGGCTTGTATAAAGAAAGCCGACTTAATGAGTTGTATTCCACTGGAGTATTGGCTTTCATGAGTCGGCCTTTCCACATGGAAAATAAGGAAATTCCTGAGTCTTCTGTGCTGCAGTACAAACTGTCAGAAATAGATCCGTAGATGGAAAAATGAACACATGCTCTCTGCTTTAGAACTGTAATGCAGCACCAGTGATATTTACAGAAGGGCTTCAAAACTAATGGGTTGCGACCCAAAAATTGGTCACAGATCTGTTCTGATAGGGTTGTGGGAAAAAAACAATGCTAAATACATATAAAGTGCTACTAACTATATAGCAATGCATAGTTACGCTAACAAAAATAAACAGTCATTAATAACAGAGGAGAAAACGCTTCCCATCTTTTGTTTGTCCAGTCAAATTCTACAACATTTTGCAGTGAATTCATGCAGTGAATTGAACTAGTTGACCCAAAAATGAAAATTCTGTCATTGTTTACTCATTGTTGAGGGTTCATGCCGTTCCAAACCTCACGCTGTTCCAGTATGAGTTTGTTTCTTCTGTTGAACAAAAAAGGAGATATTTTGAACAATGTTGCTATTCAAACAATCACTGGTAGCTATTGACTTCCATAATATGGAAAAAAAAAAAAATGCTAAGGAAGTCAATGGGTTTTCTATGCTAAACAATTTTGGTGCTGTGTTCGGTAAAACTGTTGTCAAAACCACTCATTTACTGTCATGTGAGATGTCAAGGACCACAAAGTGATACTTATAAACTTATATATTTGATCCACCAGTGCTTCCTTTTGTCTGTTTACAAGGTTGGCTCTTCTTTAATGTGCCATGTGTAATACATTACAGATCTCCCGTTCTTGCTATCTCTCTTTCTCTCACCTTTTTTTTTTTCTGTGATCTTTGGAAAGAGGGTTAGAATAAATAAGAGCATGGAAGAGCCAGGGATTTGCCTCTGGGTGCCAGGGCAGGGTGACCTAAGTGTGAAAATGAGAACAGGATTCACGAGAACGGTTGCTATGACAGGCCTTTGGGATTCCTAGAGAAGCAGAGTGAGGTTTTCTTATGAGTTTTTACTGGACACGGTTCCATTGGAAAACCAACCTTTGTAATGGCCGTTAATCATGTGCACAAATAAAACGTGTAACATACTTCACTTTTGCATCATGGTTCCATGACATGACATTTAAAGCTAATTTGAAGGCTGCCTGTTTTCGCTCCTGCCTCACCGCAATGCCCAAGCTCCCCATTTGTGAAGTGCAGGTTCACAGAACCACTGTGGGATCCTGCAGAGAGGGAAACAGGCGTCATGGAGCCATAAAACCAAACAAGTCACATGAGTGTTATCAGTTTTCGGCCATTTTTCACTGCAGACTTGCTGATAATACAGCAGCTTTAACCAAAGATGAGGTTTAAGGAGACTATTTCTTGCAAAGAAGGAGGTGCATTGAAGTTGCACCAATCCAAGGTAATCCCACTCATTCCCACCACATTGCCTACTGGGGTCACTTCCCAAAATCCCCAAAAAATAGAACCTAATTGCCGAGTTATTTCTCTTGGCTCAGAAACCAGGCCTTTCTTCAATAAATCTACGAGTCCCCCTGGGGTCCAGTTATAGCTTGGTTTGGTGAATTGCATTCTCTCATGAGGTAATAAGAAGCATTAGGCTTGGCAGAGAATGCTGTGGAAAACAGATATCCCAAACTGGTAAGTTTTTCCATACTTTGTTCAATGCTATGTACAAGGGTCTACATAAAGTCACGTATAACTTCACCAGCAAACATTAATTAAGTAGGGGATAATGAACTGAGTTTGCGATAATGACATGCTGACTGTACATTTTCCTGCTTATTGCATGACTACGCACCAAATAAATTTAATGCATGGACATGAAATATTGATTTGAGCTGAAATGATTTTATAATTGTAGCCTATACCTGTATACTAAAGCCTCTACTAAGAAAAAAGTAGTCCACTACAATGTACAATTTTCCCCAAATTTCGCAGAATAGGGCCACAGCTTAAAAGCATATATCAGAGAGCTGGATGGTGTGAATGACCAATCAGAATCAAGAATTACAGAGAGCCGTGTAATAATGGATATTAACATTCAAAGGACATGACTGCAATTTACCTAAGCTTTAGCTAATGTGATCTTGGCTTATGGGCTATTTTGACAAAAATGTGTCCAAGAATTACATTTTGTGAATTTTGAGTAATCAACGTAATGTTTCCAATTGATGTCACTGAGAACACACTTTATGATCGAATAATTAACCAGGCAATTTAAAAAATGGTATATTCTTTGCCAAATTACTTTGCTAGTGAGCTTTTGACATAACCTTTGCTAAACGGCTAGCTTTTACGATCTCCTCACAGTGTAGTAAAACAGACCTCTGCTGTTATTTCATGAAGAGTTTGAGGTTAAAAATTGGCCATAATTTGTCTCCTTATTAAAACGATTAGCTCACAAATATACTACATGAAATATGAACCCATCTAACCAGATGATTTGTTATGCAGAGCACCTTATCTGGTCCAGTGTAATTTGACTCTGCTTTTGCGCAATACATTCATGTTTAGTCCATAAAGCCGCTATATTATGTGTTTCAGACATCTCCAAACTTTTCTGTCATGAACGCTTTCTTTTTGTTCTAACACAACATTTAAGGTTTATTTTGGGAGCATTTCAGAATTCCATCTGTAGAAGTCATCTATTTTCCTGGACAAATTTATCTAAACTGGAAAATGATTTCCTGGTGCAAGATAGAATGAATTATGTTTCCATATTTACCGTAATTGCGGTGAACAAAACAAATGTATCAGTTTAAAATGCATGTTAAATAAAACATTACAAACTGACATACTGTCTTTTCAGACTGGAACAGGAAAGTAGCCAAAAGCACAGCAGAGAGCAGCATAAATGAATGTAAACCACAATGTATGACTATTTGGGTGCTAATACTCCCAACCCTGGGATAAGCTCTGGAGACAGAGGAGATGAAAAGTAAAACATTTACAGAGAAGAAGGCCTCTGTCTACAGATGGTACTGGAAAATGATTTTAGGTTTGGACTGCAGTGTCAGCGCATTCTTTCACAACTGGCAGTATGTTTGAAACATCACGCTACCTTGCATGTTTCCTAGGCAGAATCACCTTGGACGGTAGCCTCTGTCAGACGACTGAATGATGTTCATTAGCCTGACACAGCGTCCTTAGCTGAACTCACATTGCCTGATAGCAGGACCTTAGAACACACTGCATCAATTCGCTCATCTCATAACCTTTTATACCTCACATTGTTCCCCACATGTCTTTGATAAATTCAAATGCTTTTTAAAGAGACTCCAAAACGTTCTCATATTTGGACTATGTGCGAGAGACAACATGATTTAACATCAAGCACACAATGTTATCAAGACATCTCAAGTGGAACAAAACTCTTTGTATTTGTTTAAATACTCACTTTGTCAATTTGATACTCAGACATTTGACATATCAACCATGCTACTCGCATATGTTGCAGTATCTTGAAAATGATTTCTTTTCATTATCTGTTAATCGAAATTTTCTGAGGACAAAATTGGTTTTGACGTATTTGCTTATGAAACTGATACACCTTTGGCTGAAAAGGTGGCTTTTGGCTATTTGTTTGAAAAATATTTTATTACAGCTATTAAAAGTGCTCTACTTTTCCCCTTCAGTCTTAGTTTATGATTAGTACCTCTGAAACAGAGCTGTGGTCAGTGCCCCAAACTCACCCTGCTATTACACACAATTTCAAAATGCCAATTAGCCAGCTTACCCTCGCTTTCTATAAGGGGTTATTCTGAGGAGTTCTTTAAACACAGACATATGTTTATCTCTAAAGCGTATATTTAGAAAGTGAATTTTAAATGGTAGGACCAGATCATTTGTGTGGTCTAGTGAGCTGAAAGAAAAGCAAAAAACAATAAAGCTGGAAGAAATACTGCATGCAAAAACTGCAATAATGTAAATTATTACAGACAGTTTGCTACTTTTACGGCCTTAACCCTTTTATTAAATTTGAAAGTTTTTCCGATTGGATGAAAGCACTAATGGCCTTTGACCTTTTACAAGCTTTCAAGTGTTTTGGCAGCCCCCTCGTATTTTCCCCAAAGACTGCACACCATAAATTGGCACCACGAGGCAGCTATATGTTACTGCAGGACTGCCCACGTTGCAGTCCTCAAACAGGAAATCTGATCTGAGAAGTCTCAAATCATGATATTTCCTGTTTTGTCCTGTTTGCTTGTAGCCATTCAAGGATGGCTTGATGTTCTATATGAGAGTGTTGTTTTCCTCAGTCTGATTATTTCCAGATAGCCAGCATGACTGTGGATAGATCAGGCAACTTCATGTAGTCTAACTGAAGGAGATATGGAAGACTGACAGAGAGTCGTGGAACAGACTGCTTAAAAATATCCCAAAGCAGTGGTTCTGCAAATCCTGCTGATCCCGCTCGATGGACTGTCTTACAATGCCTTACATGATAATTCAGTCATTTGAATTGCAAATGTTGTTCTGGAGCAGCATAAAAGTATGCAGTATGATAAAAGTATCTGTTTACCATGTGTAGGCATATGTCATGCAATGCGTGTTTGATTTCCATGCATTCTATTATCAGTCAGGGGATTTGTATTTCTGTGAATTCAGCTCAGTTTAGCTGTAATGATTCTTCATTCTTCTGAGCTGCGGTCTCTGTTTTATTCATTAATGATACTGAGAGAGTTTGTCCTCAGCCAGGGCTGGTATGCCAGCACCTTAGCCATGCATGGTACGACAATAATTACAATCCCAGATTCTGGACTGATGTGATCCCCTTCATAGCGAGGGTGAGCCAAGCCAAATCAAATGCTTTGATATACAAGTTTTAAAGTCCTGAAGCATATGTAGGTCATTTTCATTTGCCCTGGTAATAAACTGACTATGGAACCAAATGCTCACTTAAATGGCCTTTTAAAATGGGTTTGACGTTTCAAATATCTGTCAGTCTTCCTTATATACAGTAATGCCATCTTTATCTTAGATTCACTGGGCCTTGCAATTATTTTTTTCCCACCAATATGTTGAAGCCCTACTTAGTTATTTAAAATGAACAAAACTTTAGGGAGTGTTGGAGCAAGTGAAATACAGGTGAGGTTAGGCAAAGCCCTTATATGAAGATGATTTGGGTGTGTTTATGCAAATTGTTACCTACCTGCACACGCTCCATCATTTAGACCAGTGGTTCCCAAACCTGTCCTGGAGGCCCCCCTGCCCTGCACCTTTTGTATGTCTCCCTTATCTAACACACCTGATTCCACTCATCAGCTCGTTAGTAAAGACTGCAAGAACTAAATTGGGTGTGTCTGATTAGGGAGACATACAAAATGTGCAGGGCAGAGGGGCCTCCAGGACAGGTTTGGGAACCACTGATTTAGACGACCCGCCATTTTGGAAACAGCCAACAACATAATAACGATATACTTGTTTAAAAGTCAAAGAAGAGACTGCGTTAGGTGTGCCGAATTAATTGCTCTATGTGGAAACAGTTTGTAATACGTTGCCTGCCTGGGTGTTAATCTTCAACATTCATTTGGAAGAAAACGTTATTTGGAGTTTATGAAAATAAAATCACCACGGGTGACAGGTAGGAGTTATTTACAGCACTATACCTACCTGATTTAAGCGTTAAAGGAACCATTCACACAAATGCGCCCACGTGCGAGACACAGAGCTGAGGAATGAGAAAGATTGCAACGAAACTCGGTGCAATTTTCAAATATGTTTATATAGAAAAACAAACGAAACGCAGACATAACATGTTCTGTGTGAACCGCTCTTTATACTGTCTATAATGTCTAGCTAACCTAATATAAATTATAAACGCGGCACTGCACGTCTATTTTATACATGCTCTATTTATGGTAAGAATATTTATAATTCTTTATAAAATACATGTAAATTATATATAATGTACTATGCAAAGGATTGTTACTGTATATGCGATTTATTAACAAATATATGATCTGAATGAACAAAGATATTATGAACAGATTTTATGTATTTATTTATTTTTTTAATTAGTGTGTGATAAGCTAAATTTTTCATCTTTTAATCTAGTGTGTGGATAGTCAAATATACTGTCACTAATCCGCAACCCCCTCTATTTATAACTTTGGTATGAACAAATGTGTTTACACACACTGGAAAGTTTATCTTTTTCTGTGCAAATGCACAACTTGAATGCCATTCTTTTTAGTTAATGATATTCACTGTTGTCTTACAATCTTAAAAAGCGAAAATTAAGAATTGAATTTGCTATCTGAGGACTTTGACAATTATATATGTGTATGGCTAAATCTTACTATTTGTGCATACTGCCAAACTAAGAAAGACTATCTTTAAGATTTCCACAGAGAGGCTAGAGAGTTCCACAAGACACTGACAGACTAATTCGGAGATATCAAGGGAGCTCTTATTGGCCCAAATCTTTTTCAGTTGTCTTCA
Organism: Spinibarbus caldwelli; assembly: GCA_039654775.1. Classification (NCBI taxonomy): domain Eukaryota; kingdom Metazoa; phylum Chordata; class Actinopteri; order Cypriniformes; family Cyprinidae; genus Spinibarbus; species Spinibarbus caldwelli. Next base: position 10,405,129 of record CM077256.1, on the reverse strand, counting down.
TATTTCACAACACAATTACTCTAGAGGAAAATCAGTATTGCTCACTGTTTCCATATCAGGGCTTTCGGAATAGCAGTTATGGAGACCCGGGTTTCCTGACCACAGATGTTCACAGCTACTTCTGTACTGGATGGATATTCCGGAGAATGGCCATTGGACTATATTTGACAAGACAAAAGCAAACTGCATGGACAGAACTGATGGAAAGAGTAAGCAAAGAAGGTCTGCTCTGGTGTATTTACAGCCATTGCAAATAATATGTCCTCTTGATGGTTCTCTATTGTTAGTGACATTCACTTCTTCTGCGGTTTCTGAGCTTGCAATGACAGATGGATGTCCTGGTATGTTTGTGATATGTTATCCTATTGTCAACTCTAGAATGACTCTGTATTCAAGGAAGCCAAAATGGAAAACACCTGTGGTGATCCTGGTGATGCTCTGTCTGGTAGAAAAACATCTGGTTTCGTCTGAACTCGCTAAAAGTCTGCGGATGATTCCTCGTCCTTTTCTCTCACACTCCAGTATCCCTCATTCCTTTGCTCCCCTTCTTTCTTTATTCAAATATCATATGGAAAATTTCTCTTCTCCCCAAAGTAAGGCCAGAAAAAAAAACTTGTCTGGATTCTTCCACAGCAGCAGTGGTGATTGATAGAGATATAGCTGTTTTTATCTTAAAATGTTGGACAAAGCAAATAGCTATAAATCTTCCCGTGTGCAAACAGGGAGACATTGCCCCGGGAGAAAGCAGGGAAGAGCGCAGTGAAAACTTTATGGCAGCAACAACGTTAATGGCAGCTCTGGATGATTCCAGGGGCCCAGCAGAATCAGACTCCAAGCGCTGATGCCAGTAAATGGTGATTTCATTCAGCTCCCATAACAGATTGATTTCACTTTAAGTAACAGCCGTAGCTACCTTTCATTTTGACATTCCAAAATGCTTACATATTGATATAGTTTATTTAATATATATTTGGGTCATCATAACAGTGTTTTATTTATTTATTTTTCCTTCAGATTCAGGCAAGTGACTGTCTAGTTTAAACATGGCTCAGAGTTTATTTGGTTTGTACCATTTAAATGTTTCAGAACAGTGTGTGAGTGATTACGTGCATGTGTGTTTCTCTGGCAAGTAGTATCTGAATTCGGCTAAAGAGAAATTAATTTATTTCTGTCTGGAAAACATGACGTACAGCTCTCACTTCCACAGGTGCAGAACAGGATGGGGACATCTTGTATTTTTCCTCCAGCTTCCTAAAATTCAAATCATCCAGTCATCAAGATTTATCCTTCCCTTGAGAGAACACAGTTGAGACACAACAAACCAGGAACATCAATGGAGCTTTAGGTTTTCAGTCAACAGTTTTTCCATTTCACCAAAATATGAAGGTAGTCCACCCCTAAGATAAAATAGATCTGTTGCTGGCAGGTTCTGGATCATTCAATCAGCTAAGAATTCTTTGATGAAATACGACCTGAGGATGATGTTATTGGTGCACCATTTGGAGTTCTTTCAACAGTCTGGCACTTCTCTTTGACAACTAATCACGTTGTGATTGAAGAAAAGCAAGCTATACTTTAAAGGGAATGTTGGAACTTTCCAAGGCTGCTCCTGGAACTCTCAGCTTCCACAGAGGACTTCGATTTTAATGATATCTCAAGGCCTGTCTCCTGTGCCGCTTGGAAGGAGCTTGGCATGATGAACAAAGTCCTGTGTGATGACCTCACAGGTTCAGAATAAGTAGCAATCCTGTGCGATGATCTGACCCAAAGGTCCTGAAGAACGGAAAGCAACTCTAATGGTTTTTTATTTATTGTGTTAAGCTCCCACACTCAAAGACTGACACTAGAAAGATAACATTTCCTATTGTTTATATCCGTAGACTGTAATGTCTTACAGATGTGTGCTTCATTCAGTTGTGCATTTAAAAACTAGAAAGCTGGTGAGCAGTGCATGTAACTTTTTTGCTACTTTATTAATTCATCAGGTTCAAAACTTCCTAGCATAAACAGTTATCCATCTCTGACTGTTTATTTTAGCTTGTTCAGTCATGTTGTCCATCCTCGAGGGTGTTTTGTAATTTTTTAAAGATCTTTTCCAGTCTTTGTATGAGAACAAAAAATATGCCGCTCAGTTACATAACTCTGAAGTAATGGACAACATCATATTTTTTTGTGTGATCTGGATGTTTTCTGTCACTAATTCACTGTCCTGTATAATTAAAGGCCAAGAACTTAAAATAAATTAAGAAACTTTAAATACATGAAGAATTTTATAACTTCCCAATATATCTAAGTCCATATTCCAAATCAAACAACTTATAAATATGTGGTGAAATATCTGCTAATTCTGAGTTAAGTTAAAAAAAAAAACAAGTTCATGAAGACACCCATATTCACAAACTAAAATTAAATACAGGATGTTCATAATTTTACGTAACTGAGTGACAGGTTTATTTCCTTTCAAACAAGGGCAGGAAAAGAAAATAATCACAAAAACGCATAAAGCCAGGATACGAACAAGATCACTGGATATGCTAAAATAAACACTAAAAGATGTATAATGATTCATACTGGAATAAAGTTTTCAACTGGCTGAGTTGATAAAGTAGACCATTAGAAAACCAAAATCACAGGTAGCAAGGCTGAAGAAAATTTTTTTAGTTTCTCCTGAGTCACCAATGCCTGACAGAGTTTTGCTGTCTTGTTTCCTCTCCTGTATTGGACAAAGTGCTTTTCAAGAGGGGGTTGGGACTCCCAGCATGTTAAAGTAATCATATTCTGCTGGTGGACCTCACCACAGCTTTGGGAGTTCTCTCCAGGGCTTTTCCTGAGTCACTGGATCTGGGGCAAAGTTGCAGGCACTCGACATGCATCTCCATCGTGCCTCTTAAACCTGTCCGCCTGTCAGACAGCTGGAAAAAAATCCATCCTTGTGTCCTGCTTTAGAGTGTTCTGTACTTAAGACAGCATAATTAGAGACTTGAATCTTCCTCCTCTAACCACACAAAGCTTACATCATTTTTAAATGAAATCGGCTATGTTTGATTTGAGGGCACATTCTTGAAAACTAGGAGGTCTGTTCAGTGCATCAAGACATTGAGGAGGAAGTTTACTAAAACTGAAACGGTGTTGTGGTTTTGTGAATAAAACACAGGTTTTTCTGCTGAAATACCATGCAAAAAACCTGATGATTTTTCCTCTGAGAGCATGAGAAGTTCTGATCATGAAGGGTCTGCCTGGAGTGTGCGAACGTGCTGACATGGCTGTCGCCCCCCTTGGTGTGGAAGCTCAATTTAAAAGCAAGCCAAGTCAAATAAATGTTTATCCAGCGTAAACTCCTAGAATCCAAACAGATGTCAGTGCCAGCTCTTACAGCACTGTCTGCTATGGACTATAGATTGCTTTACACTGAATCCCTGTTTTTTTTTTTTTGTTTTTTTTTTCCCAAATGTAATGCATAATGTAATTAAAATATAAGGCTCATTTCCATTTTTTTTTTTTTAAATAATAAGATTACTTTGCCATCATCTAACACTCACTTAAAGTTAATCTTTAAAAATAATTTTAATAAATAGCATTTAAAGTTTGGTCCCACTTTATATTAGGTGGCCTTAACTACTATGTACTTACATAAAATATAAGCACAATGTTGTATTGCAAAGCACTTTTGCTGCTATTGAGGTGGGATATGGGTAAGGTTAGAGACACTTTTGGTGGTATGGGTAGGTTTAAGGGTGGGATAAGGTGTAAGGGATTGGTCAACAGTGTAATAACACATGTATTACATGCAGGTATTTTATTTTATTTTTTTAAATAAAATTACAATGTAAAAACATGTATGTACACAATAACTGCATTGTTCCAAATGATTAATTTAAATTTAAGTACATAGTAGTTAAGGCCACCTAATATAAAGTGGGACCTAAAGTTTTAATGTTTTATTTATTTAAATTAAATATATTGTTTGTCACTCTCAAAAACAGAACACTATTATAACTGGATGATGTTAAGTGTTTGGGAGAAATATGTTTTGGTCACAGCCCTTGATTAAGTGTTTGATTACTACTAAAGAAATTCAACTGATTGACCAGTTAAGATAATGTTGAAAAGATGTAGAACTAAAGCCAAGGTAACCGAAGAGATGATTAAAAAGTCAAAGCAGATCAAACTGATTGGTAAATGGAAATGTTTTAATAAAGCTGCAGCAAAATTTTCTAGCCAGGTTTTTCTTCTGAACAGACATCTGGATGATTAAATCAGAAGAGATTGAGAACAAACAGACAATGAACTACAGTAAATTATACATTTTCTTGTCCAGACAGTCACATGCAACACTTTCTCCTATGTAATTCTCACATTTCAAGAGAATTGTTTTTTTCTTTTTTCTTTTTTTTTGACAGGTGCACGGAACTGCTAAACACCCGATGCTTCTTCCAGAATTCTCCCCTTGGACATTTACAGCATCAGAGATAAAAGAAAAAACTGATAGGTCATACATTTTCAATACTTCATGCCTCAGTCCTGCATTGTCTAAGCTTTTACTGGCTTACCGTTCTTACGTACAAGTGCTCTGTCTACCACTCATAAAAGAAGATTCACACCATCCCCGATTTACAATCTGCTCCGAGCTAGTTTTAACCAGTATTACATGTGCAGCTTGACCCAAAGACTGAACTCTTCAGACAGCCAGTACACTGCATCAAGTATTGGCAATGTCTGTTTTTAGATATTTGGAACTTTCAAAGCTGTCTAATAAGCATGTGACCTGCAGGGCTGATTATTTGTGAATACTCAAGCTTATAATATTTCTAGGCTTGTAAATCTTTTTGTGCAAGCTAAAAATACCCAAAAGAACTAGAGATTGCTGAAAAATTTGATAACTTTGGCAGTATGTTTTTTATATAAATCACTTCATAAATTTAGATGATTCATACTTATGATTTACAAAAACAGCCCAAGTTTGAGAAAGAGAAATAAAAACCAAATTCTTCAAACTTTCGAAACTGTTTCAGCTGGCTTCGATGCTCTAGTACACTAAATTTGCAAGAGTGTTGATGGTTTTATGCTCTTAAACAGTCCACAAGACAGAACAGCAGGTCCTAGTTGTGTTCCAATTAGGAATGCAAATGGGACAGTCTAGACACAGCGTCGAGGAGAAGAGAGAAGACCTTCAGTCGTTTTTCATTTTTTTCACAGGCACGTCCCCTGGGCTGCATCATCTCACTAAGGCACAACTAGGCCCACGTGCTCTGCAAATTTCTGAAAAATTGGAACGTGTGATAGTCACGAAGTTCTCCGCTGGCCCTCGAGTGTTCGTTTATTAGATATTTTGGCTAAGGCTCAGTATCCCGAAGCACTATGTTAGTAGCATGTAAGTAGTACTTAGTTTCTATGACACGTTTCCCAAAAGCATTGTTGAAGTTGAATGATCATAAATTTACAAGCACCTCAAACTACTTCTGGATCTTTCCATTTACTTTCACAGTTTATCAGAGACAAAGGCTACATGCATTTTGATCAATACAAAGCCACTACATTTGAGAATAAAAAATGTTGAGACTGTGCTTTGATGAGAATTGTTAACTGCTTACAATAGAGAGATGATGTGTAATGAGAATTTCAGAAGAAATACGAGACTCTGCAAGTTTTGGCACTTATAAAAAAAATGTAGGCTTACATAAATGTTAACATATTAGATTTGGACACATTATAATGGTCCACATCGAACGTAATCACTACATAATTTATGTTCATGCATGTTCATTGATCTAGCTGAGATTTTTTTTTTTTTAAATCTTGTTTTACTAAAGTCATTATTATTTATATAATGTAATTAATTTTCACTAATGTTAAGTAATTTTCTACATCTTGATAAACTGACATGCTTTTTGTGCATGTTTTTCATATTGGGGAGGCCAAAATATTGGAGATATTGGGGAAAGTTTTGGCTGAGCACTGCTGGTTTGTATTACATTTTGCGGACTGGTTTGGGATATGGGTTTGCTCTATTACAAAATAATGTACAATGTAACTCAAGATGAATGTTATTGGTAAACTAAGCCTAATTTGATTTTGCTTTCAGCTACCAATAGCATGTAGCACTTTTAGCCTCATTTAACACATTATCATATTTAATCCACATAATTCAGCAGTGGCTAGCAGCTTTGTCTGAATGAAAGAGAATGATGTGTTTCAGAAAACACAACGATGTGATATACCATTAGATAATAAGAATCCTGCAAGGGATTTAGACATGTCTCCCACCATTACATTCAAGCAAACCTTCACAGGTTTCTGGGTAAGTGTGTTAAAGAGTTTCACTGGGGCACATTTGTGGAACAAACCATGGAGCAGGGCCTCTGATTTCCTTTATTTGTGGTGGAGCCCTGGAGGGAGAGCTGTCAAAATATGCTGGTCTGCAGAGACTTGGGTATCACCACAGGAAGCTGGTGCTGATTATGGGAAATGGAGACTGATATCATGTTTGGCCTGAAAAGACATGTACTTAAAGAAGAGGGCTCTAAGAAATGAATGGAATATTAAAGCTTGTGTCTAACTATATGTTTAGGCTTGATGCTATCAATCACATGACATACGTTTAAATGTATGATCTGATGTACCAATAACCTCTGACAGGAGGATCAAGAACATATTGAAAATCATTTCTCTCTTTTGGTCTACACAGCCATTTTCCACTGAACTCTGAACGTGCCTATATCGTGGCTAGTCGTTTGGGTGCGTCAGGCTGTGAAAGCCATGACTCACCATCTCCAGTGCCTCTCCACAGGAATGTTCCTCTACCTCTCTGTGAGGCTGAATTCACATCTGGATATGGAGATGGAGCTTGATTCTCAGGGCTGGAACCCTTTTTTGCGTGACACATCAGCTGTTAATGCTTGGTAAACCAACTTCTCACCTACATGCTTTCCTCTTATGTTGGTTTCAAAGACCTCAAGAAAATGAGTGTTAATGTGCTATTTGTGTTTTTTCTCATCATAGCCACACATGGAAGCCTCCTAACCGCTTGACTTGATTTGTTTTTGCCAACAGGGGCCAGAAGAACAAACTGGAGAGCTTATGAATAAGCCAACCAAATAGAAAACAGGTAGTCTTTATAAACCACATTTCATTTTTCTGTGGAACACAAAAGAAGTGGAGGTTTTTGTCCATACAATGAAATTCATTGGGTTATAGTGTTGTTTTGGACCCCATCAACTTTCATTGTATGGACAAAAGAATTGACACATTCTTCAAAATATCTTCTTTTTTGTTCCACAGAAGAAATAATGTCATACAGATTTGGAAAGACATGAAGGTGAGTTAATGAAGACAGCATTTTCAATTTCGGGTGAACTATCAGAATGGTTCAGTCAGAACACATGTGAAAGCAGTGAGTTCTACACGTGAGCAGCTCAGTTTTATTTCTTCTGGCTTTCCAAATCTCTTAACAGAGAAACCAGTATTGGATCTCGAAGATGAGTCTTCTGCTGGTTTCATGAGTGAGTTCCTCTACCAGTTAGGAAAAAGTAGCATATGGGTTTGGTTAGTTCCAATTAACCCAATTCAAACAGTCCCTGCAGAGAGGAGGGAACAATTCCTGAGGAAATTCTCTCATGAACTCGTGTTATTGTTTTGGGTAGGATCCCCATCAAACACTATGAGTGAGGTTAGGGATGTATTCCATGTCCGAGAAGAGGAATAAATCCTTAGCACGATTAGAAAAGGCCACAGGTCAGAAAAAAAGCAGATTTTTGCTCCATGGGTTCATTCTTGGGTCTGGGCAGATGGAAGGAAAGCGGAATATTGTGTCATTCATGAGGAAAGCTTTGTTTTATTTCATCTGAATTAAATCAGTCATCTCAACTAAGATCAAGTGTGTCTGGAAGGATCAAAGGTTTGGCTGAAGGTCGTCAGGTTCAAATTCCTCCATGAGGTCTTTGACAAATGAAACCCCAGGATAATGGAATGACTTCTACGGACCCCATTTACCATCAGAAATCTGATCTTATCATGAAAAAATGTCTGGCTACATTTCTGACAAACAAAAATATCTGACTTCATCAAAGGTTGTCAGACATGTTCTTTGTTTATTGGAAATGAGTGCATGAGTTTGCACAAGATGCCTATGATTGAGCAAGGCAATATCTTGAAATGAATAATACAGTTACCATTTACTGAAGCCTCAAAACTGAGACACAAGCCACCAGCAGCCAGAGGCTAGTGTTATAAACCAGCTGAACCTTGAACCAGTAAACTGCTTTTGAGAAACTGTTTTAGAAGCCCAAGGGCAAGGCCAGGAATACATGCACAGTAAGGAGGTAAAATAAGCAAAACAAGGAATAATACAATGCAGCAGTTCACCTGTCAGTCTCACTTCTGTTCTGAGTACCTTTGAAAAATGGAATGATTGCCTCTCCCACTGTTTATCCATTTCCTCTGCTGTCCCAGTGGCCATGCAATGGGGTCCAAAAGTCTGAGACCACATAAAAAAAAAAAAAAAATCTCAATCCCACTTAAACCTTGAAATAAACAGTAAAAAAAAAATTAAACAGTAAAACTGAAACATTACCAAAAAAAAAAAAAAAAAACACACACACACACACACACACACACACACACACACTAAAAATGAACCTATTAACCTAACAGATTGGCCACAAATTGACAATAACCTAACAGAAAAAAGTAATTATTTTGTAATTACTCAGAATTTGTAATCAGTTGAGTTTTATACATGATTTTATAGAACCTTATAACATTTTTAGAATTTCTTCTCCAAGAATGGATATTGGCTTGGTAGGATATTAAGGTGTTTCCTAGTTTTATTGTCACTGGCTGTGAGGAAAAATAGATGTTGGCAAAAATACTGAGAGATTATTTAAAAATAGACGAAAAAAATAAAATAAAAAAATCCTATCAAATGATCTAGAGGAAATTGAATAGAGGGAATAGAAACTGATTTCGGTGACCTAAATACCTTGAAATGATGTGGGGAAACCACAAACACCAAAAAAGGTTGTCTAAAAACTGAATGTGCTTCATGCAGAAATGTCTACACTGACTACTTGATTTTATTCAAAAATGACTTTTTTTGTTCTTTTTTCCTTCTTCTTCTTTTTTTTTTTTTTTTTGTAAGTAGTCAGAAACATATGTCTCTTTGTAGATAATGATTGCACAATTATATTTTTTTTACACTACACTTTTTGCACTGTCCACAGAAAATCAATCAAGTGATTAAATTATACTTCCTTTTAAATGTATAGTTAATTTGGTTTCTTAACCACAGTAGCAGCATTTTTAAGCATCTTTTACTAGTCAAATCTGGAGAATTCAGAAAAGTCTAAATATAAATGAACCACCACAGGCCACACTTTTCCACTTTAGCAAGGAAACCAGATTTATCTTACTGACTGATCCAGTGGCATCATCTCTCTTTTCCTGACAAAGAAATATTAGCCATAAGTCTGATTTATAGATGTTGCCTGTCACACAGTTTGAACAAGGGAATCCGACTATGAAACTAGAGACTTAAAAATAATTCAGTGCTTTCTATTTATAAACAGGGAACAGTCGGTTGGAACAATTTGTTTACTGGACATCTCAGTATTTTATATTGATACATAACCTGTACTGTTTTCTGAAATGTAATCATTCTCCCACTTTAAGAGTTTCCAATAAGAAAATATGGCAAACTGTTATTTCTAGCATATTAGTCTGCACTGCACTTCTTTAATGCATGATGCCTCAAGTCTCATGCTTTTTTTTTTTCTTCAGCAGTAACAAAAACTTTAAGTTTAATCATTTAGAGTGAAACGTGAGCAAATTTGATAAGGTTTTGACTCACATAGCCCATGACATTTGGTTCCTTTCACTTTGCATTATTCCAAAAAATTAAATCACACATGCATTCCCATTTCTGACTTTTACAAGATTGGAAACTGTGTAAATTGCCCAAGCGGAAAGGAACATAAAAAGTAAATTGGTAACAAAGTGAGAGAAACAAAAATATATATTATAACAATAAAAAAAGATTTCCCTGGGGCTTAAGACGTAAAATGGCTGAAATAAAATGGGAATTCTAAAGACTTCGTCTAGCATTCTCTCATTGTTAGCTCATAGAGTGCAACGTCAGTCTGGAAGTCATTAGCTAAATGTTCCGTTTTAATGACAGATATATGAATACTTTGGGAGGTGAGGAAAAGGGAAGGCTATCTGCTTATTATGTAATGTGGGCAAAACTGGGCATTAGATTCTGTGACGTAAAGAGGATCAGAGGCTTTGCTATAAATTTTGTCTAGGATATGCTGTGATTGTTATGGAGACTACAGTTACTAAATTGTGCATCATAACTTTAGACAGATGACAGGCATTGTTTTAAAGCATGTTTATTTAGGACTATTAAGCAAAAATGGCACATGCAAAACCATTCTATACAGAAAACATGAAATATGTTTTTTTTTTTTTTTTTAGTATTTCCAGAACTCCTATCCACTTGTAAGATATGTTATGTGCATTAGTTTACTATATGTTTGCTTTTATTCCACTTGTAGGTTTGAAAGATAATTTTCCAGAAAGTGTTTCTATTTTATTCTATCATTTATTATCTGTACAAGAGGTGGTCAAAAGACAACAAGAAAGAAAAAAAATTGATTGATGAGTCTCCTGAAGATTTGCTTTGAACTTGGAACATATTGGACCAAAATCAATCTGGTAAGCTTCCCAGTGACCCCATGGGAAAATCTAGTGGTCAGAATGTCCTTTTCTCCAAGTTATGATCGCAAAGGTATGCAGTTTACAAAAAAGCTGTATTTTCACACTATGAGCATATATTTATTAAACAGTTCAGAAACCATATTGGCAATGACATGCCCTTTCCTCTCCATCAAAGTGATAGTTCTATAATGCATTTAAAGAAGACATTATACAACTTTATAAATGTTTTTAATGCTGCAGTTGGCCTTTAAGAGCAAAACTGACTTATTAACTTATAGCTACACATAAAAAGGTAAGCTCATGATCATATGATGCATGTGCCTTGGCAAGCATCCCTGTTCTGTAATCATTATGTAATTAATGAGGAACCTTTCTCAAGAGCTGATTATAAAATACACATCTTGGCAAAACAACATCAAATCTGTTTGAAAAACCTGGAACTGTAATTAAGACTCCACGGAGACATCAGTTCGGTCAAAGGAAGGAAGAATTATTATTTTGCTCACTCTAATCAGGCACTTAAAAGAGGGCAGCACTCATGGGGATACTTTCTCATTTTGGACGTATACAGGATATAATGTAATTTCCAGCATAAAGTAGTGAAATATACAATGATGTCATCTTTTTAACCCTCGGCTGAGGCCAGATTTTGCGAGAGCTCTCTCTGATTTGCTTCACCTAGGGCATGCTGTAAACATGTACATCATCTGTCTCATCTGCTGTAGTATATCTCCACTTTATGTGCTTTCATAAGATGCTCCCACTCGACAAAAAATTTATGGAATGTCTACCTTTGTGTTTTCAGAAAGGGATGGAGCATATTTTCAAAGGAATGTAAAGCTCTTGAGAGAACAGGTCAAATTAAAGTCATACATCTTAAATGGTAAATGCCACGTTGTGCTATCTATCTATCTATCTATCTATCTATCTATCTATCTATCTATCTATCTATCTATCTATCTATCTATCTATCTAACTATCTCTGTCTGTCTGAATATTTATGGGACATACTGTATTTGGTATTGGGATATAGAATTACAGAATGGAATTTTTTTTTTTTTTGTATTATTTATATATTGGTTTAATATATAAGTAGTTATACTATGTACACTCTCTCTGTATCTCACTAACTGATATTTTTTTGGTGTGAAGAATCTGGCATTTGTCCTTTGACACTTATTTTCTAGTGCTTTTTAATATAAACCTGACTTCACTCTTAACCTTCTCACATACCTATGCTCACATTTAGGTCTTCACCCTTACCCCAGCAGCCCCAGGCGCGATTTAGAGCTGTATTAGCTAATGAAAACTGTCATGAGGTGCTGTCACAGCAACAACCCGCACCTCTCCAGTCCAGCGCAACCCTCCTCCAGCACCCCAAACCCTCCCCTTTTGAAACCAAATATGCGCCCCTCGTGATAAAATTCAAGAGAGATCAGTTATGAGGAGGGAGCCCGGGAGCCCGTGAGTCCGGCATCATCTGGATTTATCACGTATCAGCTTTGGAACATAAAGACATTGTTTAGTAACACCTCATGATTGACTGCCTTATAACTCGCTTCGTGCGCGAATTTTAAACTTTGCGCTTGGGGTCCTGTGGCATCTCCAGGTTTTACGCAATGAATTTTTGATCATTATCCTGTGTTTACAATTGTGGAACTGACTGAGGAGTAGAGCGGATAGTTATTTTAGTCTTGTAGATATATTTTTTGTTAGTTAATTTTTTCTGTATTTCACGGAGTTCACCTTTGGTTTGGGTAAGTGAGATGCTTGTCACTTTTCTATTGTTGCTGGTTTATGTGAAGCCAAAACAATGTGGCATGGGTTCTTAAAAGTGTATATTCTTTTGCATAGGCTATATATGCGTTTAAATTGATTAATATGACCGTTGATTGTTTTCACAACCACAAAAATTGCATTTTAGTCAGAGTGCGCCAAGTGGACGCTCGCGTTGCAGGCGTGTGAAGAGGTAACCATAGCAACTGTACGCCGATCAATAGCCTATAGTTCAGTAGCTACCGTAAGTCAGTAAAATACTTCATTATATAATCACAAAAACGTTTTTATGTACGCCGAAAGACAATTTTGTTTGCGCGACTTCTCAAAGGATTGTGTCCTGAAAAATACTGACAGAAATTCCTTTGAAAAGTAATTGTATAATTCGCACTTTCACAAAAGTTTCAATACCTTGTATACTTGTGCATATTGTACAGTTTTATTATATAGGCTACAACAAATATTTTATACGAACTCGTTCACAGGCTTTGGAACAGCTTCTCAATTGCGCATGCCAGTGGACAGCCTGATAAATTCAGTGGATTTGGCCATGTCTAATAATGTATTTTTAATAGTAGATGAGGTCTCTTGGTTTTCAGCAGAGCAGAGCCACTGTGGAGCAGGTAATTTAATTAACGTGAAAAGTTAATATTTGTTTACCATTGTTATCCATAGAAGAATGATTCTCCGAAGATGTCTCCGAATGTTGGCCCTTTTGTTTTTGCTCACCTTCGTAAACTCCCAAGGTAAAATTATGTATTTTTTCTTGATATTTTGTATTTTAATAATCTTTATTACTTTTTATTTGAATGTGTGTATCATCTTAAGACCAGCATGAATCATATGAGTCATATTGTTGTTGTACTATAACAACTGTATACATGTCTATTATTTTTGTATATATCATATTATTTGTGTGTGTGTGTGTGTGTGTGTGTGTGTGTGTGTGTATATATATATATATATATATATATATATATTTATGCGTGTGTGTGTGTGTGTAAAGGAGAGGGATAATTCAGTGTTACACCACCTTTAATGACCTCAGATTTTGTATGTAGTGACTAATTGAATATAGAATAACCAAATGTAAAATAACAAAACATGTACCCATTTTTAGATGCACAACTGGAAGATGAGACCGTTTTTGACCTGTTTGAAACCAGTGGGATCACACGCAAGACTATTGGTGTGAAGCTTTTCAAGGGTCTGGACAGTGATGCTCCAGCATACCGCTTCATCCGTTTTGACCAGCTCCCCTCGGTCAGCTCCACAGCACTACAAAAGCTTCTTTTGCAGATACAAAACAACGAAGGCTTTATTCTGACAGCCACTCTGCGCCAGGACCGCACATCCCGTGGCACCATTCTTGCACTGGAAGGCCCTGGAGAGCGCAGGCAGTTTGAAGTTGTTTCAGAAGGAAGAACCAACACTTTAGATTTGGTGTACTGGTGGGCTGATGGCTCACGCAATGTGATCTCTTTTGAGGATGTGGACCTCTCGGATTCACAGTGGAAGAATGTCACACTCTATGTGCATGGAGAGACGGCAACTTTGTACATTGGTTGTGGACTCATTGATAGCTTTATTCTCGATGAACCTTTTTATGAACACCTGAGCGCCACAGGGGGCCGTATGTATGTGGCCAAAGGGGCCACACGAGAAAGCCACTTTAGGGTATGCTTGACCTTATTATTATCGAGAAAAGTAAAGTGCATGCCAGTTGAATGCATTAGAACATAAGCTACTGGATATCAGGAATAGTAACTAATACAGTTTTGCTCTTTGTAAGGCAATTTAGTCAGCATTAGTAGTTGCAGTGCATGCCAAGCAAGTTGCTGGAAATAGTAATAAATTACAGCTGATCCTCCAGTGTTCTGTAAATCCAACCCAACTTCCCAGTCATGGGAGATATATGTGAACGGTTGAAAATTGGCAAAGTAAGCCTGACAGCAGCTGTTGTTCCTTTCAGGGCTTGCTGCAGAATGTACGTTTTATCTTTGACACCCCACTTGAGGACATTCTGGAGAGCAGGGGATGTGATCTTGGAAACCCAGGTAGGAGGGGCTTGTGAGTCTTAACATTCCTTTAACACTTTTAGACAGCCAAAAATGATTTGTGGGATCAAGATGAAGTTCCTGTTTAATTGGAACTGTTGTACGGAATATGTAACTCACAGACAGGAAGAGATTCTGTAATGATGTCCGTTTTGTTGGAATATTTTGCGTTTTGGTTTTCTTCAGTGTCAGCCGAATGGTGGATGTGGAAAGAATGGGTTCTCAAACTACAGGCTTTAGCCATCATTCGCTCAGGGGAAGGTTTTTGGCACTTGACACTTAGCTTTCTAAATAAACATGCTTAGAGGGGCTCACGCTTGTGGAGACCTGTGCACACTCACTCAGATTAGCAGCAACCAGTGTGACTGAAGAAATTATTAGCTTGGAATTGCCGTAATTTGCGTGTATTACAAGCCTGTATTTGTCTAAGTAGGCCATCCTTCAATCTGGTCTGATTTTTTCAGAGCACATCAGCCCTCGTGATTTACTTTTAACATTGCCATGTTTTTGTAATTATACAAATATCGCATGTAGCTCACTTTTACATTATATTTAAATGATTTTACCTTGTTAGAAGCAAAGGGACCATGACTGGGGTCACATAGACGGGTCAGTAGGTCATAAAGCCAAGAAGAGAGGAAGGGCAGTTAAGTAAAACATGAACTAAACACTCGCACTACCACATGGACACAGAAACACACTCATAGCCACTTGAGGATTAAATGAGTTCAACAGGTATAGAAAAACAGTCCTGGCTTCACATAAGGGAGTTCAAACCACAATACTATCATGGTTTAGAAATATTTTGAGTGTCAAGAGTATGTTCAATGAATACCTCTTTACACATGATGGTAATCTACACATCATATACCCAGAAATTATGAAGATGGCTTTGATGTTGTCCTTGTTTCTTTGTTATCTGGCAGTAACAAAGGAATCAAGTGAAGATATTTATAACAGTCTAATCTAAAATCTAAGTGCTGTTTTATGTTAGAATTTTAATAATAGTTTATTGGGGTAACACACTACTGCCCCACCTAGACTTTAATATTATACTATTACTTCTGAACTACTTAAAAATAACTTCAAAAAATTTTGCTTCAAAAGACAGCGACCAAGAATTGCTGAGATAGGTCTGTGTGCCTAGAAATAGTTCACTCGCGGTTACATGTGTGTAACATCACAGGAGCCAGTGAAATGTTTTAATTTGGCTTCCTATTGCAATCTTCAAGCGCCTGAGTGTCGTGTATAAAGAGGCTTTATTGCAAACAGGTTTAGTTGTCATGCTGTGAGATACCAATGTCTGCATTCTCCGTCTTTGTACTTGCCTTAAAAGGTGAAGTGTGTAATTTTTCCAACATTAAAAGACTTTTTCTCATCCCACCTTGCTCAAATAACTGTAAGTAAGCCATTTGTAGTTTGTGATTTCTCTGAAAAGTATAAATACTGTGGCTCTATCAAAACATTTCAACCAAACTGACACAACATTCGCTCAGCCAGTTCTGTGACCAGTGACAGATGCAATTTTTTTGCTTTCAGATTTTGTTTATTTGCACTTTTACATTTTTTTTTTTTTTTGTTTTCTTTGCTTAAAGATCAGTAATTAAATGTTATGTTATGAATAGGATATTATAGTATACACTACTTCAAAAGATTGGGATGGTAAGATTTGTGAAAGAAGTCTCTTATGGTCACCCAGGCTGCATTCATAAGGTACCAGTCTGTTCATCACACAAAATCATTGAGTGCCTTTAGAAGATTTAAAATATAGGTGTTTATGTTGTATTTTGGAGCCTCTGGTCACTATTAGCATTTTATTTGATTGTAAAGCATCTCAAAAACCTAATTGTTGTGTCTGTCAGAATTCATATGTTAATTATAGATGTCTACATCTAAGTAAAATTTCTTCTCTCTTTCCTCAGAGGAGGCGAATGTAGTTAGTGAGAGCGCAGAGGTGGTGGAGGTTCCATCTTCAATTGCCACCAATGTGATTGGCCAGAATACAGATGTTCCAGCAACCAGCTCCTCAGAACTGATGTGTGAACGTTCATGTGAAGAACTGGCCAACCTCTTCCAGGAGCTCAAGGGTCTCAGAGTTGTCGTTAGTAACCTCATAGACGGCCTGCAGAAAGTGGTGAGTCCTGCTGTGTTGCTTTGGCAGATCCAAATATAACCCATGTTATCCTACACTTTATCAGGCCTAAACTTCTGTAATTTAGAAAAGAGCCTCTTAGATCTCACACGCAGATTGAGCATGCCACATTGTTGATGTTAACTGATTTTGTCAGATGTTTAAAAAATGTGAGGGCAGTTATGTTTGTGGGCACATGAACGGGATAGTTGGACCATAATTTGGTATCTACCCACATAACTGTGGCAGGAATGTGAGCTCAGTAAATCACTGTGTTAGACGTTTTCTGTTGGAAAACATCTAAAATTCTCAATACATGAAAATTTATAGTTATTTTGACTGCTGGTTATGTTTGAATGTGTGGAAAGAATGAATGAGGTCTCATTGCAGCATGAAGATGAACAACTGTTTGATTCATTTAATTTCAAACTGACTTTTTAGACAGAAGAAAACACAGCGATGAAGGAGGCACTAAATAAGATGCAGAGTCTTTCGGAGCAGACTATGTGTTGGCAAGATGGCCGTATGTTTGAGGACAAGGAGGACTGGGTTGTGGATAGCTGTACTAAATGTACCTGCCAAGAAGGAAAAGTGGTTTGTCGTCAGATCACTTGTCCTCCAGTGGCATGTGCCAATCCATCCTTCATCGATGGTGAATGCTGTCCAGTTTGCCTTCGTAAGTGCTTGCACACTCAAACAGAGATACATTACAACCAAATTTGTCTTTTCTTTGTAGTCTTTATTTATATCTTTGGTAACAAAATGAAAATAGTTCTAATATACATTAATAGTACTTAAATAGTTAATAAAATAATTTAGAAAAAAAAAGAAAAGAAAAAAACATAAAATAAGAATTAATAAAACAATTTAAAATTTTAAAAACCTTTGATGATGTCATATATATATATATATATATATATATATTTTTTTTCCCTATAAACTAAAAAATGTGACACTGAAGACTGAAGTAATGATGCTGAAAATTCAGTTTTGCCACCACAGGAATAAATTAAATTTTAAAATATATTAAAATAGAAAACAGTTATTTTAAATTGTAATAACATTTCACAATATTACTGTTTTTACTGTATTTTTGATCACATAAATGTAGCCTTGATGAGCCTAAGAGAGAAATCTTACAGAATCCAACCTTTTGTGTGTTTACAAAATTTGCAGTCCCAAAAACATGCAATATACAAATTTGTACATTTTCTTATGATATGATATATGTCTAGCAATGGACAGTGAGGATGGCTGGTCTCCATGGTCAGAATGGACTCAGTGCACAGTCACATGTGGAAGTGGCACTCAACAGAGGGGGCGCTCTTGTGATGACACAAGCAATCCATGTTCTGGACCCTCGATTCAGACACGCAAGTGCAGTTTGGGAAAATGTGACCGCAGAGGTATGAATACAACCATTGTATGTGTGATAGTTTGTTGTGAATCATTGTAGCGCGCTTATAGTAACATTTTGTTTTACAGTTCGTCAGGATGGTGGCTGGAGCTTATGGTCTCCATGGTCGTCCTGCTCAGTGACGTGTGGAGAGGGTCTGATCACACGTATCCGTCACTGCAATGCTCCTGTTCCACAAAGAGGTGGAAAAGACTGTGAAGGTGACGGACGAGAGACACAAAGCTGCCATACGGACCCCTGTCCGAGTGAGTGTTGCATATTTAATCACCACTGTTAAATATAAAATATATGTTAGCGGCATTTAAAACATTAATTTTGACAGCCCTACAAAATGTAAAGCTCAACCCCAAATTGAGCCCAACCACACACATGCTCATATAGAAACCATTTCATCCACCCTGATGTTCAGATCTTAACTGGAAAACATTGAGAGGATGATGTCATTCTTTCCAGGGCTTATATTATCATTAGAGCAGGGAGGGTACACAAATTTGGGCAATTTGTTCAATCAGAGGATTATGACAAAGATGCTTATGAAATGCCTGATGAATGAGATTCACATCGGAGACACGGCAGATGACTGGGAACACCCTGAATTTTTTTCAGTCAGGGGCTATTGAATGTTTAGGATCTGGGCTAACTTTTAGTTTCTGAAGAGCAGTGCCAGAAGAGGGCAAGCTATGTTCATTGTGCCTGCTTATTTTGGGCGTTTATGTGTTATTTCCACATTAGCCAGGAATGTGCAAGCACACAGATTGCGATATATTAGAGGTGTTACATAACATAACATTTGGTCCAAAATGAAATCCAAGTTAATTCATATCTAAAAATGTTTTTTAGCTTTATTAGTTAGTTTCATTACATCGGTATCAGTTCTTTGAAGTCTGCACTAGAATATCTGTATTGTGTTCTCTTAAAATTGCATAAGCTGAACAATGGCATAATAAAACTAAATAACAACCAGTTTAATACAAACAAAAATGGAATAACAAGCAGATGGACTTTGTCACATTAAAAACACAGCATTGTACTTTTTATTATATAATTATATAAACATTAATTTCATTAAGTCACAAAACAGATGCTGTACATGCCCTCTGGGGGCACTGAGTCACATTATGAACAGATTTGTGAATCAAACTTTTAGGGTGTTATATCTAATAAATGGAAATGTATCTCATGTAATGCCATTTAGTTGATGGTGGCTGGGGTCCATGGTCTCCCTGGGCAATGTGTTCGGCTACATGTGGAGGGGGTCTGAAGAGTCGCGTTAGGGAGTGTAACAGCCCTGAACCACAGCATGGAGGAAGGAAGTGTCTTGGAGACTCCATTGAAAATGAAGTATGCAACCGACAGGAGTGTCCTATTGGTAAGAAAAACAAACATATGAACAAAATATGTTTGACCCTTTTACTGTGCTAAAATCTCTTTAGTGTCTCTCTCAGTGCTAAAAGAAAAGTGAGGTTTTATACTAAAAACAGTGCTGTGTTGATTGTACAGATGGCTGTCTTTCAAACCCTTGCTTCTCCGGAGTCGAGTGTATCACAGCTTCTGATGGATCCTGGGAATGTGGACCCTGCCCAAATGGTTATCGTGGCAATGGAACTTCCTGTGAAGATGTCAATGAGGTGAGCAAAATTACATCTGACTAATTAGATCAAAATAATTCTGAACAAACCTGTAACCCTAAGTATTAAGATTGACATGTTGCAGTTATATCAGTGAAATTTTACTTGCAAAAAGGTCCATTATATATTGCAAATAGTGCAGTGACGTATGAAGCACAGCTCACACAGAAGTCACTTTTAAAACAAACAGCTGTCTGTTAGTCAATGCAGTGAATTCACATAACCAACCAATCTAATGCGAAATCTCACATTCGAATGGATTCCTATCAAAATGACTGGATTTTGCCTGTGAAAATTCACTGAACAACAGTAAATGTGACTGTGCTTGTTCTGCGTGTTTGTGCTACAAACATTAATGAGGCCTTGAAGGGATAGTTCACCCAAAAATAAAAATTCATTCAGTCATTAATTACTCACCCTCATGTCATTCCAAACCTGTAAGACCTTCGTTCATCTTCGGAACACAATTTAAGATATTTCTGATAAAATCCGAGAGCTTTCTGACCCTGCATAGACAGCAATGGAACTACCACATTCAAGGCCCAGAAAGGTAGTAAGGACATCATTAAAATAGTCCATGTGACATCAGTGGTTCAACCGTAATTTTATGAAGCTACGAATTTTATGAATATTATTAGAATTTTTTGAATTTTTATGAAGAATTTCTTCATAAAATTCTTGAATTTTATGAAGAACTTTTTGTGCGCAAAGAAAACAAAATTAACGAATGGTACTGTCATGAGTGTGCATCAAAATCTGACACGGAAGAGTAGAAATTGTAAAGTCATTATTTTTGTTTTCTTTGCACACCAAAAGTAATCTCCTAGCTTCATAACATTATGGTTGAACCATTGATGTCACATGGACTATTTTAATAATGTCGTTACTACCTTTATACCTGGTAGTTGCGTTGCTGCCTTTGCAAAAATATCTTAATTTGTGTTCTGAAGATGAACAAAGGTCTTACGGGTTTGGAATGACATGAGAGTGAGTAATTATTGACAGAATTTTCATTTTTGGGTGAACTATCGCTTTAAATCTTGGGGCTTGTTGAATAGAGATGTGCATTGACTTTTCTAAACTACAAAAAACTGGCAAAAAATTATAAAACTGGAATAAATCCCATATATTTAGATTGAAACCAAAGCCATACCTAGAGACCAGAATATCATGGAGACTAGAGGCCAGTTATTTTAACGTGGCAACCACCCACCCAGAACACCCTAGGAACCACATAACAATGCTCTGGCACCATGTCGATGAGTTTTACACAGGCAAGAACCCACAGTATGTATATACAGTACATGTCTGCTAATTCTGATCCTTGTACTGCTTTTCTCTTTCTCTCTTTTTGCTTCCTTTGCATTCTGCGGTGTGCAGTGCGATATGGTATCAGATCTGTGTCATAAGGTGGGTGGCCTACAGCAATGTGTGAATACAGACCCCGGATTCCACTGTCTCCCCTGCCCCCCGCGCTACAAAGGGACTCAGCCTTATGGCATGGGAGTGGAGTCAGCTAAAACCAACAAACAGGTCAGTCATATATACATCATCCCACATACCACTTACTGAGCAGCTAATTTACATCCAGCCTCCTGGCAGATATCCTCAACAAGTTCTCAAAGTTCTGGGTCATGGGTGTTTAAATAGACAAAGTTTTAGTATCTGTTGTTTTTTTCCTTATGAATAGGTGTGTGAACCTTACAACCCCTGCAAGGACAACAGCCACAGTTGCCACAAGTATGCTGAATGCATCTTCCTTAGTCACTTCACTGACCCGATGTACAAGTGCGAGTGTCGTATCGGCTATGCTGGAGACGGAATCATCTGTGGAGAGGACTTTGATCTGGATGGATGGCCCAACCAGGATCTTGTGTGTGGAGCAAATGCCACCTACCATTGCAAAAAGGTACTACATAACTGCATCAACCAGTGTCATGCCCCCCATTTGGAGCCATATGTCAATTTAATAGGAAAAATATATAGAACATTTGGATATATTGAAAACAAAATGCTAAGAGTAAAAACGTCTCTGCATTAGTTCAATTTAATGCAATCCAGACCTTAAGGTTTAGCTGAGGACTGCTATGAGAGGGTTTCTAAGGAATATAAAATGGAAAGAAATATTGTTTCACCTTAATAAACCCCACAGGACAATGGCATCAAGTCAGGCAGGGGGCCCAGCGACCATGAACATGAGGAATGTTTTGATTTGGCCCAGTGTTTACTGTCTATCGTGCATTTTGGAATCGTATATTTTATATGCCTTAAACGTCTTTGTGGTGAGGTGTTTAGCCAAAGGGAGGGAGAGCAAAAGTAATAATTACATCATTCTTCTCCTGTGATGGATAATTGCTTGATTATATCACGATACACCGTGGAGAAAAACCAGGAACAGAATCTGCAAGACATCATAGATCTGAAGTCTGGGAAGCAAAGAGAGCCAAGCGAGAAACCAATAAAGGATAAAATATGTGCACATAATAAATAAAGGAAAATATTGGTAATGCACAGAATGAAGAACTGAGATATCATAGCAGAAGAAGCTTGAAATTCTTCAATTTCAAGTACTGTATGTGGGTGATTTGATGTGGTTCATTTGATACGGATAACTATTAGTGTCAGATTTTTGGAATAACGCCTTGTTTTAAACCGCACACATAAGCGAAGCAGTAGTGTGACAGCCTGGGCCCAAAATTAACTAAAAAATTACGTCCAGAATTATCTCATTAAAAAATCTTAGTTAAAATAAATAAAAACGTATATGTATTTATACAAAATCATTAAGAAGTTTTTGTAAGACGTCTCTTATGGTCATCAAGACTACATTTACTGTTAAACAAATACAGTAAAAACAGAAAAAATATAACTGCCTTTATAAAAAATATAACTATATATAAATATATAACAGTTTTCTGTTTTCTCTATTTTAAAATGTAATTTTTTCCTGTGATGGCAAAGCTGAATTTTCAGCAGCCATTACTCCAGACACATGATCCCTGAGAAATCATTCTAATATGATGATTTGATTAGATTAATTTAGATTAGGAAACACAAATTCACTATTAACTAATAGTTTCCCCTCAGTAAACTTCTAATTTACTGCTTATTGATTTTAAGTAAAGGTAGTTGTTTGTAGTAATGTTTAGGTATAGGGTTAAGGGATCTATAATATGGTCATGCAGAATAAGGCATTAATATGTGCTTTATAAGTACTAATAAACAGCCAAAATACTAGTGATATGCATGCTAATAAGCAACTAGTTACTAGTGAATAGTCTTCCCTAATCTAAAGTGTTATCAACATTTATTATTATTATCTATATAGTGTTTGTAAGCAGTTGTGCTGCTTAATATTTTTATGGAAACCATGATACATTTTTTTTTTTCAGGGTTGTGTGATGAATATAAAGTTCATTTATATTATAAAACAAAAAACTAAATTGTTATTTTGTTATTCATTGTTTTCTTGTGGCAGCTTATTTTGTTATTTTCCACAGATGTGTTCAGGAGAGAAGAACATACATTTCTAATGTTAAATTTTCCACTGAGGAGGATGTGCAGGTTGCGACAGATGTTGTTGTTGTTGTTTTTTAAATAGATATTATTAAATCACATTTTAGTCATCTTCAGTTTTTGGCTTAGATTTGCTCACAAGAGACAGATTATGATTTTTACAGATCAATATGCACTGCTTATGCTTTCACTGTGAAACAGGCCTGTGTTTCTGCACTTAACTTTTAACTTTATTTTGCAATCTCTGCAGGACAACTGTCCAACTTTACCCAACTCTGGTCAGGAGGACTTTGACAATGATGGGCAAGGAGATGCTTGTGATAAAGATGATGATAATGATGAAATTGTGGATGAAAGGGTAAGGCAGATTTAGTACATGTGAGGTTTATGGATTTGTCTTCATGCTACTGATCTATATACACTGTAAAAGTGTGTTCTGTTCATATAGACACATGTATATGATATATTTCTTCCAGGACAATTGCCCCCTGATGTATAACCCCAGGCAGTATGACTATGACAAGGATGATGTTGGAGACCGTTGTGATAACTGCCCGTATGAACACAACCCTGCTCAAACCGACACTGACAACAACGGAGAAGGAGATGCCTGTTCTATTGATATGGATGGAGATGGTACAAAAAGCTTTGATAGTTGCTTACAATCCATGTGACTCATTTTGGATCGCAACAGATGTGGCTCACATGTCCTTTTCTTATTTCTGCTCATAGAGATTCTTAACGAGCGAGACAACTGCCCTCTCATTTACAACACAGACCAGAAAGACACAGATTTAGATGGAGTCGGAGACCAATGTGATAACTGCCCCTTGGTCCACAACCCACAACAGGTCTGGAGAAAAATGGAAACTGAGTGCTTTTGCAGATTAAACATCTTTATTCATTTTTTAAAGAATGTACTATTTTGTTTTTGCAGACGGATGCAGATAATGATCTAATTGGAGACCAGTGTGATGACAACGAGGACATAGATGAAGACGGCCATCAAAATAACATGGATAACTGCCCGTACATACCCAATGCTAACCAAGCCGACCACGACGGAGACGGGAAAGGAGACGCTTGTGATTTTGATGATGATAATGATGGCATTCCTGATGACCGGGATAACTGCAGACTAGTTTCCAACAAGGACCAAACAGACTCTGATGGTAAAAACACTGTTAGACATACTACATAAAAAACGGTCCTACTTTATATTAGGCGGCCTTGTGTTCATATTGTATTGCAAAACACTTTTGCTGCTATTGAGGTGGGATACAGATAAGGTTAGGGACAGGTTTGGTGGTATGGGTAGGTTTAAGAGTGGGTTAAGGTGTAAGGGATGGGTCATTATATTATATAATATAATGTTATATAATGTAATTATAAATGCAATTACAGAAATTAATTACAGATGTAATTATATGCAGGTATTTTTTAAAAATATAAATACGATGTAAAAGCATGTATGTACACAATAAGTACATTGTATCAAATTATTAATTTAAATGTAAGTACATAGTAGTTAAGACCACCTAATACAAAGTGGGACCCTTTTTTTCTCCCACTATATTGAATTGATAGTTTAGGTCCATGTATTGATATCTTAGTAGCACTTTACAATAAGTTCCTATTAATGTTAGTTAATGCATTAACTCACGGTAACTAACAATGAGCAATACATTTGTTACAGCATTTGTTAAACTTTAGTAATGTTAAAATACAACTTTTCATTTTTAGTTCAGGTTCATTTAAGCATATTAACAGATAAACATTTAGATTTTAATCATTTATTAATACATTTTGAAATTAACATTAACTACTGTAAGATTAATAAATGATTTAGAATTTAGTTTTTTCATTGTTCATGTTCACTAATGTAGTTAACTACTGTTAACAAATGAAACATTATTGTAAAGTGTTACCAATATTTTTAGAGATGCATGATACATTGGTACGAAGTCAGTTATGGGCCAAAAAAATTATTTTTGTCTTTGATAATTACATTGCATGATTATTGTAGGTCTTGGTTTATTATAAAAATAATTAGCATAAAATATTATAAGAAAAAAATCTGTGAAAATTTTAGAAAAACATTAATGTATTTGCTTAAAAAATATTACTTTTTTTTTAACTGCTACACTAACACGTCTTACAGTACACTTCATATCTCGCTTCATATATCATACCTTGTTTCTGGTTTTTATCATTTCACTCCAGAGTAAGGAATGTGTTGAATAATGATGTGACTAATTATTGATATATGGCATAATGTGGACAGTCGTTCTGCAGATTACCAGAAAACTAAGAAAACCGATAAACAATGTTGAGAATTTTCCTCTGGGCTCCTCACACCTGTTTGTCTTAATACACAATCCTGCATTCAATTTTTGTGTCATGCAAGAGTCTGTTGTTTTGGACGTTGTTCATATTTCCTATGAGGGTCGTCCAAGAATCTGTCCCATAAAACAGAAAATCAAAGACAAGGCATGAAAATCAGGCAGATAAGAAATGCATAAATGTCTCGTTGGCATCAGAAATGCCGAAGAGTTGCATCCCGGGGTAGCGCTCCACGTCTCTTTGTTTTTTATGAGGTATTTTAGACACAGATATACGCAGCTTGATATTAAGCCTAAATGGTATAATGATTGAATAAGTTCTCTGTTGTCAGGCCATGCTTACCGCTTGCATTTTCTTTTATAAAATGGATTTGAAATTTAAGTGGGGTGAAATTTGCCTTGGCAATCCAAAGGGTGTTCATTTCGGCGGCCCTCTGAACTCCAAGTGCTAGCTGAAGCTGTCACAGTCTATGGGGAGATTGGAGATCTTTGAGGTCTTGTTGGCTTAGAGAGACAATCCTAAAGCTTTGGGAAAAGCCATTGTTTTCCAGTTTTCCAAAAGGAAAAGTACCTCTTGGCTAAGTCTACACTGTGATGCCAATAGTTTGCAGATCAAATGATTGAATGTTTTGAAGCTTAGATTTGAATTTTCTAGGTCAGTGGCTTTGGAGTATTTTATGAAGTGGTTATACTGATAGTCTTAACACGAGTGGTGTATATGGCTTTATATGACCTCATAAACTTATAATGATTTGATTATAATTATTTGTCTGGTTTAATCTACTTTTGACACTCGCTCAGCAGTTGCTTTAACATTCTTATATTTTCTCTTAGGTGATGGCCGTGGTGACGCCTGTGAGAATGATTTTGACAACGACAAAGTCCCGGATATCTTCGACGCATGCCCCGAAAACAGTGCCATTAGTGTCACAGATTTCCGGAAGTTTCAAATGGTTCACCTCGACCCCAAGGGAACCACACAGATTGATCCCAACTGGGTGGTCCGAAACCAAGGCAAAGAGCTTGTGCAAACTGCCAACTCCGACCCTGGAATTGCAGTCGGTAAGTGAGCTGCAAAACAAACATTTCTATACATGAAAAGCTAAAACGTGCCAGCATTGATTTTGGATTGTCTTTCTGCACAATAACAGGCTTTGATGAGTTCAGCGCTGTGGATTTCAGCGGGACATTCTATGTGAATACAGACAGGGATGATGACTATGCAGGTTTTGTGTTTGGATATCAGTCTAGCCGACGTTTTTACGTAGTCATGTGGAAACAGATCACGCAGACGTACTGGGAAGACAAGCCATCAAAGGCGTTTGGCATCTCTGGCGTCTCTCTCAAGGTGGTCAACTCCACCACAGGCACTGGGGAAAATCTACGCAATGCATTATGGCACACAGGCAACACCAAGCAGCAGGTAAACTCTCCTTCAGTTGTATTAGTCCTGACAGATTTCTCTTTTCGTGCCATTACTAACAATAAACTGTCCAATAAATTCCCATATTCAAAGCAGTGCTGTCTGTCTTAGTGCTTAAAATGATGGATGGCTTTCCAATATCTTTTAGGTGCGCACCTTGTGGCACGACCCGAAGAATATCGGCTGGAAAGACTATACCGCCTACCGCTGGCATCTCATCCACAGACCGAAGACTGGCTTCATTAGGTATAGACTCAGACTCCATCTAGGTTTAGACAGCAACTACTTTTTCTATTCCAAGACTTTTTTAAATATAATATAATATAATATAATATAATATAATATAATATAATATAATATAATATAATATAATATAATAATTTTTTATATAATATAAAAATAATATTAAAAATTATGTATATAATTTTATTAATAACATCAAGAATATAATTAATCTTTATTATATTATATTTGATGTTGTATAAAAAAAACAGTATAAAAAGTGTGCCTTCATTAGGTAGCCATTAGACAGCAACTACCTATTTCTGTTCCTAGACACATTTTTGTGATATGTATAGAATTTATTTTAATAGAATAGAATAGAATAGAATTTTTATATTATATAAAATAATATAAAAGTTGTACATTTTATCAATACTATTATAAATATAATTAATGTTTAGTATATTTTATACATTTTATACATTACAAAAAAATATAAAACAATAATGTGAAAATGTTATATTTATTAAAATGTCATTTTTTTCTCCCAGAGTTGTTGTGTATGAAGGCAAGCAGATCATGGCAGACTCAGGCCCCATTTATGACAAGACGTTTGCAGGAGGAAGACTCGGGTTATTTGTTTTCTCCCAGGAGGCCGTCTTCTTCTCTGACCTCAAATATGAATGCAGAGGTGAACAAAACTGACTTTATTTAGAGATAAAAACATTTAAATATCCTGTGATCTTCCTTCTTTCTATTATTAAGATATTTTCTTTATTTTTTTTTCTCCTTTTTTTTTTTTTTGTTTTTTTTGGCAGATAATTGAGTATGATTGGAGTGCTATATCTCCTGTCATGGACTTTTTTTGATCAAAGCAAAACCGGATCAGTGTAGTGCCTTAGTAAAAGAAGAAAATTAGACTTTCTGCAATAAGGGCCTGCATAAAGGCCAGATCCACAGACCAGAGGTGCCTTCAAGAGGTGAACACCTTCTGCTGGACAAGTATGAAAGGAAATAAATATTTGGTCAGCATTGCTTTAGATTCTCAGTTAATTGTTGCACAAATAATCTTTGTAATGCTACATTGAGTCCTGCCATCTTGAATATGAACCCAAGACTCTGAGTGTTGAGGGTTTATTGTTTTTCATTTCATATCATTTATTCTTTTATATGTCTTTCTCATCATTCTTGTGTAGAACTTTTTTTTTTTTTTTTTTTTTTGTGGCTTTTGTGTTTGTTGCAATGTTTAGGGGAGATGTATTATATTCTGACCTTTTCTACTATCTACTGTAACTTATTTGTCTTTTTTTCTGGTTATTAGTTATCATTCCTTTTGTAATGTATCCCTCAGTGATTAATTGTAAATACTTATTTATTTGTTTACATTGACAAATTTTTACGGATGAGGTTTAGAAGAATGTTTTGCATATGTTATCCAATTGCATTCATGTCAGTAAGGCTTCAACATTGGCCATTACTGTACAGTATCTGCATAGAAAATGAATGTGACAAGAGGAAGTGTAATGTAATATTCCTGAATATTTCAGAAGTATCGAGGTGTTTCACATTTCTTTTAAACTACAGAGCCTGCATGTAAGTAACCATCACTTAACACTGGTCCTCAGTGACCCCAGCCGCAGAGAATTTTCTTGCTCTCATACTGTAGGTACAATGGTGACAAACCAGGATTGTGATCTCAGCAACTCCCCAGTTTCTAGATCACCTGAACTTGGCATTGAACCAGCAATTTTTGAGGTATCTACTCTACCAGCACCCTCTTTTGTATATTCAATAAGAAGAAGCACCATTCAGGAAATGGCAGTGAGAGATTTAATATAAATTTCATATTTTGATGAGCTGATAAAGGAATATATATTACACCTCTCGTGTACATGCTTTAAATCTCAACTTGTTTCATTTACAGTAATTTCATTCACTACGCAACACAGAGCACTTCATTAGATGTTAGATTCAAGATTCAGTGTATGGCTTGCTGCTAATCACATTTCTAGATATCATACTTGTTTTTATTAACTAACAGTTGTTTTTGATATTTTGATCACTCATATGCGTTTTCATGGCAAATATGTGATGAAATAACTTTTGTCAATAAAATTATATACACAAATTACATGACTCTACAAATTTAAGTTATAAAGGTTTCAGTAGCCTAATAAAAGGTCTAAATTTAAGATTTAGAGATTAATATAAAATTTGAGATTAATATATTTTAAATCCATATAAAATTTCCATCCATTTTAACATAAAGATACTGATAAACTTAATGTGATACATATTTCACCAATACATAAATGAAAAGATTTCTGAACTCTAAAAATCATAGTAGTTTAACTGTTTGTATCTATTTATTTAAATAATCATATTTTGGATTTATTCAAATTGCTTATAATCAGCATAAATCTATTCAATAAATTTAATCAGCATAAATCTGTTAATTAAAAAGCACAAACAAAACTAAGTGATCATACATCCATGCTGCTAAGAGTAAGTTCCCAGTGAAACATAAAACACTACTAATTGCATCTTTAATGAATCTATTCTTAATTCAATGTAAACCTAATTTAAATTTGTGGTTTAATTCATTAATGCAATAATGCAAATGGTGGCATGGACTATTATAGAAACTATTCCAAATGAGCTAACCATGTCCAATTTTGGTAGTGTTTTTCTGTCTTCCATCTGGTGATCCTCTGGGCTCTCTTTGGAGCATTTAGAGGAAAACAGTGCTTGGTAGAATTAAGGCGGCATGCTGTCCTCCAGTAATTCTTGTCTCTGAAAGAGTGCCCACATTTCACTGCTTTCAGATGCTGCAGAGTATTTTGCAGGCTGATGTGGTAAAGATATGCGAGCGTGAGTGTGTTTCCGTGTGTATGCAGCTGACACAACTGTGCAATTAGGGGATAATTAAGGGGAAGTGCTGTGTTAAATCTAATGATCGGGCCACATAGCAACAGGGGGAAAAACAGAATTTTTTTTTTTGCAAACAGACACGTAGACGTGCATGTGAAGTATCTGAAGCTGATTCTGTTATCTTTCATGTGGTGAATCTGTGGTTTTTGAAAGCAGAGGATTTTTAGACACTGGAGAACATCATGAAATATGTCATCTTTGTACTTGATGCACATGAATGACGCTCTCTAAAGCTTGGATGTTGTGTTACCATTATTTAGTAGGCCTATAAACAGATCCAGCTGTGCTCACGGTACACTGCAAACCCAATCACACAGACAGCATTATGAACCTAATGCTTCTGCTGTAATTTTCACGTGGAGGAAGCTGAGCAGGGTGTCTCCTGAGGAGACATTCGACGCAGTTCTTGTTCCAGGGACAGGCACAAAACAGTGAGAAAGGAAGAGAGAGATCTCAGAGGAAGCTTCTAAGAATGCTGTTAAGTCTCTGTTTCTGGAAAGCATCATTAAAAACTAAAGCTTTTGCAATATTTTGAATGATTGAAGCATCTAGGTAATAAAATAAAACTCTTGAGATACTGCAGGACCACAATGTTCTTTACTGTTTTGAACAACAATACTGTGTCAAGGTCCATTTATCTCATATTAACGGTTTCTCTGTTCTTCTTTCTTTCTTTATTTTTTTTCAATAATAAGACATAAAACACACAAGGAGATACAAAAAAAAAAAAAAAAAAAAACAGAAAAATGATCCAATTCAGTCCAAGCCAATTTGATATTTTGGTATGAGATGTTCTCATGAGTTTTGTATTGGAGATTTTCTAAAGTGAAGCTAACAAAAGCCATAAATCTGCCAACATTTTAGGATTAGGGTTTGAATTTAAGACATCTTGCCTTTACTGTCCATATAAATAAATGTTATAAAATTATGGGAAAACATGGGAAAATCTTGATTTATTTTACTTAAATATTTACATATACAGGGTTAATAATAATAATAAAAAAATATAAACAAAAGAAATTAGGGTACTTACTACTGTTACTAGTGTTTGGGTGAGCAAGATTTCTTTTTTAATGTTTTTGAAAGAAATCTCTTATGGTGACCAAGGCTGTGTTTATTTGATAGACTAAAAACAGTAATATTGTGAAATATTATTACAATTTAAAATAACTCTTTCCTATTTAAATATGTTTTAAAATATAACTTTTTCCTGTGATGGTAAAGCTGAATTTTCAAGTCATTACTCATTACAGTCTTCGGTGTCACATGATCCTTCAGAAATCATTCTAATATGCTGATTTGCTGCCCAAGAAACATTTCTTTTAATTATCAATGCTGAAAACCATTCTGCTGCTTAACATATCGAAAAGCACATGCTAATGGTCCATTTTTTGGAGACCAACTGGAACGGCAAGCCAGCACCTCTAAGGTTTCTGAATTTGATATTGTTTGTGAAGAGATGGTTCAGATGTGCAGTAGCAGAAATGGAAAGTTTGACACTTTTACCTTTATCTCCTGCGCACTGTGTGACTGCGAGTGTGAAGCCAAACTACTGAAGTACAACCATTTCCAATAATCCACATAGTCCTACAAAGCTGGGAAACTGGACTAGAAATATTGTTGCAGATCAAATGTGTGCAGAAAGAGCGATGAGAACTCTTTTATCACAAGTATGTTTTTGAAATGATTTTTTCTGCTGTTGTCATTCTTGTTCCAGCAGGGGTGAAGTGCAGAAGACTAATGGGTCATGGTGAGTAGAACAATCCAATGCTGTTTTTGAACATTAATATGCAGCCATCTGAGCAGTGAATTTCCTCTCAAGACCCAAAATGACTACCTGCAAAGTTCATTAATTATAATCATCTCTTAAAATATTACTTTCATCCTGTTTTGGAAGAATATTGCAGAGGCCAAGAAAGCGGATCAGAAAACATTTTCCATTTTCCATGTTTTTATAATTCCTCTTTCGAAACACAAGCCTGCCATATGTGGCAGAATGGACCCGTGATGCAGTAAAAAATATTTTGTGGAAATTGGGGGCAAAGTTTAAAGTTTACGAACTACTATATCATCTGCAGTGACCACATAAAAGATGCAGTGATTACATAAAAGACAATAAAGTGATGTAATGTGGGCCGCCCAGTTGTTTTTTAGTGTCCTCAATATTTGGATGATGAGCTAACTAATTAACGAACAATGTAAGAATGTTAACAAGTTTTCCTCGAAAGAACACAACAGAGACTCAATTCCTTAAAGGAATAGTTCACCCAAAAATGAAAATTTGTTATTAATTTACTTACCCTCATGCCATCCAAGATGTAGATGAGTTTGTTTCTTCATCAAAACAGATTTGGAGAAATGTAGCATTGCATTACTTTCTCATCAATGGATCCTTTACGATGAATGGGTGCCGTCAGAATGAGAGTCCGAACAGCTGATCATAACAATCCACAAGTAATCCACATGACTCCAGTGTCTTGTGAAATAAATAGCTACATGTTTGTAAGTAACAAATCCATCATGACGATGTTTTTAGCAACTTTTTTTGTCCAAAGTCATTGTATTTTGGACCCCATTGACTTTCAGTGTATGGACATTTTTCAAAATATCTTCTTTTTCATTTTTTTGCGTGAACTATCCCATAAGATCACCTAAGGTGAACATTTATTCAAAAATCAAATAAATCAGTTGTCCTAAAATTTGCAGATATTAGTGACCAGTTAGCAGACTAAATCTTTCACACATGTTCTGCTATTGGTTCATCTAACAGATACTCATGTTGTGGTCAAAAACAACAGCTTGTTTCTTAGACACCCATAGAGCGAGAGGAACTGAACTGTCACAACAATGGTTGAGCTCTTACTAATCACACTCTGTGGCCATTACATGCTTAATTACATTGGCTTACTCATCTGCATATTTGTCCTATGGGTCTAAGGTTATTTCAAGCAAAAGTTTGCACATATCACATCAGTTTTGCCGGGTTAAACAAGTCTCTTGACCCAGAAACATCTAAACTAATTCATGTTATCTAAACATCTTCACAAAAAGCAGAGAAAGAAAGACCGGCCATCATTAATTACCTTCATTAATCATACTTTACTGACAGGCAGAATATTTTTTTATGTAAGATAACAAACCAGACAGGGGGAAGGAGTTCAAAATTGTTGTTTTACTTTAATCCAGTAAAATTGCTTTCTCATGTTTACATCTAAACAACACTAGCCTTCATCAAGATTCAGTGTCAAAATACATGCCGTTCCCATTTTTTTAGGACCAAGAGAGTTTGATTATGATTTAAAACAGCTCGTTCCAAAAATCTCCTCAACTCATTAAGGAACCACATGGAAAAACCCCATCTGTTTCAGTCATTCACATAAAGGTGTAAGTCATCTGCAAAGGTAACACGCTTATTTTAAATGCGTTTGATGTGAGTGCAAACAACTTAATCAAAGACACCAGTCTGACTTCACTATTGGCAGGCAAATAAAGACGAATTAATGCTGCAAGGGTGCCAGTTTCAATGTTTTGAAAATAGAGGGACCACAAGACCGAGTATTCATTTCAGAGCAAATTACAGATGCATCTTTTCAGTTGTCGTACAGAGGCATGGCAAATTGATGATGTATGATTCAGGGTAGATCAAGAGAATATTAACATTGCCACATGCTGGCCATGACATGAGATGAGCTCATGGAGGAAGTTCAGCACATTTCAAACACCAGCCACTTTCACATTTCTGTATACCAAGCCAATCATCTGTCTGAGAGGTGAAGTCGATTAGCTCTGCATTCAAAACACCAAAAATGGTGTTGAGGTCATAAAGGAAGGTGGCAGATTAAATTAGGAAAGCTTTACATAAAGCAGGCTCTCAAAGTGTTAAGAGTTATTAACTTCATTGGCAAATCTCTGTGGGGTGCTGCTGTTTAAAAGAGTAAAATTCTCCAGCCTCTTATTTTTTCTCCTTTATTTTTAAAATATGTTCCTTTGACATATTTAAAAGCCAGTAGTCAGATATTATAGACAGGACTGGATAAAAATATCAGTTTTCAGATTAATCGCAATTGGAGCCCCTAAAGAGACATGGAGATGCTTAAAAAAAATTTTGATAGGATGAAAAATTACATTTCAATGCTTTTGCATTAGCTTGAAAACTTTTGTGATGACAATAATATTCAGTGGCAGAAAAAACTATATTTTAGTGCTTTTGTGAGTAAACGCAAATGTTTTGCAAGAGAGTTTCTCGGGGGAATGCAAT
Organism: Spinibarbus caldwelli; assembly: GCA_039654775.1. NCBI lineage: Eukaryota > Metazoa > Chordata > Actinopteri > Cypriniformes > Cyprinidae > Spinibarbus > Spinibarbus caldwelli. The sequence goes on along the minus strand of CM077256.1, from coordinate 10,370,715 downwards.
ACTTTTGCAAGAGAACACAAAAGCATTGAAATATAATTTTCCTTCTCGTGTCATTTTTTCATCACCCTTATGCGCTCCATAAAATTTTTATTTGAGCACATTTTAATCTCAATATTGATAACATTTCTAGCTCAATCTTTTATACTGTGCACTGCTTGTGCTTCAGTGGTGACACATATGCGCTACTAAATCTAAATCGCTATTGAATCTACAGCTACAACACAAGTCATAGTAACCAAAGTTTGCCATCCGAATTGAGTGTGAGATTAAAAAGCGCATTGCCAATGAAAACACGTTCTATTGATTTATCTTCACAGGCTGCACGCAGTAACATACAGTGCGAACTGTGAAGTCTGATTCACAAGCAAATGACTCTTATGAACTGGTTCTTTTCAGTGAATCGACAGCATACAGATTGATGTGTAGTCCAATTCACATATAAACCACTCTTTTGAGCCATTCAAACATTCAAAACGACTCAAGTTAATTCAAAGGACACACAGTTAGATACCCAAATGAATTGTAATTCAAATGATTTTAGGGTCTTAGACACAAAAGTGGTGAAACCAATGGATACTTTCTCATTTTTAGTTATCCTTTATTTAGTCTTTCTAACATTAACTGCACAGCAAAGTGCATACAAGAATGCCATTGAGTTTTCTGCCAGTGGCCTTAAAAAAGGGCGATATAAATAATGCAGACTTTATTCTCAGAGGAGTCTACAGAATGCAGTGTGCTTACCACAGCTCTTCATGGACTAGACCCAGCGTAAGAGCCCCTGTGGGGTGGACCTGCCGGCAGGGATGGCTTTTCCAGATGCTGGCAGGGATGTCTTTTCTGTGTCCAGACTACAGCCTACATGTCCAAACTGAACCGCAGAACTTGTCGGGCCAGGAGGCTTCTCCTGCACTCAACCTGAAACATATGCACGTATATGCTGCATGTGGCCCCAATCAATGACGTGCCCCAAAAAAGTACAGCTGAGAACGTACACACTGAGTGGCAGCTCCTGCCAAAGCACGCAACCCGGCTAACAAGTGGCTGCCTGGCGGGCACATGGCGTCAGGGCCCTTGTGCGTCACAAAAGGATGACAAACTGAGACCAGCTGTCAGATTTGTCCTGATCTCAGTTTCAGCACAATTGCAACATAATCCTGGGAACTGGTCAACAGCCCGGGGATGGTCAAAAACAACCCAAACACAAATGCCAACCATTGAGACATAATGTTGACTCTGGCTGGAGATCTCTGCACGTGTTCGCTTCCTGTCTGAGAGGCTATGCCATGGTTACAGCAAATAATATAAGCAGGCTGTGCCACGCAAGAGACAAATGATAGACTAAAGACAAGGTTAGGTGGAGACTAACAACATGATCTCCCTTGATTTATGAAGTAACCTCATGTCGGATTTTGGGAAGTTCTTGTTTTCAACAAACAGGACATTTAATCCCTATGTGCGTGCTGACATTTCATCTGTCTTTCCTTTAAGCCAGTAACTGGAAGAAAAAGGCCTTCTGTGAAGCACTAAAACAAAGTTGGAATGCTTTGAAGCATTTATGCTTCTCTGCCGTTCCTTTATGCGCACAGGTGTAGATCAACGTTGTGTGGACAAAGCAAGTCTTTACGAGACCTGAAAAATATTATATTAAGGCACAAGTGAGTAATGGATATAGCATTCCTTATTTCAGTAATGGAATAAGCATGTGAAAATGGCTTTAAACTGTAGCCGATAACCTAATGGTAGCCTCGTAAAACAGAAAGTACACAACCCAACAATTCAAAACACATAACAAACAACTTCCTCTGTATTTAAAGTGGCTAAACATGGAAATTCACAAGCTTTTAAAATATAACTCTTACCACAGTAGGCGAAGTACAGTAGACAGAAGAACATCAAAGGTCTGCGGCAGTGAAACAGGAACGATAAAATTATACCCAGGTGTAAGTTTGACAGTGTTCTAGACACACTTTAAAGCACTATAACTCTACAGATGTGGCATGTTAAACTTCTATTTTTTGTTCCACTCACAGTAGAGGAATGCAAATATAAGTGTTAAGGTGACCGAAAGAGTTTGATATGCTTTCAAAAACATGGTCCGGAGAACAACCAGACCAGGTTTTAGACACTTTTCCACAGCCTGCATCTGACTTTTGAAACACCACACTTCTGCAAACATCTAAAGGTGATTTTTCCAGTTTTTGGAGTCACGGTACCCTCTAGTGGTCTTAAAAGGAGCATGCACAAAAGGATGCAGCCTACCACATATTCAGAACTGGAGAGATCAAATGCAATAATTGGAAGTTCAGTCACTGAAAACCCAATATTGGTGAACCAGTAATATGAATATTGGCAGGGATGTGTCCTTTTCGATGTATATTGTGTTTATGGCTCAGCGTACTCTGCAGTATTAAAGGGACCGTTCACACATAACGCGTTTTTGCATTCCACCGCGCTGTTTTTTCATTGTTTTTCTGCGTGAACATGCGCTAGACGGACGTGTTTCACCTTTGCGCTCGCGTCTCGCTCCATCTTTTCGCAGCGTGACATGGCTTTCTAAAAACGCAGGGCTCAAGTTAAAAGTTGTACAACTTTTATTAATGCTTTTTTCATTCCATTACCCGGCGTCTCGCGTTTTTAAACGCAAAAATGCGTTCTGTGTGCGAATGTGTTTTTGCATTCTGCTGCGCTGCTTATTTATGCAAACATGCGCATTGCGTTCTTGTCTTTTCTCTGTTGCGTTTCGCGCACGGATACAGCGTTCTAAAAGTAAAAAGTAGTTCAACTTTTTCAATGAATTAATGAATGTTGTATTTATTTATTTATTTATTTATTTATTTTTTATTCCAGGTCTACACTTTATTCTGGAGAATCATTATTAGCGAATATCTGGCGATTTTCCTCTACAATAACATAACTTCCTATTAATCTTATTGTCAGTGACATTTATGTAAGTAATTGTCATAGTTGATTAGCTTTAACAAGTCACTCGCAGCATAACAGTAACATTGGCTGTGTGTCACGGCCTTGTGCCTCTGTGTGAGAGCAACAACCTTGACTATACTGGCGCTCAGGTCTGGCCAGAGGTCTCACATTTCACTCAATCATCCAGAAATAATCCAAAGGAGCAGAACAGAATATAAAAAGGAAGCTCTCATATTTTGACTTCTGTTCAATACCAAGAATGAAGCAAACAGACATCCAATGATGCAGCAAAACTGTAGAATGGCAAGAGACACAAGAAGCAGCTGTCACATCAAGTTGTCCAGCCACCCACGAAATCTGGCATTAAAACAAAATGAGGACAAGAGCATCGTTGAGAGAGTTTGTGATTGTAAAACATTTAAAGTTTAAAGAGAAATGAGAAAGTATGACACTATCCACGTAAGCAGTTTGATGATCTATGATGTATTAACCACTGCTATTGTGCACCAGCAGCTTCAGCTATAGAATGTGCACAGACCAGTTTATTGAGATAATCATCTCCTGCTGTGTAATTCCTGTGCACAGGGTGGAGTGATGCTTTTAAAATGAAGAAATTGTCAAAACGCAAACAATGTGAAGAGTTAAAGGGGTAGTTCACCAAAAAAATGGAAATTCTGTCATCATGTTGTTCCAAACCAGCATAAGTTTAATTCCTTTGTGGAACATGCGAGGCGAATTTTTGAAGTGAATGAGGACAGGGGCTGTCAAGCAAAAAACGCATCATAAAATTATGATAAAAGTGATTGATGCAATGTATGTGCTTCTTTGTGCCCTGAAGTCATATAATAGCTTTTTGTGAGGAAAGGACTAAATTACATCATTATTCTTTGAAAATCTTGACACCCCTAGCTCTTCGCGAGACTTGAGGAAGGATCAGTTTGACTCACAAATGAATCATTCAAACTGGTATCCAATATGTCTGACTCAAAAGAACAATTCAATCACAAAACATGAACACTGTTCTCTTGAGTAAAATATTTTAAATGAAACAGTTGAATAGCAAAACAGGTCTAAATGATTCATTTGTGAACCAAACTGATCTTGTTCTTGAGTTTAGAAGATTGTAAAATGACTTTACACTTTGTTGTCACACAGCTAATGGCTTCAAGAAATGTATGGACCAATTTTATGATCCTTTTATATGGTGCTTTTGTACTCCGGCGTTATTTACATTTATTGATCTTATGATAGACTGAAACAGGTCACTCTTAAATACAGACAGGCCACTTCACAACCGCCCTACACAGAAACCAGACAAGAGTTTTGGCTATTGCTATAAAAGCTTTTTGATACACATGAGAAAACATGGGAAGCTCCAACAACACTTTTGTTTGAGGTCAGTTTTCAGATCTTTTGTCATCCCATAAGACCATCCAACCACCACCTGGTCAAACCTGTTCTAACAGGATATGTATGTCTTTGAAGCAGTTACTGACCCTAATGGGTCACTTTCACTTATAGTATCATGTCTTTGAAACAGCTGCTTAACTGTATCTGTCTTCTAAACGCAAATTCCTCAGGTTTACCTTACTGGGTGAGTCCTACTGTGATAAATGTAATGAATAGAGCTGACCTGCGTAAGGTGAGGCGTGGAGGAACAAGACGTAATGAGCCTGACGCAAAAATATAAATCCTACTACAGCGAAGGCTATCTCATGAATATTAATCAGGTAACTCTGACGCCAGTTGCAACCATCCAATAGCGATGGCTTGTTTAATTAATATTAATTAGGTAGTGCTGACGTTACATTGTTACCTTCCACAGGCGAATGGTGGATTTATGAATATTAATAAAACCCTTCGCCATAGTACGATTGGTAAACACTTCTCCAGATCATCCGTCACATCAGCTCCACAACACCGGCAAGGGACAAACAGGAAATTATAATCAAAAAACAGCTGTAAGAATATTTGCTCCCTTTTATTTGTAAGAAACAAGTGTATTCGTGTAATTCAACTACCTGTGTAAGACAATGCTTCAGTGTCTGTCTGGAAGTTCGTGTGTGCGTGTCATAGAAGGTTACAGGTCTACGTGGTATTTCTGGGTCTTGGTTCTGGCGTATGTGTTATATCTGATATTCGGGGCTTTAGTGTTTTCCGCGGTGGAGCTGCCGTATGAAGAGCAGCTTCGGCAGGAGCTTCGGACCGTGAAGCAGCAGTTTCTAGATGATAATGAATGTCTGTCCGAAGAAAGACTGGAGGAGTTTCTCACCAGGGCTTTAGAGGCGAGTAATTACGGTGTGTCCGTCCTCAATAACGCTTCCACTAACTGGAACTGGGATTTCACATCAGCGCTCTTCTTCGCCAGCACTGTACTGTCCACGACAGGTAAGAGCAGACTCTCTCTTGACAGTGTTAAATAGCTATAATAGGATTGTTTTTGTATTCTAACCCAGTTGTTATAATTTACTGTCTGTAGTCCGGAAAGTTCTTCTTTATAATCATTTACCCAAGAGCCGCAATGGTAGAAAACACCGGTGTTATTTGTAAGGTCGACCTGTCCTCTCTGAGATCTCTGATAAAAGCTTTAGCTGACGCCTGTGAAGGCTGAAAACCTTGTATTTAAACAGCCCAACATTTACAATAATGTTTTATATAGACTAAACAAGGGTGTAACTCAAGAAAAGAGACTTGGCTATTGTGTTTAATGGGTTTGAGCAGTCTCTCTCTCTCCCTTCATAATGAGTCAAAAGTCAACAAAGCTTTATGGGCTTGATTGTTAACACTAGCAATGTATCAAGAACTTGTACAAACATATATATAACACAGACTATGAAAAAATAATATTTTTTTTCTAACATACTACAAAGAGAAAAATAAATACCAGTTCAATAAAATAAGATACACTGGGAATTTATACTCTCGTACACACAAACAGAATTTATTTTGCATATCCTTCTACAATTGTTAGTAATTTTTTGCTTGTTAAACAAGCTTTACATAAAGAAATACCCAGTACTTCTGCAAAATATAATTATGCAATCACATGAGACAAAAATATATAGCTAAGTCTTCTAGAAAAAAAGCATTATTCTACATGGGATGGGTTTCATTGTTTCAAATGACCAGCAGTGCCATGTAGTTGGCTGTTACTGTTAATAACTATACTATTAATAACAATAACCTTAACATTTCAGTCAGAGCTCAGGATGTATTAAACATAAGCAAAAAATACAATATAATACCAGATACACTGTATAATACTATAGACAAAACATAATTGTAATTGGGCCACTTTTGAATCTTTTTGTATTAATGATGATCATCCTCACAAGTGCATTTTTAGAGATTTTACTATATTTATTAAGACACTCTTACAAATAAAGCAAAATAAGTGCATGCTCACATATTTACAACCCCTTGGGAGCCCTAGTGGTTTTGTAATTCATTGCTGTGGGCGATTTGAAGGATGTCTGAAGGATAAGCATGCAGTGTGTGTAGTGTTTCAAAGGATTATGTAACTTAATCCAGCAGGATTTAAGTACTACAACAGGTAACACCCTTGACATTCTTGGTAACTTTTCATTATGTGATTAGGATGGTGTTTAAAAATAAAATTAACTGGTTCATTTGAGTAAAATTCTGGATGTGATCAGGGTTGCAGGTCTGCACAACAAAACTAGCTCAATGGGCAATCAAAAATAGCCAGAAGTAGCCCAATGACTTATCCCAAATATCAAAACTCAAATTATGCCACTCCCCATAACTAAATATATATTTACAGTTATGATTATGTTTTATACACAATTTCAACTTGAAAATCACTATATAGACTGTAAAATAATTAATTAATTTATTTATTTTTGAAGTTACAGTAAATAAAACAGATTATTGGAGAATGTTTTACAAATTTCATGTTTAATTCAATGTCTTACTTGCTATTTCTTTGTAATTAATTATGAAATTTACTCCGCAATTTTTGAATAAAAATTCATTGTTTCTGCACTATTTTTCTTCAGTGTAGTAATCATAAATACAGTTAAAATGCAATGCAGTGTTTTCATTAAAGATTTCACAGGAGCTCAAAGTCTCCCAACCAGTGTCCCTCTCTTACAAGCTCAACATCTAGAACAGTTTTATTGTTGGTAGAATGTAAAATGAGTAAAATATTTTAGTACATGCATTTCAGTCAAATACAATTTGTGCAATGTGACCTTTAACCTGCGGGAAAAAATCAATCTGTGAAATGAAAAGACCTATTCAAAGAGCTTCTTGTGTTTTTATCCAGGATATGGCCACACCGTTCCTCTCTCAGACGGTGGTAAAGCCTTCTGCATCATTTACTCAGTGGTGGGAATCCCGTTCACCCTGCTGTTCCTGACTGCGGTGGTCCAGAGGATCATGGAGTTCATTACCCGCAGGCCCGTGGAGTACCTGCACCGGCGCTGGGGCATGTCCAAACCTCTGCTGGCTGCACTGCACGCCTCCCTCCTGGCCATTATAACCGTCTCTTGCTTCTTCCTCATACCTGCCATCATCTTCTCAGTACTGGAAGAGGACTGGAATTTCCTGGAGTCCTTCTATTTCTGCTTCATCTCTCTTAGTACTATTGGCTTAGGCGACTATGTACCAGGAGAGGGCTACCATCAGAGGTTCAGAGAACTCTATAAATTGGGCATTACATGTAAGTGCACAATTTGTTTAATCATTATTGATGTACATATATTGTACATTACATTCTACTTTTACTTTCTTACATTTATACAGGTGCATCTCAATAAATTAGAATGTCGTGGAAAAGTTCATTTATTTCAGTAATTCAACTCAAATTGTGAAACGTGTATTAAATAAATTCAATGCACACAGACTGAAGTAGTTTAAGTCTTTGGTTTTGAAAGTCTTTTATGCTCATGCTGCATTTATTTGATCTAAAAATACAGTAAAAATGGCGATGTTGTGCAATATTATTACAATAAAAAAATAGCTGTTTTCTATTTGAATATATTTCCAAATGTAATTTATTTCTGTGATGGCCAAGCAAAATTTTCAGCAGCCATTACTCCAGTCTTCATGATCTTTCAGAAATCATTCTAATATTCTGATTTGTTGCTCAAGTTATGCTGCTTGATATTTTTTATAAGAATCTTTGATAAGAACAAAAGAACAACATTTATTTGAAATTGATTTTTTTTTAACAATTTAAAATTCTTAAATGTCACTTTTGAATAGTTTAATGCATTTGTGTTGAACAAAAGTAATAATTTCATCAAAAAAATTACTGACCTGGTATGTGATAGAGACAAACATGTAGCAGAACTTTGGACTTTAACTTTAGCTTCCTTAACTTTGGTTGAACTTTATCTTAGGTTGCTTTGTTAACTTAGTGTTTGCATATAGAATTTTTTTTTAACAATTAATTTGCCAACACCTGCTGTAGTATTACCGCAGAGGGTCGCTCTCTGACCCTCTTTAACCATATCTGTCTCTCTCCTACACAGTCTACCTAATATTGGGCTTGATCGCGATGCTGGTGGTTCTGGAAACCTTCTGTGAACTCCAGCAGCTGAAGAAGCTCAGGAAGATGTTCTACCTAAGGAAACAAAAAACAGAGGACCAGCTTAATATTGTGGATCATGATCACCTTTCATTTGCCTCTGTGTCTGACCAGGCAGCCTCATTTAGGGAGGATAAAACTGATATGTGCCCTGATGACATAGCCTCTGCCTCACCTACTACTACCTCCAATGGAACGATAAGGCATCCTAAAATTCTGTGTCTAGAAACTTGACATGTTAATGTTTCTGAAGCATCTCCGCTAAGAGCATAAATGTATTGTAATTTGTTAGTGTACTTTGCTGTCAGGTTAACTGAAATCTACCATAGATACGAATACTTGAAACAGGCTGAAGGTAATTTATTGTAGAAAAGGATTGTATGAATTTGTAGAATACATAATATCATATGACATCATTGTTCATGCTGCTGCTGAACTGAAAAACATTTTGTGACCAGGGTTTTGTGTGTGTTTGTGTGTGTATGTAAAAGATAAATCCATCCATGACTTCTGAATATAAATAGTTAACTGGTAAGTGGTCATAGTCTAGCATTGCATACTTAATATGCTGTTCTTGTTAGGTGACTTAAAGGGGAATCAGTATCCTGTATTATAGTTTTACAGATGTATTAATGGAAGTCATGTTTTCAGGTTACTAAGTTTTCAGACAATGCTTAAGGATAGAAAACACTGCATTGACTTTTATACATTTTTTTGCCCTGATTTGCAGTCTGGACAAGTCAACACTATCAGTCTACTGATTTTAGGCAGTCAAAGTTGACAGATGTTACAGAAAATTGTGTAGTTTTTTAGCTTCAGATTATGATGCCATCCAGTCGGAGAATATCAAAAGTTTGATATTTTGAGCCGATTTTAGAACACATATTGTTTTCATTTGTCAGCAATAAGGTGCACATTTCTGAGTGAGTTTGTTGTGTTTTTGGAAAGATTTGAAAATCAGTAGTTGTATAGTATATTCCAGCCTTAACTCTATTCAAAGTCTGCAAATGTACGATGCCTAGTGTTTAACAATCTGTTCAGATTTTAAAAATCAAGTAGTGTATTCCAGCCTTTAGTCTTTTTTTTTTTATTATTACATTTTTAGAATAGACAGGGGCAGGTCCCTGATGACTTTAGTAAAACTTTCTTTAATTAACTCATAAAGGGAATTTAAAATATATATATTTTTAGTAGAGGCATCAGACAGTCAAAAATCTGTATATTTAATTTCTTTACATTGGTTTTAGTCATGTTGGCTCTTCTGCAGTTACATTAGGCATTGTCCACCACCTAAAGATGCTGTTGTGCACCGAGTGCCATTACTGTTGTATTGTAAGCCGAGAACATATGTCACATCAGTGCATCAGTACGTTCTTATGAGTGGCTGGTATATTGCTGAAGGAAATTAATGCTATTTTATCATTTGTAGTTTTCATTTTTATATTTTAATTTTATTGCACATGCCTGAAGATGCTGAAAGTTGTGCATTTATTGTATGTTTTGACTTGCACTTTAGCAAAACAGAATAAACTGGAGATTTTGGTTATTCTGTAGATGTTTTAATTGCATTGTTTTCATTCTTCAGCCAATAGCCAGATGTTGTACATATGAACTGAAACAGAACTTGCAGCACATATCAAATGTAATCCAAACACATTTCCTTCACCTCTCAGAGTTGTTTACTTAGATCATTTTGCGTGGCTATATAGGTGTGTTAAAACCCTGAGCAGCTGTACAGTCTGTTAACAGGATGCCTGCTCAGTGCTGTTAAAAGAGATATTTACTCTGCTGTTTGAAAGTGAATTTGATGCCATCCTGTAATAGTGGTGCTGAAATTGAGCCGAGGTTATGTTAACAAGGCCCTGCAGCTGTGCTCACCTTGTTAAACTTGACCAGGACAAATTTCAATAAATTGAGCATATGAAACTATAAGAGACCTTCTTGAGTTCCCCTAGACGTTCATCTAAATGTCACATTCATTATCATCACAGCATATAATATTGCTGAGAAAGCTGAGCTTGTAAATGGACAATGTATTTTGCTTGCAGGCGATATAGGAGGTTATATTTCAGGACTTCTCTAAAGGTGAATAATTCCTTCATATCATGGGAAAATGCTGTTTTTTAGTATATTCGGAATGATTTCATGTTAGTATGTGTTGGTTTTTATTTATGACAAATGAATGAAGCATTGAATTAGTGAATAATGCCAATTTTATTATCAACATGCCAACATGCCAATTTTAACATGACAATTTGGTTTTTCTTTCATACCTCAAACTTGACGGGGCTCTCAGTAATGTTTCATTTACTATAGAGGTATTGATGTAATATGAGATGTTTTTCGTAAAAATAAAAATAGGTACAACTGAGACATTTGTTGACAAAAAGTTAAAGTACAGAGCTCAATATTAATGTGAATATGGAGATTATAGCTAATATTTAAATTAATTTAAATAATAACAAATACTATAAATATTTTGGATTATTATTTGATTCGTAGATATTGCTGTAATATCAGTTCATATCAAAATCTCCAACTGCTTCAGCAATCTGAAACAGAAATTAAGAGAAATTCTTTGGGAATTAGAATACAAGGATGTTTTTCTCAAAAGGAAAATCTGAGAAGTGCAAGATCGATAATCTCCATTTGTATCAGTTTACATTTCCAAACATTATTTTTGCCATTAATTGTAATAATCCAGTGAGATTTTTGTTTGCACAAGGAGTCTGACAATAGCCAGTGCTCCACACTGAGATCTGATCTCATCATCATCCAGTCCGTCTGGAATGACATGAAGAAACAGAACAAATTGAGACAGACTAAATCCAGAAGAACTGTGGCAACATCTCCAAGATGCTTCAAGAGATCTACCACATTTAAGATGTTTCATAATAGCAACACTATGAATTCAAATAGAACCATTTCACATTGCTTGAATAGTGAAGATGTCTTAAGGTACATCTGATTTATGGAATTACTGAATAGTTACCCCATTACCTTTTCACCTCAAAATAAAAACAATATTTTAACAAATAGACAACATAATTCAACATAATGTAATGTCATAGATCACTAGATCATTCCAGAAACACATAATTAGATCAATTAACCTATCCATATCCATTTATTTAATGTGTTGAAATGAGATTAAGAGCCATCTATGATAAAGAGAAAAAAAGGAGGGGTCATCTTGCCCTGGGGGACATATTACCCTATTCTCTTTGAAGAGAGAACAATATTGAATACTGCAGTTGTTATTTATAAATGTCTCCTTTAGCCTTTGGTGTGTAAATGTGAATAATCTCCACCAGAGCGCTTCGATAGTTCTCACCCAAGATTTTTCAATTAAACTCTTTCTCCCATTGCCTGTGTTTATCTAAGCCAGTCTGCCTCATTAGATGTCAGGTCTTGCTACAGTGTGTGCCAAGCTCAATTCTGAGTTTAGCATATGGAGTGCAGACCTCATGGCTTCTCCCCACGACGTTCTCCAGCGGAAGGTGTCAAGAGGGTATTGACGGCACTGTCAGAAGTTTTTGCTTAGCTAAACACAGGTCTCCTGACTGGGGCTTGTGTTGGGGTGGAGACAGCTCTTTCGATTGATAGGTGCCAACCATTTACAATGAACTCCCCTTCGCTCACCACACACACAGACACACACACTGTGGCTCACACCCCCACTGCTAGCCATCTTTCAAAACCTGGCTGTGGACCGTGAAGCTGCCACACTGCAGGGACAAGATCCCCACACATGATGTGCCGGCGCAATGCAGAAAGAGGACAAGATTCCAGCGCCCTGTGTACAGCTGTGTCCTCCGAAAGACAGGTAGAAACTTATACATTTGATTAAGTGCTGAAAAGCTAATCTGAGTGACAGTTTAATGAGTTAATGGAATAATGATGCTTTTAAGGAGTTTTACTGAGACAGCTTTGACTACCAAGCATAGATTTTTAATGCTCAACTTACTTTAAATTGTTACAATTCTTTGCACTGCAATTTAATTTACAAATCTGATTTTCACAGGGTTTTTTAAAACAACAATTTTGTTCACGGGACATATAAAGTGGTTATAATATACATTGGAAATTATACATTGGTAGATTTACTAAAGTAAATTGAAGTTTTTTTTAAGAGCAGCATTGAGAATGCCATTAACTATAGTGAAGGAGTAAATGTGGTACTTATTAAAAAGCATACATGTCCATTAAGTATGAAATTTAACATATTTAATGGTGCTTGTTAAGGTCAGCATCACTATTAGGTTAAAATTTCTTATACTTAAGGGTTGAAAGATTGCTGAAAACATTGTATTAAACATTTGGCATGCTACTCTGAATGATGATGTGAACGATTTTTCAAATTCTGCGGCATGTTGATGAGATATTGCTGTTATATCACTTTTCTTAGCAATCAGAATTAAGATTTTCACCTGGTCGACAATAAAACGGAGGGAAATCTCATAAATTTACATGGAAGGATTAAACAGACATTAATTGACCCCAGGCTTACATAGGGACCAAAATGCCCTAGAAATCTGGTGGTCAAAATAATACGGAGCCACCCAGAACATGCTCATAAGCACATAGTGATATGCTAAAACCAGAATGCAATAGCAACTACATGGCAACACCTTGCGGTAAACACTCATAACACCCTAGATGGACAAAACCCACTTAGATTTTCTTCTGAAAAAAAAAATCTAATGCATATCATGAGCATGTACAGTATGAGCTTGTGCATATGTGTATTAGGATAGGTCGAAAACGTATTTAAAACTAGTTTAAAGATATTGAAAGACCCAGTGAAAAAGAGTTGCATTGGATCAAAAAGGCTTTGCATGCAATTCCTTCTTCCTGGGTAGTCTACCTACAGCCACTTCCTTCCTCATCTACTCTTGGCCGGTTTCCTTCTTTCCCCCTGCCACGCGCTGCCATCTCTGCTGTGCCAGATAGATGGGCTGTGCTGGGCTGCTGTGTTTGCTGCAGTTTACCTGTTCACCCAAGAAAGATACACTGAAACATTAAATTTTATGAGCAACACAGAAAGTATGAGGAAATTATTGTATAAAAACTAGACTCAGTATTCCTTACAGTCAGTCAGCCAGCAGTTTTTTTTTTGTTTGTTTGTTTTTTTGTGGCAAATAATGGAATATATTTATGTGTATTTAATATACAATAATGTACAATGTACAATGCTAGCTAAGGAATTAACTATGAGTCTGCCATTTTATTCCACCACTGAATGTTCATGACTTTAAAAAAAAACAAAAATGTCAGAATTCTCTTATGAATTATGCACATGGACTGTTGCTGACCAGATTAAATTAGTGTGAGTGTGAAAAGTGTGTTTTAAAAGGAATTTATTGACGGTCAACGTGAATAACGGCAAATGATATAAGATGAAAGATCATTATTGATGGAACAGAAGCTCATAACTTAGAGAGAATTTTAGAATTTGTTTCTGCGCAGGCGCACTGCGTGCACAGGTGGTCGTGTCTTCATAGGGCAGTGCTGCTTCTGCTCAGCGCTCTGGATCTCCTTCTGACTTTTTACCATGAACAGTCACGATTCTAAACGCTTGATTCTGTAACTGCTTCTTAAATGGGCTCATCGGAGTGCATGAAACAGAACTTCTCTGTCTCAGAGTGAGTTACTGGATGCATTTCTTGGCAAAAAAAACAAAAAAAAAACTACAGATGCTTCAAAATGAGCATCCTTTTATTTATTTTTTTTATTTTATTTATTTATTTATTTTTTAATGCATTCGTCTAGCTTGCAGTTGGGTGTACCATAAACAAGTTTACTCTGTTTAAGACCGCAGTTCAACTCAACTTCGCGCACTCGCAGTTTCGTACAAAGCCTATTGATTGGCAGCGTTTTGTCGCGTAGCGTTGTGTCGTGCCTCTAATTTTCGGTTTACATGCAGGTTGGTTTTTCTAAGCTATACATTTCCGCAGAGATCCATTGAACTCTGATGTCTCTTCTTTAACTTCAGGGGAATGAGGAAGCCTTCAGACATGAGTCCGCGACGCCTGTCAGACATCAGTCCTCAGATCAGACAGCTGAAATCGCTTGTCATTGATGAAGATCTAAGTGAAGAATTGAAGTCGTCGAGATCGGTGGAGTACATCAACAACGCATCCATAGAAGAGCGGATCCTGAGGATCACTGGTTACTATGGCTATGAGCCCTGGAACGCATCTCTTAGAGGTAGTACACTTGATTCATGCTTGTGTTTGTAAGTTAAATGTAAAGAATTAAATTAATAATATATGAGTTAAGGGCATAGAACTATAAGAGAGCCCATACAGTACCCTTATGGTTCCTTAACCTTAAGGGGATAGTCCACCCAAAAATGGAATTTTTCTCATAATTCATTTATCTCAGCTTGTATGACGTTCATCTTTGGAACATAAAAATATATATTGAAGAATGTTTGGCAAACAGTTCATGAAGAACACAAAATATCTTTTCTTGTGTTCCACAGAAGAAAGAAATGTAGACAGGTTTGTAAGAGTGAGTGAATGATGACAGAATTTTAATTTTTAGGTGGACTATCTCTTTAACTTATATAGTATCCCATATAGAAATAAAATAGTATTATATGAATTTCGTCTTATTGCATTGTATAACTTTTACATGCATTATGTAAGTGCTGTTTGCATTGCTTGACACTTGAAATAATCTGGTTGACTCCTTCCTTAAAAATTTAAAGGTGGCTTAAAGGTTAAAACAAGGATTGTTTCTTCTTGCTTTTCATCAAGCTGCTTGTCCCGTCTACAAATCTGGATCTTTGATCATTTTTTTCTTTTTTTTTATATATATGAGAGCTGAACATCTATGCTTTATGAGGTAAACACATCGATCAAAGACCAGCTTCACACCCCTGCATCAATTCGAGCTCCTCTGCAACCCCACGCACAAACATTTCTTTGTGACCGCACTTTATAATACTGTTGACACAGGCACAGGCAACAAAATCTATAACCCATTTGATAAACAGCTGAGTCAGTTCATTTTTAAACAAAGAGCCCTTTCAGTTACTTTCTATATGTAAATACTGTACACAGTAAAAAACAAAAATGCAATATTTATGACCCCTTTTATTTAAATAAATAAATAAATAAATAAACCTTGCATATTCTGCAAATGTTTGTTTAGCAAATGGGACCCCTGATGTATCTATTGTTGTTGAGCTGAGCACTGTAGCCTGAGTTATGATGTGCAGCTCTGTCAGTGGTTCTACTATGCATGAGAAGGTAACTGAGTCATACCCCAGTTTTGTTGAGTCATCAGGGGCAGATGAGGTCTCTCTCTCAATACTCATTTCCATTCCTCCACTGACTGCATCATAGCATAAGACTTGTGTGCACTCTCATGCACAAGTTAAACTTATATGAACATGATTGATCGACTTGTTAGTCACATTAGGATAAAGAAAAAAAAAATCCAATTTTATTTTTAAATCATTGAGGAAAGATTTAAGTCATGATGACATAACATTCACTTTATTGATATAGTATTTTATACCAGTCTACATGAAATTGTAACAGTAAAAAGTTTTTTTTTTTTTTTTTAAATCCTGTGAATACAGTTGCAGCAGTTACAAATATTCAATTTTAACAGATTCTCCAAAGAAATAGTTAAGTATAGTAGTGAAGTAAAGATGTTGAGCCTTTTAGAGCGTTTAGAGCGTTTTAAGTAGATCATTCATCATCAATGTTAGAGTTCAAATGATGCAACAGGGCATCTTTAAAACTTAATAGTGAGAGAATAATTCCTCCAGCTCTGCCAAATGTGTGTAATAAAAAAATATGGTTTGACATTGCTTTTTTTACATCATACAGCAGTCGATGGAGAGATGGTCAGATGGATGTGCATGTGAACCTGTCCACAAACGCCAAATAAACGCTATAATGGTGGATTTCTAGGATAATTACTTCCACTTCACCATCACCTTCAATTGATACCTGGGTCAATGTGTGCAGCACTGAACTGGCACTCAGATCACATTAACTATCCCAGACTGTGGTCTGTGGTGTGACTATGATAATGAGACACTTGTTCTGTTGACTGACTGCTACTCGGGGACAGTCTGTCTGCCTCCTTGTCCTTTTTGCACTGACAGTTCTGTCCTTTAGACCGGGCAGGTTCTGGCCAGTACATGCTAAATCTCCTCTTACAGGCCATGAGGGCAAAAGTATGGTATATAAAGAAGAAATGAGAATCGTTGTAATACAATTAATGTATGTATGCAGTAGGAAAAACTGTGTTGCATCTTCAGTACCATGGACAGCAATACATTCTTCATATATCTTGTGTATTGCTTCGAGCTATCTAATGTTCTTGTATCTTGCTTTATACTGTTGTAATGTTCAAAAAAAAGCCTAAGGATGAGTCAGAAATTTTGTCTGTGATAAATGACATCACGCCACTAATATGGAGGTCTGTTTCCACCTTGGAGTAAGAACACTTTGACTTTATTTCTTGCTATTGCTTTTTTTATCTCACATTTGTGACCATATTTTTTATAACTGAAACTCTTTATATATGTTATTAGACAGTACTGTTTAAAAGTTTGGTGTAAGAAAGATTTATTTTTGAGAGAAATTAATATTTTTTTTTTCTGTAAGGATGCATAGAATTTATTAAATGTAAAGACATTTATAATGTTACAAAATATTTCTGTTTTAAAATACATGCTGTTCTTCTAAACTTATTAATTTATATGTACAATTTAATATGTTATAATTTAAACATATTAAAGCAACCTGAAAACAGCACAACAGAGATAATATTAAGAAATGTTTTTGAGCACCAAATCAGCATATTGCAATAATTGCAGAAATGTCAGCTTTGCCATCACAGGAAAAAAGTTAAAATTTAAAATATATAAAAATAGAAACTATTTATTTAAAATTGTAATAATATTTCAAAATATTACTGTTTTCACTGTATTTTTTAATCACATAAATGCAGCCTTAGAGAGCATAAGAGACTTCTTAAAAAATTCTTACAGACCACAATCTTTTAATTGATAGTGTATCTATAATTACCTATTTTATTTTTACTATGATAATAAACAATGCTCTCAGAAAAGAGCTTAACTTGTATTGACTCCAGAACATTGCTTGATTCCTGCTGTCATGTTTCATATTTACGTTTTCAACATTACAAAGGTGCTAGCTGTGAGCTGTCCTACTAAAGTTACAGTTCTGAAATGATATTATTACATATCTCTCATGTACTGCATTTCAGATTTGTCAGCATCAGCTTTGATATGCAAATTTCTCCTATAGTTTTGCACGAAAGTTTATTGCTAAAAAAAGGAGGTGGTGATGCAATTAAATGCCTGTGGCTATGCTTATGACTTGTATTATGCAATTAAATTGTCTGTATCTGCAGGGGAGGAACAGTCCAACAGCGAGAAGGTGGAAGTGAAGGTAGATGGCCATTCTGCCACAGAAACAGTCAAATCAGATTGTAGGAACAGGCTGCAGAGGCTCCGCTGCTGTATGCATATGACTGCAGTCCACCTGCGCAGAGCACTGTGGGGTGTCGCTGTGGTGATCTGCATCTGTGTTTCTTGGTCAGGTTGCACTCAGTTGGCCAAAATAACGGTCAGACGGTTGAATGTCCCATTCACCCTCACTTGGTTCTCCACCTCCTGGAACTGTGCCATCTTCCCTCTTTACTACCTGGGTCACCTATGCTGTAGCAAGGACAGACAGACTCCTAGACAGCGCTTCAGGTGAGATGGGTTGTGTTTCTTTTCATGCAAGGAGATATGATTCTGTGACCTATGAAACTTCACTGCATTTCAAAATGAGAACCCTTTGCAAAAGTGCTGCACTGTGTAATAGTTGTTGACTTTGCGGTTTTGTTGGGCTAGGCTGCTTAGATATAGGATTTGACACTAGCCTCATTTTCTTAACAGTGTCCCATGATGGCATTTTTTTGTCTTTTGTGAGTTCAGCACAAAAGATTTTTTAAAGGTTAACTGAGCAGCACTTTTGAAAGTCGTGTAATTTAATGAAACCAGGGTTTCCCTAATTGGATTGTTGGTTTTTAATTTTCATCTAGTTACTAGTTCTTCTTCATAAAGTCATTATGAAATCTAAACCTACTTACTTTATTGTTCCAGGGCTTAATGTGCACATCTTATTGCATTCATTGGTGAATTTTATTTCTAAGGGAAAACAATGTTTGACTTTGTAATCTGTCATCAAAATATAATTACTTGTTCCCCCTCTAAAACAACTTTTGCCAGATGTTGGTTAATGTTACACATTATACAAAGGCTTTTTTGGCTACTGTTGTAAATAATGTAGTTTTTTAAATATCTTGCCTATTTACTGTAGTAATTTATTGATATAAATGAATAAATGAATATGATAATGTCACGGTTCTCTGGGAGCACAGAGCGAGGAGTCATGGAGATTTCACACAAAGGGAGTCTTTAATAATCCAACAACTAGGAACACAGGGAGCGTAGGAGACACAGAACACAAGGAATGACGTTTAAGAACCAACAAACACTAACTGAATGGACACTACCTTAAATACACAGACAATTACGGGACTAACGACTAGACACACCTGAACCAAATGACATAATGAACTGGAGACAGAAACTGGGTCACGGAGCACATGGGGAGTAAAAACACACACAAGACAGTCCAAAACCCTGGAGGACGGACACCCGGGAGGGGGCCGGCAGACAGAAACCAGGGAGGCAACGTAGGAGGGAGGAGCCAGGGAGGAGGAATGGCCGCCGACTCCAGGGGGCCGACCAACAGCGGCGGAGCAGGTGGTGGAGGAGCCAGAGGCGGAGACGGAGAGCGAACGAGCCAGGGGGATGCCGAGGATCCGCGGGGCCAGGGTGGAGCCTAGGGCTCTGTCGACCGAGGCAGAGGCCGAGATCCGGAGATCCGCGGAGGAGCCGGAGCGACTGAGGACCAAGGTGGAGCTGGCGGGAAGAAGGAGCCCAACGGAGCCGGTGGGACGAGGCACAGCCAGAGGAGAGGAGTCCAGAGGCGATGGTGGGTCGACGCCTGACCAAGGCGGAGCCAGAGAGACGAGGGAGCCCGGTGGAGCTGGTGGATCGACAGGTGACGGTGGAGGCGAGGGAGCTAGGAGCCGAGGTGGAGCCGCTGGGTCTACGGACCGAGGCGGAGTCCGGGCCTCGGAGGCGGAGGCGAGGGATACTCCAGCCCTGGCGACGCTTGAGGAGGGCAGTCCCGCAGGGCTCGCACCATACAGATAGGGGGCTGAGGGCGAGCGGAGGGGCTGCCAGACGACAGCGGTGGAGGAGGCAGGAGCGAGTGGGAGGGCAGGCATTTGTGAGCCTCCTCTGGGCTGAACAAGGGAACAAGATGACACTCTGGAATATCGGGCTCTGGAGGGCACTCTCGAGGAGCAACCACTGGAGGTTAGGGAGCCCCCTCTGGGCTGGACATGGGGACCAGAGACGAAGGAGGACTGTATGGGACCAGCGGGGACGACGGAGAGAGGAGAGGGGGCAGATTGATCTCCAGATCAGTTTCCCGGTCTATCAGGTCCCCTTCCAAATCCAGCAGCCCCAGATGTATAATCACCTCACCCTCAGCCACAGTACAGGGGCTGAGCTCCACTCCGCACTCACACCGTCCACGGCTTACTCCCTCGTGGTGGGCACTGTCGCCGGTTCTCGCACCTGGTCTGACGGGTTGGGCTCAACTTCCGGGGCGATCCTCTGCTCAGTTGCTCGGCTATGCGCTGGCTCACAGATTGCAGCGGGAATAGGCTCTCCATCATCGGTGGGCTCGGGCTGATGCTCCGCACTGTGGGGAGTTGGTGGGCTGGGCTCTGGGTCAGGAGTGGATTCAGTGAGATCATCCATGGAGAAGATGGTAAATGGCGATCCGTTTCTCGCCAGAGTCCACTCCACGAAGGCGGTGAAATCCTCTCAAGGACCATCTTCAGACGACAGCGCTCTACTCGCGGTGTTCAGGCTTGCATCATAGAATGAGCAGAGCGTGTCGTCTGGGTAGCTGGTGGCATTAGCTAACAAGAGGAACAGTCTGGTATGGTCCTCGAGAGATCAGTCCCCCTGCTCCAGCAGGAAGAGGAGGAATTCGGGCCGGACGAAGAGATCCATCAGGAAACACACAACGGAAACAAAAAACCGAGTGAAACGAGAAATAAAACGGAGGGTACAAACGGAGGTAACTGTTTTAGTCGGTTCTTCTGTCACGGTTCTCTGGGAGCACGGAGCGAGGAGACGTGGAGATTTCACACAAAGAGAGTCTTTAATAATCCAACAACTAGGAACACAGGGAGTGTAGGAGACACAGAACACAAGGAATGACGTTTAAGAACCGACAAATAGTAACTGAATGGACACTACCTTAAATACACAGACAATTACGGGACTACCGACTAAACGCACCTGAACCAAATGACATAATGAACTAGAGAAAAAAAACTGGGTCACGGAGCACATGGGGAGCAAAAACATACACAAGACAGTCCAAAACCCTGACAAATAATATATATAAATATAATAAAAGTTACAGCAGTATTAGCAAAAAAAGCTTCAAAAGCTGTACAATGTTCTTTTACCATGATTGAAAGAATGCCCTTATACTCAACAAGGCTGCATATATTTGATCGAAGTACAGTAAAAACAGTAATATTGTGAAATAGTATTACAATTTAAAGTAATTGTTTCTATTCTAATATATTTTAAAATGTCATTTATACATTATACAAAGCTGAATTTTCAGTAGCCATTACTCTGGAGTCTTCTGGAGACAATAAACATAAAATTTATCAAGAGCAATTTTTGAAGGGGACGCAAATAATACAGCCAAAATTGTACTTGTAAGGATAAATATGTGTACACAGCATGTGTACACAGCATGGAGACCATGTTTAAATATGAGTTCAGTTCATATGGTTCACCACACGGTCATATTATAATTATTATTTTGCGTCCTCCATAGTATTTTAGGTTTCGTCTGGGACCGAGTACGTCTCTTTAGAAATTCAACCGCATTAAGCCCACTGATCTGCCACTTAACATCATATTGAGCAAAACCCAGCACATCTACAATATTAGCCTAATATCAGTTCACACACAGGCTTATCGCCGTGTTAGTTGTAGTGGGTGACAAGCTACGGTATTAAGCTTGGTAACCTTATAAATTGTTCATAGAAAATACATCGGATACCATCATTTTTTTGTCATGACTAATTTATTAATGATCCAGCATCATCTGTATTAAAGAGAAAGAATAATTTCACCCGATATTTAAAGAGAATAAAATAGCCTTGACCGCCTAATTACTTACACATAACTACTGAGGAACTAGTAGTCAACTGCGGAATCTCTCCCACCGGACTCGTGTGTGTATCGGTAAAAGGGGAAAGCAGGCAGTGAACCAAACCACTGTGAGGCAAGGGAAGGGGAATCAAAACATTTCTGAATTTAAAATGCATTTTGCATTTATTTTGTTTTACTACTTACACAATTATTTTAAGTATATGTCCATTATATCATCTTCAATACACAGAGTCGCTTGTAATGAAATTTTTAGAGGGGATAACCCTCAGATAGGGGGGGTCCTGTCCCCCCTGGGATTTACGCCTATGTCTCCAGTGTCACATGAACCTTCAGAAATCATTCTATTATACTGTGGAAACATTTATAGTTTAATATTTTTAAATATTTTTGTGGAAACTGTGATACATTTTTTCAGGAATTTTTTTTTTTTTTCAATTAAAAAGTTTTCTTTCAAAAATCTTACTGACCCTGAACCTTTAAATGGTGTTGTTGGACACTTGTTGGCTTTTTTCTTAACTTTACAAAATAAATAAATAAATAAACTGTAAAAAAAATAATAATAATAATAAAAAAAATAATATATATATATATATATATATATATATATATATATATATATATATGTATATAGTAGTGGTAATTACATATAATATATATATATATATATATATATATATATATATATATATATATATATATATATACATAGATACATGCATCAAAATAATTTTAAGCATTAGACTATTTAATTAATTAGATAATTAACCATTTGACTTTAGATCAAACATCTTTTAGATCTATAGAAACTTCCATTCAGTTAGGTGTGTCTAAATATTTGGCACTCTCTGTTACATATATGTGTATTGGAAATGTCAGTATGATAAATTATGGTATGATACATTATTTGCATGTGTGGATTCACAACAGAGAGTGTTGTCAGTTCTTGGGAGATGACGAGCTGTCCCTGAGGATGCTGCTTTCTCGCATGGCTCCTTTTGGAGTGCTCTGGACTCTCACCAGCTACCTGTACTTGCAAGGCCTTCGCAGAATTCCTGCCACTGATGCCTGTGCCCTTTTCTGCTGTAGTCGTGCCTTTGTCTTCCTAATATCCTGGATTGTCCTGCGGGATCGCTTCATGGGAGTGCGGGTGAGTCTGTGATATATAAATAGATCGTCTCAGGTTACGCATATAACCATGGTTCCCCGAGAGGGAACGAGATGCTGCGCCCCCTAGGGGGCTCTATGGGGAATGCAGTCTGCATGACCGGTGTCTGAAACCCGTGTGAAACAACGCCAATCTATTGGCCCACATGGCCCATGACATCATAGGCGGGGTGCCCGGAAGTATAAGAGGGCACCTGCTGAATACGTCATCCACTTAGCTTTCTGAAGGAGACGTAGACAGGCAGGCCGAAGGCATGGCAAGGGGGCACAGCGTCTCGTTCCCTCTCGGGGAACCATGGTTACATGTGTAACCTGAGACGTTCCCCTTCTAGGGAACTCCACGCTGTGCCCCCTAGGGGGCAATATGGGGAACGAAATCCAACCACGCCGTGCCGAGGCGCATGCCTGTCCTGATGGGAGAACACCAAGGAAGCGTCATACATACACCTAAGCCTAGCCTTAGAAAGGGGCCATGCCACTGACACCACAGGCCGCTCACACAAGTTTACAGAAATGGGGGAACCTGAATAGATCAAGTGGAACATCCCACCCAAGTTAAGAGCACAGCTATCCTCAGATAGCTATGCTATATGAGCAGAACTAGCCTGGATACACAAGACCACTGAAGAGTCTAACTAGAAAGCCTCAGAGGAGCTCAAGAGATTGCTACTTAAATCCCAGGTAAAGAGAGTAGCTACTGAGCTAGAACACAGCTATCCTCAGATCAGATCAGATCAGATCAGGTCTTATGAAGGCTTGTGGACCAGAATAACATAGCTTATATAGCCTTCCTACAGAGCTGCCTAGACCACAGAGAGTGGGCCATCTACTTACAACCCTAGCAGGGGAGATAGCATTGTATAGGCAAAGGCTCAAGGAGACCGCTACTTAAAGACCATAAGAAGGGGAGCAGTCACTGAGCTAGCACATAGATATCCTCAGATAGCCATGTTCCTAGGAAGGGCTACCGGAAGGGGGACTGACTGAAACTACCCAGATCACAAAGAGTGGGCTGTCTACTTACGACCCAAGAGGTGAGACAGCATTGTGTAGGTAAGGGCTCAAGAGACAGCTACTTAAAACCCTAAACAGGGGAACAATCACTGAGCTAGCACATAGCTATCCTCAGATAGCTAGGCTCTAGGAAAGGGGACCACTCTATAAGAGGGCTCACTGCAACTGCAGTAGAAGACAGCTAACCACAGATAGCTGTATTCAGGTAAGCCCGTCCTGCTATAACAATGGCTGGAATATAATCACCTACAGATGGCTATACCAAGGAGGACCCCAATCCTTGTCAGTCCTAGCGTAGATAGCCTTCCTGCAAGCTGCCCAGACCACAGAGAGTGGGCTATCTACTTACAACACTAGCAGGGGAGATAGCATTGTGTAGGCATGGGCTCAAGGAGACCGCTACTTAAAGATCCTAAAAAGGGGAGCAGTCACTGAGCTAGCACATAGATATCGTCAGATAGCTATGTACCTAGGAAGGGCTACCCGAAGGGGGACTGGCTGAAACTACCCAGACCACAAAGAGTGGGCTGTCTACTTACGACCCAAGAGGTGAGACAGCACTGTGTAGGTAAAGGCTCAAGAGACCGCTACTTAAAACCCTAAGCAGTGGTTTTCACGATCACTGAGCTAGCACATAGCTATCCTCAGATAGCTAGGCTCTAGGAAAGGGAACCACTCCATAAGAAGACTCACCGTAACTGCAGTAGAAGACAGCTAGCCTCAGATAGCTGTATTCAGGTAAGGCTGACCTGCCATAATGGCTGGAATATAACCACCCTCAGATGGTTATACTGAGGAGGTCCCCAGTCCATGTCAGTTCCACATTAGGCTAGCTAAGCACCGTGTTATTGACCAGGAGCTCACAAAAGGGAGATCCGGACCCTCCGTAAATGATTCGCTAAAGAGCGAACACATAAACATCATAGTCAGTGATCAAAGCCTGATGTAAGCTGAGGCCATAACACTAGAGGGCTGGACACAGCTATCCTCAGATAGCAGTTCACTCAGATAAGGCTGAAGATAGCCCAGACCACGGAAGTGGACCATCTATGTAAAACCCTGAAGGGGAGACAGCACAGTCCATGCAAGGGGCTCACATAAGACCTTTTTTTTTGTTTGTTTGTTTGTTTTTTAGCAGTCTCCAAGCTGGAACACAGCTATCCTCGAATAGCAGATTCCTAGACAAAGACTTCAGCGCTTAATTTGGGAGAACTTGTGCCAAGGGGAACCCAACCTAGTTAAGGAGCCAGGCTAGAACATGGCTGCCCTCAGACCGCCATATTCCAGAACAAAGTAAGCCGGGCTGGAGCATAACCATCCGCAGACAGCTACACTCTGGCTTAACACAGGAAGAGACATTCCCCATAACCACTCTAGGTGCTGAAAACCCTGGGAGAGAAAACTCGCAAGTCTATCTCCACAGAGCATAAAAATATATTCATGCCCAGCGAGGCTCTCCACACACAAAAACATGCATATTAGAGAGGGACAGCCGAGCTGAATATAGCTCCGCCCACGATCCCGCAGTATCAGGGCTGAAACGACTCCATGCTCACACTTCATCGTCATAACAACCCAGTAGTATCGGTGATATCCAACAACCCGTTTAGAGAGGGTGTGTGGATCTCGCAGATCATGACTGAGAAACTGTGTCGCGAGACGCAAACGCTTTGTTCCGCATCCCTCGGGATGCACACACTTTCCACACCGCTCACCTGCCTTGGTCTCTCACATGCACTTCAAACAGACGGCTCCCGAAGACAGCAAAGAGGATGACGTATTCAGCAGGTGCCCTCTTATACTTCAGGGCACCCCGCCTATGATGTCATGGGCCATGTGGGCCAATAGAGTGGCGTTGTTTCACACGTGCTTCAGACACCGGTCAAGCAGACTGCATTCCCCATAGAGCCCCCTAGGGGGCGCAGCGTGGAGTTCCCTAGAAGGGGAACTATAAAAAGCTTTAATTATGGTTATATTGTTGTGTGCAGTTGCAAAAAAGTCTATAATGGATTTTTACTTTTTATCATAATGTACTTTCTTCCATTTAATCACAGATTGTGGCAGCCATTTTAGCTATTGGGGGCATTGTTATGATGACATATGCCGATGGTTTCCACAGCTATTCTGTGATTGGCATCTCCCTTGTAGTTGGTTCTGCATCAACAGCAGCTATATACAAAGTAAGATGGGATTATAAAGCACAACAAACACATCTTAGACTGTCATACACCATTGACCTGCTATTTCAGAGATGTTCCAAATAACATTTAATTATTTTATTCTCTCTTCGTCTGTAGAGAAATCTGTAAGTGTAAATATGTTTCTTCAGGTTCTGTTTAAGCTTGTTCTGGGTAGTGCAAAGCTGGGTGAAGCAGCTGTGTATCTTACTGTCCTCGGTGGAGCTAATTTGGTCTTCATTAGCGCTGTACCTCTGATCCTGCTTCTCATGGGGGCTGAGGACTTTGTTCCACCTAGAGATTTGCCATGGCCTAGCATCTGTGGCATGTCCGCTCTTCTGCTGGGTAAGAGGTTGGACAAAAATACACAGACACAAACTTCTCTTATCCACACGAATTGAATCTGTGCCATCAGAATGACAGTTAAAGCAGCTGATAAAATATCACAGTAATCCACAAGTAATCCACACAACTCCAGTCCATCAATTAACATCTCCTGAAGTGAAAAGCTGTGTGTTTGTAATAAACAAATCCATCAAGACATTTTTAACTTCAAACCTTTTCTTTGGTTGCTCTTTTAGTGTTCAACTTCCTCTTGAGTTTTGGTGTTCTGATAACACTTCCTACTCTGATTTCTCTGGGCGTCGTCCTCAGTGTGCCTCTCAATGCTGGTGAGTCATAATAGAGCCACTTTGTTATTTTTAAAGTATTATGTTGTTACAAATTTGTATGTGATTGTTTCCTCTGTAATACACAAAAGGTGATGTTAGGCATTATATATTATATATATATATATATATATATATATATATATATATATATATATATATATATATAAAACAGCATGAAATTTTGTAAATATTTACTGAAATATAATTTCAGACTTGAAATATGGGATTTTATGTTTTGTTGTTGTTGTTTTGTCATTCTGGGAGTTTGACAACCCTTATTTATTTTCATTGTATGAGAAACAACACAGTGTGAACATACTGTTAAACATTTCCTTTTGTGTTTCATGGAAGAAAGTAAGCCATACAGGTCTGGAACAACATATGGCTGAGTAAATGATTTTTGAGTAAATTACATGTTTTATTATTATTTTACTCCCTTACCCCATAATATAAACTACTGTTCAAAATTTGAGCTCAGTAAAATGAGACGTGTCTCCTATGCACACCAAGGCTGCATTTATTTGATCAAAAATATAGTAAAAACAGTAATATTGTGAAATAGTAGTACAATTTAAGATAACCGTTTTGTATTTTAACATATTTTAAAATGGAATTTATTCATGTGATCTCAAAGCTGAATTTCCAGCACTACACCAGTCTTCAGTGTCACATGACCAGTCAAAAATCTCCTAATATGCTGATTTGGTGCTCAAGAAACATTTCTTATTATTATCAGTGTTAAATGAAGTTGTGCTGCTTCATATTTTTGTGGAAACCAATAAACCTATTTTTTTTTTCATGATTCTTTGATAATTAGAATTTAATAATTTGAATTTATTTGAAATACAAATATTTTGTAACATTATAAATGTCATTTCTGTAACTTTTGATCAATTTAATGCATCCTTGCTGAATAAAAGTATTAAATTCTTTCCAAAAAAAAAAAAAAAGTTTGAATTGTAGTGTAAATATCAAAGAATTCATATAGTTTAAATGTTTTCCAAATAGCCCTGATTACATTAGCATCTTGGTGTTTCAAGACTAAAATATTCAAATGTTTAAAGGGATAGTTCACCCAAAAATTAAAATTCTGTCATTAATTTCTCACCCTCATGTCATTCCAAACCCGTAAGACCTTCGTTCATCTTCGGAACACAAATTAAGATATTTTTGATGAAATCTGAGAACTTTCTGACCCTGCATAGACAGCAACGCAACTGACACGTTCAAGGCCCAGAAATATAGTAAGGACATTGTTAAAATATGTGACATCAGTGGTTCAACCTTAATTTTATGAAGCTACGAGAATACTTTTTGTGCGCAAAGAAAACTGCTGATTCAGGAGCCGGCTGTCTGATGCAGAATCTGGATGCTCCGTGGCTTGTTTGCAAGCATAGCAATGCACATGTATGCGTCTTCGTCTTGGTACTGTCATGTAAACACGCATAGAAGATGGAAGAGAAGAAATTGTTGAATAAAGTTGTTATTTTTGTTTTCTTTGAACACAAAAAGTATTCTTGTAGCTTCAAAAAATTATGGTTTAATCACTGATGTCACATGGACTATTTTAATGATGTCCTTACTATGTTTGTGGGCCTTGAACGTGTCAGTTGTGTTGATGTCTATGCAGGGTCAGAAAGCTCTCGGATTTCATCAAAAATATTTTAATTTGTGTTCTGAAGATGAACGGAGGTCTTACAGGTTTGGTACGACATGAGGGTGAGTAATTAATGACAGAATTTTCATTTTTGGGTGAACTATCCCTTTAACTGTAATACCTGAGTGACCAACAAAAATCTTTCATACTCCAGTCATAGATCACTACATGTGTGAGATCCAGCTCAACAGTGTACGCATCATTGCGGTGTCCATCATTTGTTTGGGCTTTCTTTTGCTCTTACTACCTGAGGATTGGGACCAGTGTCTGCCACAGTTAAGATCAATGCTGTACAACCGAGAAGAGCCACAAGAGAGCGCCAGAGACAAACACTCAGAGACGCTTCACATCAGGCCGAGAGAAGCTAAGAACTGCAACTCCAAAACTACTCCCAGTGTCCACTGACTCTGCATTTTATTCATTCCAAAAGCTCCCAATGGGCACCAAATTACTTTTTTCCACATTTGAGGCAATTTCGATGTACTGCACATCAAACTGAATAGCAACAACTGAATAGAGATGAAAGTTGCTAGGGATCCATAAAGGAGGGTGCTATAGATCAGAAGATAATTCTATGCAAAGCTTTAGGATTCGATTGGTTCACTTGTTACACAGTTATTGAGTTAATAACAAGCAAGTTTGTGTTTCCACAGTGTCTTGTGTAGATTTGTATATTTCATTGTTGCTTCGTGTGTTGAATGAAGTACCTTTGTATATTGCCAGTATCTCCACTGCTGACACATTGTCACACTCTTCAGCATAACATAATACTCCTGATATGAGCCATAATCTCACACTGGTTCTCTATACTCTGCATATGTATTTGACAGTGTTATGGCCTCATATAATCTGAAAGAAAGGCTACACCAATAGATTGCATTATATCTCTATCAGTGGCAATACTTGGTTCATATATTCCTGTGGAATTAAGGCTTAATGTAAACCTTTGTAAGGATTTTTGTTACTTCTTAATAGCAATAATAAAGAATGAATGTATATACTATGCATATTGTAGCATTCCTTAATATATATATATATATACAGTATATATATATATATATATATACACACACACACAAACACCCACATTTACAAAAAAAAAATAAATTACCATTTAAAAAATAAACAAAACTATTTATCACCAAGGACAAATTAAAGTGATCAAAAGTGACAGTAAAAAAGTATACATTTACAGACGGTTTCTATTTCAAATAAATTCTGTTCTTTTTGAATGTTCTAATCAAAGACTCTTGAAAATAAATACATCACTGTTTTCACAAAGATGTGACACAGCACAACAGTTTATTTACAAAAAGACATGTTACTTGCGCCAAATCAGCATATTTAAATGATTTCTGAAGGATCATGTGACACTGAAGTAATCAGTAGCCCCTCACTGCAGAACAAAGATCCAGGGGGCGGGGTTGGATCCACATCTAGGGGGTGGAGATGGTAGGTTTAGGAATGGAGATGGGTGGGTTTAGAGATCAGGAGGTGGAGACAGGAAGGTTTAGGTATATGTAAGATCTTGTGTTCTGCAGTGAGGACCATCTCGAAGTAATGGCTGCTGAAAATTCAGCTTTGCACACATTTAAATTATAAACATTTAATATTCCATATTATTACTCTTTTTACTGTATTTTTGATCAAATAAATGTAGCCTTGGTGAGCATAAGAGATTTCCTTCAAAAACATATGCATTCATATATTATAAATAAAACATACACAATCAGTCATTTGTAATTTTAATAGAAATTTGCTACAGGTTTTGTTTAAATATATAAAAACAAAATTTCACATAATTTTACACATCACTTCAGAGCCATACACAGAGATTTCATATAGAGAATGTGCCTTATAGAAGCAGACAAATGTTTTTAGGACAAAGGATTATTTTAACTCTCCTGCTACATCATAGTATTAAAAAAATTATTGCAATACAATGCAAGAAACAGTAAGCACAGATAGAAAAAAAGCATGCAATGACAGACCTAACAAAATGCCTTCCCATTTTGCAATTAATTAAAAAACTGTGCTATGCTGAAAGCAATGTTTAAACAATGATATCCAGTGATTTTCATATGACCTGAATACAAAAAAGGTATACAATTAGAGACTTTTCACCCTTTCTTTATAATAAGTAAAAAAAATAAAAGATACTGGCATCAAGAAGATGTGCTTTTCTATACATAAAACTTCATTAAAGACTGAAGGCACATGATATATTGAATGTCAGTGCACATTTCTTTTTAAGGAAGCTCAACAACCCCCAAAAGCTAAAACCTGTACTCATGACTTTTAAAGAAGACTTTAAGTGGTAACAAAAAAAAACAAAAAAAAAAACACAAAGGAATGGGAACAGAGTCTGATTTCCCTTCAGCTGCAGTGGAACCTGTAACCCATCTCTCTCCATTAACTTGTTTGTCCTACACGAGGTATGATTTCCAAATTTTTTTGAAATGTAAAACCTTTCAGAATAAGCCAAAGTATGATTTTGGATTAATCAAAATTTTGTTCTGCAGAAATAAACAATCAATATAGAGAGACCACAGAATAATATCCCTGTCTAAATGATGTCTTTCTGAGCTGTTCTAGTGGACCGATGGAAATAAAAATAGACCAAAAGAAGAAGAACAAGTATTAGAAGTGAGAAGAGGAACATAAAGGTGACATATCCCCCGTAAGGCATCAGTGGCGTGTCTGGAGCTTCAGCGGGAATCATGTTGGTCAGGTTAAGCATGTAACCTAATGTCCAGCCTGCATCACTGTCTCCTATCTGCACATAGAGAGCAGTTGATACACAATAATCTCATTTTCCATATTCCCAAAATAAAAGTATGCAATTATTAATAGTATCAAATTTATTTTATTTTTAATTCATTTTAATTAAATTATGAAAATGAAATTATTGTAATAGTATTTTTGAACAATATATATTGCTTTATCATTTTCTTTTTAACCTTTCAATG
Organism: Spinibarbus caldwelli; assembly: GCA_039654775.1. Classification (NCBI taxonomy): domain Eukaryota; kingdom Metazoa; phylum Chordata; class Actinopteri; order Cypriniformes; family Cyprinidae; genus Spinibarbus; species Spinibarbus caldwelli. The sequence continues at coordinate 10,339,260 of CM077256.1, read as the reverse complement.
TAACATTTTAATTTACACCATGCTTACCTTCTTAATGAACCTGATGTCTTTCCAGTTGTTAGAGGTGAATTTGTATCCGTCTTCCAGAAGAGTGAGAATGTAGGTTGCTGAGAAGCAGTATTCTGAAAGGTACTTCTCTTTTACATTGGGATGATTTTCTACAATCTACAAAAGTAAAAAAAGTACATTTAGACATCATGTCCCAACAAAGGTGCAACCATTTTAAACATCCTTCAAAACAGTTAATAAAGCATTTCACCTTTTTCCATGGTGTAGAACAGTACGTTGCTAGCTTCTGTTTTGTAGTGGCTAAAGAATCACTTGTCAGATTCAAAAAGTCCATCACAAAGAAGAAAGCTGAAAAGGCCTAGAGAGTCAAATGACATAATTATTATCATTAGTTATGACTTACAACCAGCCAGTCAAATTCTTTCAAATAAGCAATGTACATTGTTTCTTACCCCGAAGTCTCCATAGACAGAAGGCTGGAAAACACCATTGAAAGAGCATCTTGAGTAAGGACATTTGCTGGTATTAAAAACCTTTCTGATTGATTGTTGGCACTGAGACCAATTCCCAAGGCCCACATGGAAGAATTTTTCAATTGCCAGTTTCTCTTCTTTCATACAGGGTGTATCGAAGACACTTGGAACTGTCCTGGTGAAGTTATATCCAGGGTGAAAGCAAGGATCAATTAACTCAATGGGGTCTGTCTTAGGGAAGAAAAAACATTTAAAAATACAAGATAAAATTGAATAAGAGTCAAGTGTGGTCTATATCTTTAGATATGCATTAAATAAAAATACAATAGTTAAATCTAATCAAAGCTACAAGAAGCTAAAATCCAGTTAAATGTTTTATTTTTCCTAACAAATAATTTCTGTCAAATTTAACAATGACAACAATAATTATTTTATTTGCATTGCAAAGTATGCATCATAAAGTATTGCAGTAAATGCATTAATATACCACTATACACACATGGCAAAAAGTTGTAAATAAAAAGGAAATAGATTATAGGAATACATTTTACAAAAAACAAAAATAAAATTTCAGTCTTTCTATTTGAAATTTTCATGTTTATTTGAATGCTACTTGCTTATTCTTTGTCATTATTTGTGATATTTACTAGAAGTTGAAATCTACATGTTTTTTCAGTGCAATATTGCTTCAATACATCACTTTATTTTATAGTCCAACTTCAGTTGCAATGACAAGCATACCTCGTCAGCTTTAAGTGTTGACTCTAATTTCTTGCCCATAGAAAGCTTGAGAGCTTGGTCCTTCCCGTAACAGAGAAAGCTGTGGGTGTACAGGTGATAATCGTTTCCGTACAGCCTGAAGTCAATAGAATTGTCGTATGATTCAATTTTCTGTTGAGGTACGAAGGTTATCTGAGTAGAAGCTCCACCCAGGTCCAGAGCTCCAAGAGTCCCTGTGGGCTGCATGATAAACACAGGAAGCTTTAACCACTGGTCTTTCTGATGAAACTGTTTCAATAGTCATTCGTATATTAGATATAAAATTCACACTGTATATATTCGACACTGCAATTCTGTGGAGAAGGGCTTTAGGTTAAAAATTACAAATCAAAATTACAAATGTGAAACGTTGCTAAATCCAGTTTAAAAACCACCATACCATTCTCAAGTTTTCACTCAGGTAATTGACTGTAATCCATCCGAAAGCTCCCTCCTCTTGGCCTGAAATGATACGAGCTCCCTGATAGGAGAAGGGGTAGCGCTTCAGTGAATGTGCTACAGAGTTCAGTACATTAACTGAGGCTTCTTCATTCTCCATCCTTAAGAAAATAAATATTATTAGCCTTTACCACTCAACAATTAAATGATAAAACTTTTAAGAAATAAATTGTTTAAAAGAATATAGACTATGTTAAAACAACGTACACTACAATTGGATTTGAATGCTTTTTTAAAGGAGTCTCTTATGTTCATCAAGGCTGCATTTATTTAATCAAAAATACAGTAAAAACAACAGTATTATTACAATATTATTACAGTTTAAAATAACGGTTTTAAATGTTATTTTTTCCTGTGATGACAAAGCTGAATTTTCAGTTTTCAGTTAGTGTATATATATATATATATATATATATATATATATAGGGGGGAGACCGGGGACGAAAGTAACACTTTTTGTTTGAGCATCAGTAACTCAGTGGTTGTTTGTGCAAGATCTTTCAAACTTTGATATATGGTAGCCACATTTGTCTACTACAAATAAAACTCACTTGGACATGTACTACATAATCACAGATTATGTGAGTTAATGTCAAATACAAAGAGTTCCGTTGTTACAACCTACCCCACTACTGGGGTGAGTTGTAACACAGGCTGGGGATAGATATAACAGTGTGAAGTAATTTGCTGAAATAAGACCCAGACTTTCAATTTATGCAAAAAATTTTTTGAAGACCAAAGAATAATCAGTTTTGAATGAAGTGAACCATTTAAAGTGACAAAAACATTATATTGTATTCCTTTTAGGGCTTTAAATTTAGCACAAAAACAATTGCTGTGCGTGTTTGTGTGAGTGTGTGTGTGTGTGTGTGCTGTATTCAGTCACTAGCTGTGTTGCCATCTACCTATTTTTATGTGAATTTTGGAATATCACATATAAAATGCTGGATGGAAATGTTAAGATGCGCATAAATTCTAAACGTGCACAAAAAAACGTATGTGCTCATTTGAGGCGGATAGTGTTTTTATCCAATAAGAAGATATGCGCATAAACTATGATGGAACCACATTTTACATAAATCCCTTGATGTGCAACAAAAACCTCACATGACTCAATAGAGGGTGTGATTGGATAACTGGACTCATTGGAATCATCATAAGGAGTTGGTTGTAACATTTTTAATGAACTGTTACAACTATCCCCACCCCAAACAGCCATAAAATAGTTAACTGTTTTAGCATGTGGGTTTAAAGTTAGCATCAATGCAAAGTATCACATTAAACTAGAGAAACAGCTACTTTAGGTTATGTAAGTCAAATAATTGTATCTACAACACAATGATTGCTAGGCAAAAAAAAAAAATATGTTAATGAAAACATTACTTTCTGTCCTGAAAATCAGTTTTTTGGTCATAAAAACTACAGTGTTGCTCACATTCACATGCCACTTCTCCTGTAACATTAAAAATGTGAATTGAGTGTATGATATTGATTACATCACCACAGCTCCTTTCTGACTTGTCAAACTGACACTGTTACAACTAACCCCCTGTTACAACACTCCCCGGTCTCCCCTATATATATATATATATATATATATATATATATATATATATATATATATATATATTATTATTATTATTATTTTATTTTTTATTTATTTATTTATTTATTTTTTGTGGAAACGGTGATACCATGCCATTCAAAATTTGGGGTAAGGTTTAAAATAATAATAATAATACTTTTATTCAGTAAGGGCACAAATTGATCAAAAGTAAGAGTAAAGACATTTATTATGTTACAAAAGTTTTTTTTTGAAAATTCTATTTATCAAATATTCCTGAAAAACTATTTTTTTTTAATATTTTAAACATATATTAGATTTTTTAACACTGATAATAAGAATTCTTATTAATAGTTGGGCACTAATAATAATTGATTAAACTAATGAGCACCAAATGAGCAAATTAGAATGAAAGTTGAAAATTCAGTTCAGTAAATAAATCATGTTTTAAAATATTTTAATATAGAAAACAGTTCTTTTAAATTGTAATTTCAAAATATTACTATTTTTCATTAAAAAAAAAATCATCTTAATTATTCCAAATTTTTGACTGGTGATTTAATTATAGAATTCATTTATAAGTCTTTGGTAGAGTTTTATTCTGAATTATTCTTGGCCACACTATTCACCCTATTTGATTCTTGAGAATATTGAGAATTGATTACTTGAGCAGCCTCATGCCTGCTGTGGCTCCCAGGTACACAGGGGTTTCGTGGTGTCTGTGTGCGGGTATTGTCTGCTTGGCTTCCTCCATGCACTCCTGCAGAGATGCACCAGCCCCATCTGGATTAGCGGAGTAACTGGAGATGCCTTTGCCTACAGGGCATAAAAACAGAAAAAAGTTTCTCAAGACACCTTGCCTACAGTCTTTTTTCAGTATGCAAATGTTGTTGGAAATTATGCGGTATGTTGACATAATTACTAATGGGATAGTTCACCCAAAAATTACACTTCTGTTATGATTTACTCTTGACTTTCTTTCTTACATTTTATCAGAATGTCTGAACTGTTCTACAATGACATTGAATGGGGACCAGGAGCTGTCAAGCTGCAAAAGGTATCATAATAGTAGTCCGTATGACTTATACATTTCATTATACGCATTTAAAGTCCCCTGAAGCCATACAATAGCTCTTTATTTACTCAAAATCATTCTTGACAGTTGTGGTCAATATATGGAAAACAGCAGCTTGGACGATCTGCTAAATATCTCCTTTTTTGTTCCACAAAAGAAAGAAAGTCATACAGATTTCAAAGACATGGGGAAATGATGACAATTTTCTATTATGGGTGGACAATCCCTTTCACACACTGAAAAAAGAAAAAAAAAAAAAAAAAAACGCCATCTAAAAACATCCCCAGTAATATTTCTCTATGCAGCTTTATTCAAATTAGGGATCACATACCTTTTACGTTGCAGGTGTGTTTCTGTCGTACCATGCCAGTGTTGTTTTCCTTCTCGGCTGGCCATTCATAGATAAACACAGAGGTATGGGAGGAACCTGCATCCAGAACTATTCCATACTGTCAAGTGTACAGAGACCATTGCATCAGTGAGGTCTGTACAAATCTAATGTGCAACAATAAATGGTTCACTTAAAGTGTTAGTCATACTTTGTATTTCTGGTATAAAGGCTTGTACTGGACGACAGAAATGGCCACCATGGTGATGATCCCCACAGTGATAACAGCAGCCAGAAAGATGACCACTGGCCTGTGCCATGGGTTCCTGACTTTTACTTCTAAAAAGAGAAAATAAAGAGAGCAGGTTGACAATTTACACTTATTTATCCTTGTGTTTGTTATCTCTAATCTAGTCTAAATAAAAATTATGAAGCAAATTCTAACTATTGTTTGTCTTTTGGTGAGGCTTTTTGTGGTATTAAAAGAATAAATAAAACACCAACACCTACTGTCATTTTAATGAAAAAACATGATGGCACTGTGTATTCTGCTGGGCATTACAGCTGTCTCCCCACTGTGTACACAATAAAGCCTCTAAGAGGCCCTTCATGTGTTTAGGTTTGATGTAAATATTTTACAGTTCAGGAGAATTTTCGCTCCAATGAATAACTCTGAATTAAAGAAAATATCCAGTTCATATTTTCTGTGGTCGCAGATGTTGGGATAGGCTTCAGCATTCCCATGTCCCTGTAGGCAATGCTGCTTGGAGAATGGATGGATTGATAGTTCATATTTTGGCTGAATTTTATAAGTAACCTTGAGAAAAGTGAACATGCTTCATGTGAAGAATGGGAATTTTGTGTTCACAGTGATGAAATTATTTTAGTATAAAATGATTTAAAAATTCTAAATTATGTGTTTTATTATTGTATGTTTATGGAACATAATTTTGATAGTTTCATTTATCTAAAGCATACTCAACATTGTTCACGAATGTTTACATAGTCTTATAATCATCTTGAAGGGGAGACCAGGGAATGTTGCAGTAATGGGTGAGATGTAACACCATCAGTTTAACCAATCAGAAATGAGCTACAGCGGTGAACTCATTATCAAACACAACCACCCCCTTCCTTAAGTCCACACACAGTATAAAAAAGAAACTTTTAAAGGAATTATTGCTTTTCCATTTGTCTTGATATTTAATTTGCGATCATGAAATGACAGAACTGGTATGATCTAAATCAGTATGTTATATAACATTTGCACAAGCTTCCAATAGCCTACATGCATAGGTTAATTTTTCTGTAAGTGAAATACAGGTATAATGAGGTATCATAATTCATTTGAACAATATTCTACATATTGCTAGTTTCTAAACTACCTTATTTTGTAGCAGACACATATGGAAATATTATTTTAGAGTTTGAGACACATAAAAAATGTTACACATCAAATCTCCCAAAAGGCTAGTTTACTTCTAGTTCTTGCAAGCCCAATAAAGCAACATCTCATAAGGTTTAATGTAAGTAACGCGGAAAGTAGTTATAGTATATATGCAGCAATGAAGCATTTAAATCAGCGCGCCTCGTTGCGCTTTTCACCTACCCATCAGGACACCCGCCGGCTTCTCTTACTGGAGAAAACGGTGTGAAAACAGTTGTCGCGGTTAATGTGGTAAGTCCCATCCAAGTATTAATCGATTCCTGCTCACTGAATTACAGCCTAGTCGTGCGAGTTAGTTTCTTTGTAGGGATTTGTTTAAGTAACAATCAATCATACCTTTGTGCGTAGCTGCGGCTTTGCTTGGCATTAGCGATTTCGCGTTATTTTGGGGAAACACCCTTTGTGCAAGTGGAGCCACGCTTGCAGTGACGTCACGGGCAGGAGTGAGCGGAATTCCCTAGTGCACCCGTTTGGAGACTGAAGCACTTTGGAGAGCCTGTGTGAGCTGCCTGCAGATAAGCCTCTGGAACTGAAGCTTTTGTCGTTGGCATGCAAGTCAGTGGCATTCAAGTTTTCTGGTCTGAAGACTATAAACTGCATCTTCATGCAATATTTACATTTTATTTCTCTGAATTGCATTTTTTTAAATGTTTTATTAAAAAACATTTAAATGAGGACACAATGGATGAAAGATGTGTCCAGTTCATGCAGGAGGTAAACATATATATCAGAAATAAGATATAAAAATAGGCATACTACTTTCCTATATGCACAGAATTTTAGGCATGTAGTTAGATGTCTAAATTTAGGCATCTAGCAGATGGAGATGATCTCTCCAAGATGGAGCCGCTGATGGCTGCCTCCATGGTGTGCTCTGCAGTTGTTTTTATGTTTTTGTTAGTTTGTCCTGTCTTTAGTTATATCCCTGCAATTAGTTTCACCAGAGAGGAATTGCTGGACATTCAGCATTACCCACCGGCCGATATTTCACCAGTTTTCGACTATGCTGATGTTTTGCTGTACATAGTAATCGGTGGAGCAGCGGCGCTGATCAAACGCTTCAGGACGCGCAGACAGGGGAAGCGAGCCAGCGCGCTCGTGAAGCTCAGACAGTGCAGATTTAGAACGCCGTTGTCTAGCATCCATCTGGCGAATCTCCGCTCTCTACCCAACAAAACAGACGAACTCCTTCTGCTCTTCTGGACAAACAAGGATTTTTCAAGCTCTGCTGCTCTGTGTTTCACGGAAACCTGGCTGAATGACGCCATTCCGGACAGCGTGCTTCATCTGCCGGGCTTTCAGCTGTTCAGAGCGGACCGCGACGCAGAATCAACGGGGAAATCGCGCGGCGGCGGGACATGCTTTTACATCAATGAGAGGTGGTGTACAGATGACCAGACTGCATTATGTTCTGCAACATCTAGACAGACCAGGGACTTATGTGAGGATCCTGTTTGTGGACTTCAGCTCGGCCTTTAACACTATCATTCCAAACCTCCTCCTGTCCAAACTAACTCAGCTCTCCGTGCCCACCTCCGTCTGTCACCAGCAGGCAGACAGGCAGCAGCTAGTGAGGCTGGGAAAATTCTCATCCAGCACCCGTACGATCAGCACTGGAGCTCCTCAGGGCTGCGTTCTCTCTCCACTGCTCTTCTCCCTCTACACCAGTGACTGCACATCTAAAGACCCCTCTGTCAAGCTCCTGAAGTTTTCAGACGACACCACACTGATTGGCCTCATCCAGGACGGTGACGAGCCTGCTTACAGACAGGAGGTTAAAGAGCTGGCCGTCTGGTGCAATCTTAACAACCTGGAGCTCAACACACTCAAAACAGTGGAGATGATAGTGGACTTCAGGAGAAACCTCCCTGCACTCCCCCAACTCACGATCATGGATAGCACTGTAACGACAGTGGAGTCATTCAGGTTCCTGGACACCACCATCTCCCAGGACCTGAAGTGGGACATTCACATAGAATCCATTGTTAAAAAGGCTCAGCAGAGGCTGTACTTCCTTCGACAGCTGAGGAAGTTCAACCTTCCACAGGAGCTGCTGAATCAGTTCTACTCCGCCATCATTGAATCCGTCCTCTGCACGTCAATAACTGTCTGGTTCGGTTCAGCTCAACTACCAAATCTGACCTCAGAAGACTACAGAGGGTAGTACGGACTGCTGAGCGAATCATTGGTACAACCTTCCCTACTCTCCAAGAACTGTACTTATCCAGAGTGAGCAAAAGGGCTGGCAAAATCACTCTAGACTCTCACATCCAGCACACTCCCTTTTTGAACTGTTGCCGTCTGGTCGATGCTACAGAGTTCTGAGCACCAGAACGACCAGGCACAGAAACAGTTTCTTCCCTCAGGCAATCCATCTCATCTCTATTTATACACTTATACACATATTTATCTAACACACATACTTAGTCTAGATTTCAATCTGCACATAATATACCTGTACATACAAAACCGTCTATTGTAATATACGTGTACATACAATTGTCAATTTGTATATTGTTATTCCTTATTTACTTGTTCTATTTTTTATTCTTTTATTTTCTGTGTTTTTGTTCTGTCACTGTCATTCTGTTGCACTGTGGAAGCTTCTGTCACGAAAACAAATTCCTCGTATGTGTAAACATACCTGGCAATAAAGCTCATTCTGATTCTGATTCTGATGTTATTTTCCAGAACAAATAACTCAGCTGTTGTTCTCATAAAGCAATAAATAAAACAATTAAAATTCAAGTCTGTTTCTCAGAAGACCTGGAATACAGCGCATGAGATATTTGGAAAACTTTATGACAGTTATATATCATTTTATAGCTTGATAGTCCCTATTTCCCATTCCCTTTGATGGAAAAGAGATTTCCTGGATATTTCTTAAAAATCCACCTTTTGTGTTCCACAGAAGTTAATGCTATGATGGCAAGTAAATTTTCATTATTTTTTATTTTTTATAATAAAAAATAATGAAAATTTACTTGCCATCATAGCATTAACTTCTGTAATAATGAAAATTCGTAAGAACAGCGGTGCTTTTTTCCCCAGGAAAACAGCATCTGCTGCATGCCGTAAATGCAGTGCATGAAGAGAAGTAGTTAGATTTTAGGATAGATCATGCAGGTTTGAAACATGATGGTGACTGAACGAAAACAGATTATTATTCCTTTGACGCATATGGAAGATACTGTCATCCAGGACAAATTGCTCTGTTGTTCTTGTTACAACATATTCCACCCAAATATTTTACTTGCTGCATCAGGGTCCTTTATTTGTCCTGAGATGACTTGTAGGGGAAAGTGATCAGTCTATTTATATGTTATTTCAGGTTCCTTCTTGGTTTCCTTCCCTGAATTGAAAGACAAGATTATGCTTGCATAATTTGCTGTTTTTCCTGGTCAAAATGAAAACACTCTTTTATGTAAGAGGGTCTGTAAGATTTTTTAATGTTTTTTTAAATGATTTTTTCAATTATGTTCACCAAGGCTGCATTCATTTGGTCAAAAACTTTTTCTATTGTCATATATTTTAAAATGTAATTTATTCCTATGATGGCAAAGCTGAATTCTATAGCCATTACTCCAGTCTTCAGTGTCACATGATCCTTCAGAAATTATTCTGATATGCAGTCAATGTTGTAAACAGTTGTGCTGCTTATTATTTGTTTGTGGAAACTGATATATTTTTTCCAGATTCTATGATCAATAGAAAGTTCAAAAGAACAGCATTTATTTAAAATCCTTTGTAACAATATACGTACTGAATGCATCCTTGCTGAATAAAAGGATTAATTACTGACCACAAACTTTTGAATGCTATTGTAGGTCTTTTATCTGTTGCTGTTTGTTGTATATTAAAGCTATAATACAATGGTATTTGAAAGGGAAAAGAAAAACGGCTGAGTTCTTAAACAGCAAGAGACAGTGCTAAATATCCAAAGCTACATCAAAATGAAGACGTAGGATATAGTAGATAAGATGAAAATATCCAGGCCTCACTAGTCTGTTTATGTAAAGACTGAGCAGACTAAGCAGATTTAAAACTAAACATATGTTATACATATGTTATATGCAATGTTTGAGTTTAAAAACGTCTTGATGGATTTGTTTATTACAAACACACAGCTTTTCACTTTACTGGAGTAGTGTTGATAACTTATGAATTGTGTTTGGACTGTCATTCTGACGGCACCCATTCAATGCAGAGGATTCATTGATGAGCAAAAGATGTAATGCCAAATTTCTCCAAATCTGTTCTCATGAACAAACAAATTCATCTTCGCCTTGAATAGCCTGAGAGCAAATTTTCATTTTTTGGGTGAACCTATTACTTTAAACTCACATCCATGTGGTACAGGTAATGGTTAATTAACCTTTTGGAATAACTTACAAATTCTCTTGCGACTGAACAGCCCTGTTTTATTGCTCTGAACACTAAGATTAAAATTAGATAGCTTTAATTTTTTTTCATGCATGATTTTGCAGTATTCATATTATTTAAAGGAATAATTCTTAATTATTTTATACAATAATTTTAATCCTTTGTTAAAATATAAAGCAGCAGCGCAAACATTTTCATGTGGAAAATGGCTTTTCACTTCTAAACAAGATATCCTACTCTATTTTCCCTTCAGGCCTCTTGGGAATACATTGCTTGACAGTATAAAACATTAGCAGATTGTGAAGAAAAACAGCACGACCACTGTTATGCTAACAAAATAACATTAAAACCAAACAACCCAATCAATGGTCTTTTATGGACACTTTCTCTTTTGCACTGTGTTCACTGCATTCTTCCAAACACCCGTCCCATAAAATGCATCAACCCTGAGCTTTTACTGTAAATGTCTCTGAGTTTCTGCCAAATGCAAGTTGTTACCGATATACTGTATAGCGATGGGGGCCAAAAATAATCTCCAGGATCAGTGGTGTGCTGCTTGCTTTACTTAACCAAACTTCATTGTGAAACTAAGTTGCATTTCCTCTTGAGCAAAGGGAAACACACACACACAAAAAAAGCTTTCCTTGTGAAATGACGGTCTTTCAAAGGATGTTTGTATAGCAACCTACATGTCTCAGCTGTGAGTCTTTTATTCACTGGAAAACAAGAGAGACGTCAATGCACACTCATGCTCTCAAGTAAACAGACTTTCTTTCTATCTGGGGTGTTTCTCTAAATTCCTGCATAGATCAGCCGTAATTGAGATGCTGTCGTCATCTACTAAATCCTTTGAAAGCATAGTACAGCACTGACAGCTTTTATTAGTCTCATCAGCCTGAAGAGTCACTGTAGTCCAAATCCATGACTAAACATGTTACATCAGGTTTAATGCCTTCTCTGTAACGCTCACCTGCACTAACACGCCTCAGGTGCCTGAGTAAGTTTGTATGAGGTAATCCAAGTCAATGTGACACTCTTGAGACATGGTAAATAATGGTACATGTCACTTCACACCCTACATAGTGAACTCTGACAGTGGTTCTTGCAACACAATCGTGAGAAAGCAGGATATCAGGGGTGTCATGTTTTTGGGTTGTTTTGTGTTATCATGAACTAAAGCGGCAGTAGATTTTCTTTCAAACAATGAAAGAATGAAATTCTATTATATATTCTATAGTTTCATTCAACTGTGCTTTAGATTCCAAGGAAAATGACTATAAATTTCCATCCGTCGTATCTGGGGAAAAAATAAATAAATAAAATAAATAAAAAAATCTGTTATATCTGGAAAAACTATCTGATAGTATAAGATGCTTTTGTGATTTTAAATTGTTGATTTTGCTCATGAGCTTGGAGAACTTTTTCACCCACTGGTACTGGTTATACATTTAGAATAATAGTATGTTTTTCATGTAACATTTTATTTTAATATTTTAAAATGAAAGGTAAAATCACATTTTTTATTATTATTGCAATATTATAAAAATGTAATTTTAGTAATGTATGAAAATTAAAATCGTGAGAAAGCATGTTATAAAAGCTGTCAGGTTGCAATGTCTTTGTGTTGTTTTGTGTTTTCATGGACAGTAGCTTGTCTTTCAAACAATGAAAGGATGAAATTCTATTCCTCCTTCAAATATGGATTAGATTACAAAGAAAATGATTGGAAATATCCATATGGCTCAAGGAGGTCTGTAGTATCTGGAGATAGTGTATAAGATGGTTTTGTAATTTTTGATTTTGCTCATGAGCTCGCAGAACATTTTGATCCACTGGTACATATCAAACTTTGATAATTGCCTTAATTTTTAAACAACTAAGTTGAGAAAAGGAAAAAGTTAAGAACAAACGCATGTGTATTAGGCCAGAGGTTTCCTGGCTCCTGGAGGGCCAACATCCTGCAGAGTTTAGCTCCAACCAGCTTCAACACACTTCACGACAACACAAGTTCAACTCCCTCATTGCTGTACTACACAGAAGGAGAATAACAGAAATAGAGGAGGAGATGGGAAGGTGGTGGGGTGCCAGAAGAACTGTCGCTGGGACGGTGGAATGAGTGCTGCTTATATAGGCTTGTAATGATGACTGACAGGACTGAATGATTAGGCCCCTCTAGAACCTATGTTTGGAACTTCAAATAATTAGGATTGGAGCTAAACTCTGTAGGTCAGTGGCCCTCCAGGAACAGGTTTGGACACCCCTGTATTAGACGTTATGTATTTGGCACATTATTAGACCGTCATTTTCTCTTTCTTTACGGAAAGCGAGGATGTATTCATGACATCTGGTAATGTGAGTTTTCCAGGAAACGTGTGTACTCCCTGGACTTATGCTTCTCATACATACTACAGTGTATTGCGCGCGTTATTTTTTGACAGACATCAATGATGCAATATTCAAATGATGTGGATTTATGTGAATAATTATTTATTTCTAAGCCAGCATGTATGCAGTGAAGTGATTGATGCCCATGAGTGTGTCGATGTTTTTAGTTCTAATATTCCAACCGACAACCAGCCTAAGTTTTTGACAGACGTGATAATGTGTATGAGTGCTGAAATGTTTGATTTTTGGGTATTAAGAAATGTGATGGAGACATTCAAATTGCCTTTTATGTGGTTCATTGTACTTATTTTATGGAATTAAGTTTATTTTATGGCTTTTGAAAATCAGGTTCTTTTTTTTTTTTTAACCAGGAAAGGAGTGGTCATAGCGTTCTTCTTTAGTATTACCTGGGGGAAAATGGTCAAAATGGTGTAATTATTGCATCTACTAGCAGGGGTTAATTGGACTAAGCTAAACATCCAAACCTTGACCCTTTGGTTTGTCCTCATTGTGTTGCACATATAGCTTTTCTTATCAGACAATACAGTATGCATGCTAAGCATAAGCAGACTGGACGTTAAACACTATCTGGAAACTAACTCTCAGCTGGCAAGTATGTATCCCACAAACAGAACCATCAGCCAAAAGTGAGGGGTGTGAATAATACGCCTGATCCAAAACTCAAACTGATGAGATCTTACAATATCTCATCATGACAAGTATTTTTGACCTTGCTGTAGGCTTTTAGCTAGCAGTCATTCAAGATTTACAGTAACAAATGCTTTTCCATTGATTGTTCATTTCCCATTCATCTGTGTGTGATGCTTTTTTTAGAGAGGTAATAAAATAAATTGTGCCTTTCTTGCCTCTTTGCTATACTATCTAATAGAGTAAAGTCCATTTGAAAGCCATCAGACTGTTTTTTTTTTTTTTGTTTATGTGAGAGCTAAGAAGCCTCTTTAGATCGATGGGCTTAGGTTACACATTATGTGGTTCGTTTGGTCTTACAGACTGATAAAGACAAGAAATGAGCCAAGAGGTGTCAGGTTTAGTTTTAGAGAACTTGCACTTAGACTTTCCATAAGAGAGAATAGCTTTTGTCACACCCTCGAAACATGCGCCAGTGTGATCTTGTGGTCAACATAGGCTTGTCAGCACAAACACATGTTAGAAGAGACCACATTGCCAGCAGATGTATTTAAATCTGTCTTGTAATTGAAACTAAGCTTCTAGAGTAAAGAGATATGTTAAATCTTAGTGCTTTTCTTTAGAATTATCGTTTGGGGAAAGTGATTAAGATCTGTGCTTTGATCTTCAAAATAAACAAATATAATGATGTTTATGTGAAGTTATTACTACACATCCTCTGTTTCCCCAGTGTATGAAATAAAGTGACCACTTAAAGTGTGATATGTACATTTCAGCACTTCAGAAATATTTCAGGATGGTCTTCCCTGAAGGGCTTGTTCTATCAGAAAAGGATGTTTATTTCAACTGCTGTAAGCTGTTTTGAGGTTAGAGGAAGTGAGCAGTGAGTTTTGAAATGACTAATGACTAGACAGAACATCCCATTCTGCGAAAAGTACTGTATATATTTTTAAAAAAGGTCAGATATATTTTTACAAATATTTCATAATATACCAAAAATGGTCAGAAATATATTGCTAAAATAAATACATTTGCATAAATATCTTTTTGTGTTTTATTATGTAATATATTTTTTAAATATATTTTCAATATAAAATAAATCTATCCAAAATATGTTTATATGCATTTAACCAAAATGTATTTTAAGATTGGAAATGGATTTTCCTGCCCCCTGGAAGTACATTTTGTAATACATTTGTAATATATTAAACTTACTATATTTTAAAACTGAAAAATATATTTCCTTAAGCTGCACTGTTTACAGCATGTACTTACACACTAAGAAAAGTCTGTAAAAGTACAGACCAATGTACTGTGTTAAAAGAATAGTTCACCCAAAAATGGACATTTTGTCATCATTTGCTTATCCTCATGTTGTTCCAAACCTGTATAAGTTTCTATCTTATGTTGAACACAAAAGAAGATATTTTGAAGAATTTTGAAGAACCAAACTGGTGTTGGTCCCCATTGGCTTCCATAGAAGGGAAAGAAATATGGAAGTCAATGGGGACCATCAGCTGCTTGATTACTAGCATTCTTCAAAATATCTTCTTTTATGTTCAATATAAGAAAGAAACTCATACAGGTTAGGAACGACATGAGGGTGAGTAAATGATGGCAAAATGTTCATTTTTGGGTGAACTGTTCCTTTAATATGAATGATTTATTTATTTATTTATTTTTGGTACTGGTAAACCTGGTAATTTTCTGTTCATTTTTGGATATGATCCCTCATCAGGATTGTATATGTAGAACAAAACAGAAAAGGTACTGGTAATTTTCTGCCAGGACATTATTTGTTAAGTTTACAGATACAGCTCCTAAAACACAGCACAGTGCAGTGTGTCAAAAACACAAGGGGAAAAACACCTGCCTGAAAAAAAAAAAAAAAAAAAAATTATATGGAAAATTACAGACTTTCTTTAGAAGTGTGGAACACAAGGACTTTAATCTCTTAACACTAACAAATTATGTTTTGAGTTACACACAAAAGTGGATTCATCAAAATTAATTATGTAACTAATATCTCAGCCAACAAGCTCAAGGAAGCCTGATCTTGAAAGAATTAATAATGTCATCTCAGTTATAATTAATCTTTGACAACAAGGAACAAATTTCCTTTACTGTGGCATCTTTCTTTGTTCAGACATGATCAGTCAAGCCCAAGCACAGATGTGTTTCCTGTTTTAGAAATAGTCCGGAATTAATTTTTTGTTTTATAGTTTTCTCAGTCATTTCCACTTGACAACCACCGACTCAAATACATGTCTTCTTTGCTGCTGTGTAAGGCAACACTTGCAATCTGTTTGAGCATGTTAACCCCACTGTGCTAAATGAGTGACTTTGATTAATTTATTTAAAGCAAACTGTGGAAGCATTGCATTCTAGAGAGATGCTTGAGGGACACATGAAATATGCTTTTTCCTGGCAGTCAAATGGGCCTTGAGCCAAATGTTTGATTAAAGGTGCCATAGAATGGAAAACTGTATTTACCTTGGCATAGTTGAACAATAAGAATTCTGTACATGGAAATGACATACCATGAGCCTCAAACACCATTGTTTCCTCCTTATGTAAATCTCGTGAATAAAAAAGACTACTGAAAAATAGGCGAATCAGAACATAACACCGACTGTGATGTAACAGTCGGGATCACTAATAGTTACGTCTTCATTTGCATATACCCACCCATGTTCTAGGCGCCAGCCGAACCATCAGAAGTTCTGCAGGTATTGTGAAGAAACAAGTGAGGACAATAGCGAAAATGACAGATCATGGAAATAAATGTTATGTTCCAGGCTGTGCAGGGGATGTGAAGTGCAGGGATGGGTTGGTGTCTGTATTCAGAAAGGCACGGAAAGCAAATAATGCGTTCTAATAAAATAATGCCAGCCACTAAAGGAACATGGTTGGCTCCTTGCTAGCGGTAGCCTGTTACATTACAGTACATAAGATTTCACTTACCACATAAACAGAGTAAGGACAGATGACTGAGGATGATGGCGAATGATTTACACATCCTAAGCACCACTGACAAGCATCTGATCTTGTAAAATGTGTGGTAAGTACTGCCGCTCCATAGTATAAACAGAGTTTCGTGTGATCGCGAATCTCGAAAGCGAAAATGAAAGTAAAAAGCAATCGTGCATTTGAAAGCAGTTTCAGTGCCCCGCATATTAATAGCGGCTCCCTAATGCCCGCATTTTATATACAGTATAATTACCCGACTATATAACTGCGAGAGAAAGTATTGAAATATATATGTATTTTCCTCCCTGTGTTTCCTTCCTGCTGTGAGCTACTGAAATGAGCCGCACTGTGAAACAGCGAATCAGAGCAGAGCCGCACTGTGAAACAGCCAATCAGAGCAGAGCTCAATATTATTATTCATGACCCTTCCAAATAAGCCAATAACAGACCATTTCATTCTAGGGAGAAATCCTAGGGTTGTAAATGCACATGTAAAACCGTTTCTGGAGAATTTTTGTGCTTACCTAAGCCATATACCTTCTATGTAGATATCAGAGAACAATTTAAAATATTGTTTCAGTGCATTCTATGGCACCTTTAAGCAAGAAAGTGTCATAAGAGTTGTAATCATAAGAGAGTTGTAATTGCTCTTTGCAGAGTCATTCATTTGAAAACTGGTGTTTCAGCAACAGATATATTATAATTCCACAGTTTTTTTTTATTCATTCATTCATTCATTCATTCAGATTTTTTATTTGAATATTATCATTTTTGAAATACACATCAGATTCATTTAATAATCAGAGACACTGGGAGCTTTCCGTATTTCAAAAAGGATACTTTTTGTTTTAGTTAGCAGCAAACTAATTGACAACAAGAAGCTGACTTGGCCTTGTAAGAAATTATAGTCTGCCTCGACCCAGCTTCCACTCCACAATATGTTTGATCATGCTCATTTCCCTAAATGGCTTAATTATTATAGAGAAGAAGAAAGTCAATAGTTATGTTGTTTGACCATTTGGGATGATCACATCCTGAGCAAATGGTGACCAATTGTAGAATGGGACAGGTGTGGGACACAGAGAACTACCTCAGACAAAGGGGTGTCAGAACTTAATTAACATACAGACTACAGCTGTTACAACAGGAGCAACTTCATTTACATGAAGGGTAGTAAACTGAAAATGTATAAAAGGTTTGAACTTAGTGTGTTCTGGGTTCATTCCGACTCCGTTGAACCCAAGGTACAACATGTACTTTGTCTCTGCTATGCTGCAATAAACATCTTCATCAAGATCTTCAACGTCCCCATCACTTTTCTTACATTGGCGAGCCAGCCAGGAGGGTTTTCCAAAAAGCGGGGAAAGGTAAGAAAAGCAGTTTCTTTTTGCTGGTTTTGTCAGGGAACCCCCTCGTTTAAAAAAATCTAGAAAAGAAAATTTTAAGGACAGAAGAGAATTTGGTTTAGTCAGTATTAGCAGGAGGAGTTCTTAAGCCTATTCTGTACAAATTCTGTTTAAGATTCTAACGGAACTGAATCAGCCCGACGCACTGTGGTGGCAGAGTTGTATTGGAATTGTTGTTTCTAAAGTAACTGAAGGAAAGTGCTTAAGTCAAAGTTTCTAAAGTAACTGAAACTTGTTGTTGGTCTCTTATAATTCTGTTAAGATTCTAAAGTAATTGAATCAACCCGATGCACTGTGGTGGCAGAGTTGTATTAGATCTGTTGTGTCTAAAGTTGTAAGTTTCTAACGTAATTGAAACTGACTGTAAAGTTGTGATAATTCTGATGAAATTCTAAAGTAACTGAATTGACCCGACGCAGTGTGGTCACAGAATTATTTCATAACTGTTGTGTGTTATAGTGTAGTGAGTCCGACGCACCGTGACTCTGTGAAGTTTAAAGCCCAAAAGCAGTGTTAATTTGCCCGACGTACTGTGGCTACGTAAACTGTTTTAAAAATATAACATAAAACCCGAAGTAGTGTGGTTTTGTCCGACGTACTGTGGCAGTGTTGCATTTTTAACGGTTTAGTGTAGTGAAGTGTAAGGCCCGACGGAGTGTGGCCGTTTGCGAAGAAGTGAAAATTTTGGTTTAGAAGCCCGACGTAGTGTGGCTGTTTTATTCATTTGCGTCCAAAGCACAGGAGCAGTGAATAATTAGACTAACAGGTATCTTAAAGTAACTAGATAATGTTCAGTCAGTGAAGGAAAAGAAGCCTATTGAATTGCTGAAGACAATTTAATAAGATTGTGAAAATGGAAGAGCTGATAATTAAATACATTGCTAAGCATGGCTCAGTGAGAATGTTTGATGGGATAGAGAAGGCAGATGATCCATACATGTGGGCTATGTCTCAATTCAAAAATTGTCCCAAAATGCCTAAAAACAAAGACGGAAAAGTTGCTAATGCACTTCAAGCTCTTTTTGCCTCATACAAGGTAACTAAGAAAAGATTAGAAGAAATGACGACTGAAAACAAGTTGCTAAATTCTCAAGTCAGCGACAATGTCATGTCATTGAGAAATTGCAAGGCTGAAGAGATGATTCTGAAGGAACAAATAGTGAAATTGAGATTTTTGTTTGATGTTTGTTTGAAGCAAATCTCAGTGCGGCTCATTGAGATTTTTGAAATTTAGATGTTTGTTTGAAGCAACATCCAGACAGTTGGAATATGCCCAATCCCATACTGAACATTATGAAAATAACTGCAAGGAAACCTTTAGTCAACAACATAATTGTTCAGATGATTCTGTAAGGTTCCCAGTAGCACCAGTGCGAACAAGACAGACTGGAAATAGAAATGGAAATGAGAGGGTTCTTGATCAAAAAACTGAAAATGGACAAGCTGTTAGACAGCTGTCTTTTATGGACTTTCAAAGTCTTGTTACAGCAGTGGGTACTTTTGACCATAATAACATGGATCCTGTAGAGTTTTTGTCAAAACTGGAGAAGGTAGTGGATGTTTATAGTGTGTCAGACGAAGATGCTTGTAGACTTCTTATGATCTGCATTCCAAGCTCATTAACTAGTGCTCTCTCACCGGAAGTTTGTGACAAAAGAGCAGACAGAGGGGCAAGGAGAGAAGCTCTACTTAGACTTGCTGGGACTAATTTGATTAACTTGAGAAAGATAACTGAGGTGACAATGAAAATTGGAGAGCATCCTCTAGCATTTGCATCCAGGTTGTGGGAAATGTTCAGCTGTTACAGTGGTTTGCCAAATGCAACTAAACAAGACCTCATGTTTAAGTCTGCATTAATTGCACAGAGTAGTTCACACATGCGAGAAGCCATTGCTCTGCATGTAGATGTAAATACACCATACGAGCAAATCATTTCCAAAATGACACAGCATTTCAATGCAAGAAATCAAATGAAAGCTGCAGAATCTAGACATCCAGTTGCTGCCTTTGGCAGGAGAGAATGTTCTAGATTATCTAATGGTTTCCATCAGAGACCAAAGAAATTAGAAAGAGTAAATTCAGAAGGTGTTACTCTTTGTTATGTATGTGGAAAAGCTGGTCACATTGCTAGACATTGTCAAGATAACGAGAGACCTCATCAAAGCTTTGTCTGTCATGCATGTGGAAAGGATGGTCACATAGCAAGGCATTGTTTTGAGAAAGGTAGAAAAGTTCAGGAATTTGTTTGTTTTGCTTGTGGAAGGATGAGACACAAGGCAAGACAGTGTCACTTCTCACACAAAAGAAGGATAGGCTATCGTGATTTGCTTAAGAAGATAGGCAATTTAGAAACTCAGTTGGCACTGTTGAAAGGAAATAAGGAAGAAGCCATTTGCACCTTGCCAGACACAGCACTGCATGAACAACATGACTGTAGCTCAGTCACAAGCAGATGCTGATGTGAACTGCAGGAATTGTTTTATGACAGTATCATATTTTAGGAAAATATGTTTACTATCAAAAGGGGGTGATTCTTAATAATTTTTGAGAAATGTGTTAATTGCATTGTGATTAAATTTCTGTAGCTTTGATGTTTTGAATGTGAAAAGATTCTTGTGGGGGATGGGGGGGCAACCTCTTCTTTTTGATCTTGTTTCAGGTATAAGCATCGAGATGTTTGTTTGAAAGGTGTAATCTCCTGGAGAATGACGATCCAGTCATATGAAGGACAAGAAGGCCAGCAGAACTAGTGGAGCCAGAGGACTTCCACAAGAAAAAGGACTTCTTAAAGAAAAGAGTGATCATCAGAACTGTTCATCCAGAGATTTTCAGACCTGCAAGATTCAGAACTCCAAGCCTAAAAGATCTAGAAACACTGAGACCCACCATGGCATGGATGGATCTGATGGAATTTCACAAACTGCAACAACAGCAATGACTGCTTCTTCTAGAAGAACTTTTCCAAACTGAAAAGAATGAACAATGGAAAAGAGAACCAAGGACAGATCAAACCATTTTCAGAGACTGTGGACAGCAGTCTTACCACTGAGATAGAAAACAAGTGGGCAAAGGACCCACACTAGGAAATGCGCAAAGACACAGACTCACTGCACATGACACTAGAAAGACACAAATATATGCATACTCGAATGCAGAAAATATATTATTGTCTATTGAATGCACATGTGGACAAAGGATGTTCACATTGATAAAAGGGACAGAACACACGTGAACACACACACACACACACACACACACACACACACACACACACACACAGAGTTGCCTATTGTTTGATGTTTTTGCTCCATTAGCTTTAGGCTATGTTTGTATGGTCATAATGTTTAGTAAATTTAGATAATTCCTTTTGCTGGTATGGTTCTCAGGTGCTCCCCTCCCAAACCCAAGAAAATGTTTGTATGCCATTTTGCCAAATTTGAGAAAAGTCTCTGTGATACATTTTGCCTAATTGGATGGAGTGATAACCAGTGTGCATGAGGTGATGACCCAATGACGGGTAAGATTTTCCTTTGGCCAGAGGGGGACAACCTAAGACAGGGCTTCACCGCCACTGGGCACCTACCCAGGAAGGGAGGTGTAATCTGTGTAAGGGAGTGGATGTGATGCTTCTTTTGGGCCAAGAGCATCAAAGAAGGGACTGTAAGAAATTATAGTCTGCCTCGACCCAGCTTCCACTCCACAATATGTTTGATCATGCTCATTTCCCTAAATGGCTTAATTATTATAGAGAAGAAGAAAGTCAACAGTTATGTTGTTTGACCATTTGGGATGATCACATCCTGAGCAAATGGTGACCAATTGTAGAATGGGACAGGTGTGGGACACAGAGAACTACCTCAGACAAAGGGGTGTCAGAACTTAATTAATATACAGACTACAGCTGTTACAACAGGAGCAACTTCATTTACATGAAGGGTAGTAAACTGAAAATGTATAAAAGGTTTGAACTTAGTGTGTTCTGGGTTCATTCCGACTCCGTTGAACCCAAGGTACAACATGTACTTTGTCTCTGCTATGCTGCAATAAACATCTTCATCAAGATCTTCAACGTCCCCATCACTTTTCTTACAGCCTTAACTTGTAAATTCTGGAACTAAAACCTGGTGTTAATCAGCTTCTGGTGAGTGGTTTGTGGTTGGTGATTACTTGAACTTTCAGTAAAGATTCTTGTATTACTCAGCCTAAATTCTCACAGTGATTCACATCTTTCATGTTTGAAAAGGTACAACTGTCAGATGGGCAATGCATCGCAGGAGTCTTATTCATTACTGAGCTGAGGTACTGAGCAACATGCATTTATTTTAGCTGGAATTAATTTATTTAAAATTTTAATAATGTCCCTCTAAATGAAAACAAAAATGTGATAAGGTGCACAGTTTATCTATGACAAATGATCTCACGGATAATGTCATGAGCAGACCACATTCTGACATTCAGGACAGTGGTGAAGCGTTTGGTGTCTGACTCAGCCCACGTGTCACTTACAGATCTTCAGAATGTCATGCAAGACCTTAGTGAGGTATGATTGTAGAGCCTTGTACCCACGCAAGTCATTTGCAATGACACGCAATATACCACATTGTGAGGTTACAAAGAAGCCATTTTGCATGCAACATTTTCCCGTATGCCCTATTTCACCTTTAATTTAAATATGTAAATATTTAAATAATATCTAATAATTTTTGGTAACAATTTACATTATGGTTACTTTTGTTAACATTAGTTAACGTGAACCAACAATTTAAAATACTTCTAGCATGTATTAATCTTAGCTCATGTTAACCTATAAGACAAAAAAAATATTATTATTATTATTCTTATTATTTTTATTTAGGATTTAATGAACCTGGGCTTGCATGAACTAACAATGAACAGCTGCATTTTAATTAACTAACGTTATCAAAGATATAAATACTGTAACAAATATAATGCTCATTGTTAAAGTTAATGCATTACCTAACATTATCTAATGGGACCACCTGAAGTATCCTTTCACTTGTTATTTCTACTCGTTATAAAACAATTTCCGTTTTTAAAAAGGTCATTTTGCCCAAAGATTCTTGAAGTAGCTCTATAAATAAAAGGGAATCACTTCATACAGGTCTCCAAAAGAGGCCCCATGTGTGGGAGGGGTGGGACTTCCTCAAGTGCACATGACTGGAATAATGAGGAACGTCTGTACTGACCTTGTCATGTCAACTACAGGAAGTTTAGTTTGTTTAAGGCACTAACTGCAGGCATAGGAAGATGGCACAGTGAGTACACGAGTTTTGGTATGCGAAAAAAAGAAACAGTACTTCTCTTAACGAAAACATTCTGGTAGTTCTTTGCCTTGTGCAAGAATGCAAAACTCCATAAGATATAATGCAGCTGCAACTAACTTAAATACTTTTCAGTCATGGTTACAATGGGGGATGTTTACTACCAGATGGCCTGTCCACTCTCAGGAAGAAATCCTCTGGTGTTATGTAACAATCTATCACTCTATCTTCATCTCTGACGATGCCTCGGCGCTCTCAGCCCTGCACAAACTCTCACAGGCTCCTGCTGCTAAAGCAGTTAGATGGATACCAGATGCTGAAACCCGATGTGTCGGATGACCACGCAGCCTGAAGAGGTTTCCTGTATTTTTTTATCTTTATTTACATTGCTTCTTATAATCTGTTTACATGACTAAGCCGAATGTAGAGCGAGATCACAGAACAATACTGGATTATCCAGCCACTTTACCAGTTCCTGATCTATAATACGGCTTCGTGGAGGTCATAAATAAATCTGATGCATGAACTTTTGAACTTTTTGACAGGTAGTTCATCAGGTTAATAAAAAACTGCATGCTTCAAAGGATACTTTAAAGCATTTAGGCTTAACTGAGTGCGTGTGATGTCCATCTGAAATTTTTATAGAGATCATGTGATTTAAACAATGCAAATTTTAAGCCATAAAGTTAACACACAAACATGGATGAGGACAATCAACTTCCACAGAACCATACTTTTAGGTTAATCTTCTTTTTAAGAACCCTTGATTTAGCATAAGAAACATCCACAAAATCAGATCATTTGGAGTGATCCTGCTCTACATAATGTGGTCCTAAATTTCTGGATTGTTTTTCTTCTTCCTTCCTTTGTGCAATCTTTTTCAAATTACATCCTGCCCTGCCATGAACCCAATATGGTGAAGTGTGTGTTCATGAGTGGTTGTCATAGACTCACCTCCTTGTTCATCCATGAATGCAGCGTCCTATAATCCTCTCTCTCTTTCTCTCTCGCCCTCTTTCGGACTCGTCCCAACTCGTGAGTGCTGTTTCGGGTGTTTGGCTCGGCTCTCTTAGAGGGTCTTTCCCATTCTTGAGGTTCTTTATAAGGCTAGGGGGCATGAGTGGGCGGACCAGTCGCCAAGCTTTCTCCTTCCCTCCGTCACCAACCCTGTTAACGATCTGCCTGTTACCTCTCCGTTCTCAACTGTGTGTGTATGTGTGAAGAGAGAGAGACAAAGACGCTGACAAAGAGTGTGTCTGTGTGTGTACGTATGAGAGAGAGAGAGAGAGAGAGAAAGAGACAGAGAGAGCTTACCTTACAATATCATTATCTACACTCTCCCTCAATAGCCATTTTCGTACCACTTTTGCCAGTGCTCTGACCAGAAACAAAGGCATTTTTGTTTCTCTCTGGGTTACAACTAGCTCTGTCACAACTTTTGGTTGTCATAAAAATAAATAAATAAACATCAACACACAACAAAAGTCATGTTTTGTTCTCTACTTTTTTTGTTCTCTTTGTTTGTGTCCGGGTCTTTCACACAGGTGTCGCCCTGGGGACAGAAAGAAGTGTTTGTGGAAATTAATAATATCATTGATGTAGGATGTGAGAAATATGAGACTTGTTTAGGCTTACCTTGGATAGTATTACAATATGTAAATAGGGATACTTCATTCAAATGAAACTTTCATGGTGTGAAAAAGAGCATTTTAGACATTCTGCTAAATATCTCCTATTGTGTTCCAGAAAGTCATGCATATTTGGAATGATTATGGTTTGTTTGATATATATATATATATATATATATATGAAAATAACTAAAATTTATTATGTAATAAAATGTGATGTATAATAAAAAATGTATTTTTTACTTAGCATTCTTAATTGGTTGCGTTGTGTTTAACAATAAAATCATAATATATAATATAAATATAACAAAAATAGTACATATATAATAAAATATATTATAAAAACAATATAATTATAATGCTGCGCACATGCATCTGCTGATGCCAATGGACACATCATAAGTGATGTTGATTTGCTGATATTTGGACTAAATACCATGCAAGCCTGCTGTTTTCAAGAAAATGGGATGTTGTACAAAAACAAGACATTTTTGCAGCATTTTCACTTCCTTAATTAGAGGAACCAAATGACAAACCACTTTTAATAAGTGTGTGGGCAAGAGAACAATTATGTCGCAATTTACAAACGTTTTCCTTTTGAATGCTAAGAAACACAGATGCTAGTCTGTCCTCTAGGCATTCTTGAAAGAGCAGTGCATGCACAGCTTCCCTAAGATCAGCTGTTGCTAATTAAAGGAATAGTTCACCCAAATTGAAAATTCTGTCATTCTCATTTGTGTCTCAGTCACCACGCACTTTCATTGCATCTTTTTCCATAGTAAATAGTGACTGACATGTCCTTCTGCTTTTTGCGTAATAAAGAAAGTCATATGGTTTTGAAGCTACAGAAATATGAGTAAAGCCATTTTGGGTGAACTGTTCCTTTAAATTGGCAGATATTCAGAGTGCTTATCTTTGTCGGTTACAGTGAGTAATGCTTCCTACAAAAGATTAAGCACAAGATCAAAGACACACATAGTTATAATATGCGGTTTTGGGCTTTTGATTAAAGTTAGTGAGAGATATTTCAAATTTGTTTAGAACAATAAAAGTCTTTGAGCCAATTACACAACAGTGGAAATGCATTGGAACGTGGTATGTCTGAGTGGAAACTAGTTGCCCTTTTAAATTTAGAACACACAAGGACCTCTGTGATACCAAATGCATAATACATAACTTTTTTGAAAGTTTTGATCCCTATAGAACTTTCCTTACAAGAAAACGCATCGTCTGCGTGACTTCCTGGGGCCCCCGAAACAGAACTAAACAGCATACTCTTTCAATTAAACCTCCACAAAGCTGTTTCCTGGTGCATGTTTATATCCCCTGTATTTGGATGGTAACAACATAATCAAGTGCCTCATCTTGTTTCCATGTGATTATTTTTTTTTTCTGGTAATGGAACAATGTAATTGGATTGAAATATCTGACTGAAGAAAAAATATCACACGTGTTCACAAGAAACCTTTGAAAGCAAGAGCCTATTAATCATTTTACGTCCTCAGGATATGGAGACTGAAGTATTCAGTGTTACTGAGGTGGACCACACAAACTTTTGTCTTTTTTTGTCTGTGACCTTCCCATAAAAAACCCTGTGGATTTCAGTGATTGTCTCACCCCACAGCCTATTGTTATGAGCTCTCAAAGAGCCTAACAAGGAGTTTCTCATGCAGAGTCATTGATTATTTCCAAGACACCATATAAATGACTGTTAGAAATAAGTGTTGTTTTAGCATGAGGTCAAAAGTGTAACCGACCATTATTGCACAGATCTCTGTATATCAATTCATGCCATGGATTGAAGTGTAACTGACAAAGTATTATTTAATGAACCCCAGTGATACTAATGGCACTAACCATTCTTGGGAAAAGTAAACTTTAAACTTTGTAAACTTTGCAGATGGTGATTCAGAGCCAGCAGTCTCACTATAATGGTTGTCTGGCAATGAAGTCAACCATCTGCTTCCCTCTTGGAGAAACTTTTCCCTCCAAAAAGGTTTCCTGCTGCACATTAAAAAGGACGTTTGTGGTACACATCTTGAACAATAAGTAGTGCAAGTCAATTACATTGATGTTAAAAAATAACTTTTGAGCTTATCACAAATGCTGCAGAACAGAAGTGTTTCATAATGCAACTTTCAAAGCATTCTGCAGTGTCTTCCAAAAAATATGAAAAAAACACGCATTTTTTTTCAGAATGAGAAAAATGCAGATAGTTCTGTTGCTGCACTGCAGCAACTTAGTTTTGGTCTCACTTATTAGATCACAGCACTTTCATTATCGCTTCACTCTCACTATAACTCTTCATATTCTTGTGCAATAATTCAATTTCTCAGCACATATGAAGTTTATTTAAAGAACACATTCAGCACAGTTATCAATTTCATTTGATTTCTAAAGATAAAAGAGTGCATAGTGCATAATGTTTCAGCTGTACTGTGAATGAGATGCTTTCTGTGTGTTGTGAGTGGTACTCTCTGAAATAGGTTTTAAACTAATTTAATGAGACATTAAAGAGCTGTTAAGTGGTTTTGCATCTTTTATCAGCTTATCATTGCCCACTATCATTCCCCACTTTACAAACTGATCCATTGATTCACTTTTATACTGTAATCTGCATTATATGAATGAAAAAAAGGTCCATGATATTTCTCGCCTGTCAAATCAGGTCTCCATAGCAGAAGATAAATGGTTTTGCCTAAACAGATAAACACATGAGACGTGCCAGGTGTTTCTTAACATCAATGCCAAAAACACTCTGGGACTTGTCTCAGATTTAGTCACGGGTTCAGAGCTTTTAACTAAGAGACGGCGGAATGTGGAAAATGAATAAAACCTGTCTGAACATCTGGGTTGTGTTGTTTAAGGTGTCCTTGCTGATGACGTGCTCTTTTAAATTGTTTGCAGAGTCATGATACATCTTGAATAGATTAGATAAGATTGTATGGGTCAGTGTTGTTTTGCAGTACTTTTTCATATGTTCATATCATTATTATAACTTTGTCATGTGTTTCAAACTCACAATTATTAAATATGGAAATCAAGTCAGATTTTATTTAAATACAATATGGTTCGAGATCACAAAATTGGGTTATCATTTTTGCCATGTCCCTGGATGCTGCACTTCTAACATGCATATGATATAAATATATATCACTTTGCATATTAGTAGTCTAATAGTCTAAATCCATTTTAGCACTGGATTTAATTAATTCTGTGGAAAAAGTTGTGGTTTTAGTTGACATGAATTACTTTAATACATTGCATACTCTTTGACACAAGTAAAAAAAAAAAAACTAAAAAAAATCACAGAAATTCTTATTAAACTATCAAAATTTCAAAAGATTAAAAAAGTTAATGTAAGAGCCTGAGGCTCAGTACCTCATATTTAATTATATCATGTTATTTTCTCTATTTTATATAGGCTGACCTTTATAAATAATTAAGCTAATAAAGTTGAAGTGCTAAAGCTTGACCACATAAAAATCTACAAAAATTTTACTTATAAGTTTAAGAGCTGTTAGTTGCATAACAGGGATAACCTACAGTGTCCCAAAATTTTTAATGAACAAGACTGAACATTCTTTTAGATAGGCTACCTGGTGTTCATAAACAATGGTCTATTTAGACTGATCACTTTACAATGCAGTTTATGGAGAAATGGGTCACTAACCCACTAAAGACCTAAGAAAACTATGTAAAATATCAGCATTAAGAATGGTCCATTGTCTATGTTCTGTTCTTGGAATGCAGGTCTGACCCGTCACAGATAAGTGTGTCCGGATGTTTAACTTACACGCCGCCCTCTAGTGCTGGAGGCTGAGATTCAGATGGCCTATAAAACAACTATACCGACACCGATAAATATACTACATAATACACATTCTGACCTTTAATGGCGTTTTAAAATGTTTTATTATTATCAATGATAATAGTAATAAAAAAAGAAACAAACTACAATTTTGCGCAGATTTCGTACGTGAACTTAACGGAGTCGAGCGTAAATATGTTTGTGAATCGTAACAGTAATCAGCGTAAAACTGTCAGTGCGTACGCCCGTTGCGTAACTACGTGCGTGAACGTCAACATGGCTGAATCCGTGAGAGCAGCTGCTGAGAGTTGATGTGGCACTGAAGAGCAGCGGAGACAGTGAACTTGAGCTTAATAAATCACATGTATTATTTAGATTAAGGTATGTAAAATGACATTTGCACATTACTGCTTTATATATTTGCTTTGCATTAGAAAGGGCACGCTGGGCCATTAAATCTTCCTTCTTGCATCAGCCAACGTGTATCTAAAGAAATTTTACAGAGAAAATTATAAGTGTTTTTCTTTAATGTCTGTTAGTATTGATTTGCTTATTAGTTATTATTTGTTTTGGTGCTGTGAATGGTTTCTTGAACCCTATTTTTTTTAGTATTGTTAATATTGTTACGCACAGCGTGCATTTAGATCTTATATTAAACAATATAAATATTCCCCACTCATTATTAAATGTATTCATGTAATAAAAACATTCAAACCTTGTTAACTATTTTCTCTTGTACGTTTAGCACAGTGATGCACTTGTTGAATTGAATGTAGGTCAGTTGGGTGGAGATCAGGCTTTTGTTTACATTAAATAAACTATGATCATGTATGATCTCACATAATATGTCCCATAATTTATTTATGTGGGGGAACTTGCCTGAAAGATGTAACTAAATTGATTAGATCAAATGTATTTTAATACAAATATATGATTTGTTTTTCAGTTGTACAGATCAGGTCACCATGTATCTCCAGAAGATGTTCTCCTGTTCTCAGTTTTTAGCGAGACCAAATGCTCTGCAAATATTCAGAAGAGCTGCTTCACAAGGCAAAAGTAAGTATTTATGTATTTTTGTACCCTGTATCTCATTCCTCTTGAAAGACAGAAAGAAAAATATGCAAGGTACTATAAAGAAAAATTTACGGATTGCGAAACTGATCAGTATCAGAACGGATAATGATCAGTATATCCTTGTTTCTTATTTATTAAAATCAGTCTGAGACAGAGCTTTAAATATGGAGATAGTATTAGTTGTTTCCATTCATGACTCTTGCTCTTAATTTACAGCATGTCTGTGTCTCTCATTCACTGGGTCGGTGCTCTTCTTTGAGTTCTGTCCTGTCAGCGTTTGTGTCTGCTGTCTGGCTTTGCTGATGTGGCACCTTTTACTGTGTTATTTTCTTTCATAAAGAATGTGGCAGGGGTTTGGTGGGCGCTGAGCTTTATGAACTCACAGCTTTGTGAATGGCTTGTCCCAGATTTCTGCTCACTTCATTTGATTGCTTTTACAGATCACTTCTATGACTGCACTGACATTTGTTATTGATGAATTTTGTATGATAAGACCAGTAAATATAGTCAATATTGATTTCATGTTTAAGTCAATTGGTTTGAATTTTCTAGAATCCCATAGGGACCAGCATAAACTTAATTTGTTTACATTTATGCATTACTCCCTTTGATTTCAGTTTCAATGTTTTTGTTCAAAATATTAAAAGTTACATGTCAATATTACTCATTTAAAGCATTTAATGACACTCTTAAAGGTTGTCTTTTTAATATCAAATAAAGACATTTTCATACTGTGCATTACTGTATATTTTTAGTATTTAAAACAATTAAATTTGGTTTTTAGACATTTTATTGCTCATTATTATTGGCCATAACATGATAATAATTATCAGCTTATTGCTGTTTGCCAGAAAGTTTATATATATTTCACTGTACACATCTATAATGATATTTTTATATGCTATAATAATATTTTATATCAATATTTTTATAATACTGTTTTAAAAAATTATGAAGTTTTTAATTATTTATTAGAAGGTGATTAGATCATGAAAGTTGTACTGTGATGTGATTATTATTATTTTTCCCTACCCATGTGGCTTTGGTTACATCAGTAGAAAAGAAGCACAAAAAGTTATTCCATTTTAGATTATAGATTATAAAAAAAACTTGCATTGATGAATTTTGTGGGGAATAGCGTAGTGTACATTTACTTTTTAAATGCACTTTCAAAAAGACTTACAAGAAAACAACAAGCATTTTGTAACAGCGCTAATTATATTCATAGTATACAATGCCATTTGTTACATTTTGGACATGCACTTCATACTTCCTGTATTCTCTGCTTGTCTTTTATCATTTCCCCTCTCATCCAGCCTCTCCTAATGTTCATCAGTGATACAATCAGTGCACACTAACACAGTCCATTTATCCATCACTCACTGGCTTTCCTGCATGGCATGTCTCCTCATTGGGTGCTTTCCTGGCTCTCTCTCCATGCAGATCCCTCTTCCTCCCCATTTCTTACACTCCATGCTGTGCGTCAGTGGAGTAACGTGCCTTTTTTTACAGTGCCGCTGGCACGGGCGCACGGTAAGTCATTTGCCCACCGTAGTGATCTGCGCCAGGCCAAGAGAATCGTCGTCAAGTTGGGAAGTGCCGTCGTAACCCGTGGTGATGAGTGCGGCCTCGCTTTGGGCCGACTCGCTTCAATTGTGGAACAGGTAAAGATGATGATCAAAGCTTAAGGATTTGCACATAAATATGATGTTGTACTAACAAATCATGATGCTGTAAAACATATTGTAGCTAATTTGTTTATAATATTTAATTGATTGCACATTATAACTCTTTATTTATGTATTTTGATTGTTTAAGGTGGCCATGCTTCAGAATCAGGGCAGAGAGATGATGATCGTGACCAGTGGAGCTGTTGCATTTGGAAAACAAAGGTTGAGGCATGAAATTCTTCTTTCACAGAGTGTCAGACAAGCCCTGCACTCAGGCCAGAATCAGCTCAAAGATATGGTGAGGACATATAAATTTGATATAATTTTTGGTTAAAACTAAAATTGGATTAAACAAAAGTACAATATTACATTAAAAGGGATAGTTCATCCAAAAATGAAAATTCTCTCATCAATTACTCACCCTCATGTTTTTTTGTGAAATCTGAGATATTTCTGTCCCTCCAATAAAAGTTCATTCACCCAAAACTGAAAAAGGTTTATTAACACTTTACAGCCTGACATATGATATAACAGTCAGAAAAAAAAAATATATATATATATATATATATACACACACACACACACACACACACACACATATATATATATATATATATATATAAATTTTTTTTTTTTAAATGGAACCGTTTACCATTATCTTTAGGATGAGACAACAGACTACTTACATAAAATGCATATAAATATCAGTTGTCACTTTATATCTCCCAATAATATGTCTTATAAAGATGATATTTAAATGTGTAGTTTTATGATAAAAGCTATAGTTATAATTTTAGGGGTACAGAACATGTGCAATGATATACAAATAAACATTCAAAAGCTTGATGTATCATATTTGATGCTCACATTTTAACACAATTTTTCTAAAAACAAAAACAACAACAACAACGTGTTGATAATCAAGTTGCTTCAGTCCAGTAAGTGTTCATATGTAACAATATAAAAGTTATTCATACATTACTTTTATAAATTAAGATTTCACTGCAAAAAGGCACATGATGACAGAAGGCATGTAGTAGATTGTGTACAACAGGTTTTTCAGCAAAGTTTTAATCATGTTGATAAATTAGAGGCCTTAGAAATTTGTGTATAAAATATAATACAGTAGGCATCATAGGGTTAAGAGATCACAAAATAAATAGATATGAATTGAGCCGTTTAATCCAAGTCTTCTGAAGAGACACAATCGCTTTTTATGAACAGATTCAATATAAGCTTTAATTCACATATAAACATTGATCAAAGAACATACATAGAGCACATCAAATATGGTAAAGAGAAGCTCAACCATGCTTGCTTGACATGAAGAAACAAACCTCTTTGGTTTTCTTGCGTCAAGCAAGCACATTTCATGCTGTTTTACTTTGAAAAGTTAAAAGCTAATGTTGGATGTGTTTCCTTTGTCAGACACTGCCAGTTCTAGAGGCGAGAGCGTGTGCTGCTGCGGGACAAAGTGGACTTATGGCTCTGTATGAGGCTATGTTCACTCAATACAGCACCTGTACTGCCCAGGTACACACAGACACTAACATATGCACGGTGAAGCTACAAAATACACTCTTATTCATATTTGAATTCATTTTTTTTGTTTGTTGCTTCAGATCCTGGTAACAAACCTGGACTTCCACGATGACCAAAAAAGACGGAACCTGAACAGCACTCTGTACGAGCTGCTTCGTATGAACATCGTGCCCATCATCAACACCAACGACGCTGTGGTGCCTCCCCCAGAACCCAACAGTGACCTACAGGGGGTAAATGTGGGTATTGGGAGAGAGAGTTTGCCCAGCAGCCTTGCCACCCATCCTCTTCATTTTGGAACTGCATGCTGGGAGGGGCCTTTACAGATGCATGCTGGGAGTCTGAGCAATGCAGAGGCTTGATCTTTGACTCCTGCCCTGTTGCAGCCTAAGGGTTTTTTCCATTCCTGTAGAAACTGGAAAGAAATTAACATTACCTCATTCACAGTACTGTCGCTTACTCTCTGGGCTCATCTACGCTTGCTCTGTCATGCTTTCGCTGCGGCTTCAAATGTGGTTTCATATGGAATTCTGCCTTTTCATAGACTAGACAGAGTCATTGTTCATCACACCAATTTTAATGCCATAGTTTAGAGATAAATGTTCATGGGAGCATGAAATATGGTAGTGATGTCTGTCTTAATGGGGTTTAAAAGACAAGGGCCGCTTTCTCTAGTTTGAGTCTCTTTTGAGACTCTTCTTTTTCACACTTCTTTTCTCTTGTTCATACTGCAGGTTATCAGTATCAAGGATAACGATAGTCTTGCAGCACGGCTTGCCGTGGAGATGAGGGCAGATCTTCTCATTGCTCTCTCTGATGTAGAAGGTGAGATTTCAATTTGAATGTTAATCAATGAATACATCGGTACCATATTATATTTTATTGGCTGATATTAGATAAAAAACTATCTATTGTATATTTACGTGTTAATACTATTTCTTATTTAGCATTTAGATAATCTTTTAAATAACACTTAGTAGTACAAAGTCTCAAAATGAAGATAATTTACATTAAGATGTTGTGATGTCTACATTTTCTTGTAGCATTTAAAACTAAGGATTTTAGTTTTTAGAAAATGTATTTAATTATTAATATTTAAATTCTACATGTTTAAAGTTTTAAAAAAAATTACATTTATATTTGGCAAGGATGCATTAGATTGATCAAAAGTGAAGCCGTCTATTTATAATGTTACAAAAGTATCACGGACATGATTATGATTTCTCAAACTATAATACTAATTTTTATTTATTTTATAATGATGTAAAAAATAATATTTTTAACTGTAATATATAACACTTAAGGAAAAGGTTTAAAGACTTAAATTATTGTCACTCTTTTTAATGCAATTAAATTTGGTCTAAAGCTTTCCAGATTTAATAATGACAGGCTTTTAATGTTTGAATGAAATCATTTTTAAACTCGACCATTTTACTTGCCTTTTTTATCATTGTATACAGGCCTTTATGACAGCCCACCAGGTTCAGACGATGCTAAGCTCCTGGACACATTTTACCCTGGTGACCAGCATTCCATAACCTATGGCACAAAGTCCAGGGTCGGCATTGGAGGAATGGAAGCTAAGGTAAGGTATCTGAGATACACACAAAATATATCTTTTGTTAGGATGAATAACTGAAACTGACAGTCTGTGTGTTCACTAAACTTCAGGTTAAAGCTGCTCTCTGGGCTCTCCAAGGTGGGACGTCTGTTGTCATTGCTAACGGTACACACCCCAAAGTCACAGGTCATGTGATCACTGACATTGTTGAGGGCAAGAAAGTAGGAACCTTCTTCTCAGAGGTCAAGCCAGCTGGTGAGTTACCACACGTTATACTGAATCAGTTTTTTCGGAATGTGATTCATTTATCTTTGTTTGTTGAAAGACCTCAGATGCCACTTTTCCTCATCCACAGGTCCCACAGTCGAGCAGCAGACAGAAATGGCTCGCTCTGCTGGCAGGACTCTTGCTTCCCTTGAACCAGAGCAGGTTTGCTAAACTATTATACCACTATTTTAAATGACTGTCTGGAATCATTTGTGCATATTTTCCCAGAAACGGTAGAATCATTAGATTAAAAAGGAATATTCTGGGTTATTTTCATTTTAACAACTATAGACAGCATCTGTGATCTGTCATTCTCCTTGTCCACAGAGAAGTGACATCATCTGCGCATTGGCTGATCTCCTTACTGAGAGGAAAGACGAAATCTTATCTGCCAACAAAAAGGACATGGAGCATGCTGGCTGCACAGGTAACAGGAAGTGATTGCTACTCTCCAGGCCAAGTGCAAATCAGACCATTTTTCCCCCACTAGAGTGGTGTATTTGGTTCACTCAATCTCAATCTGTTATGTTACAGGTCGTCTGTCTCCGGCCATGCTGAAACGACTCAGTTTGTCATCGTCTAAACTGAACAGTCTGTCCATTGGCCTGCGTCAGATCGCAGTGTCCTCTCAGGACAGTGTTGGCAGAGTTCTGCGCAGGACTCGTGTGGCAAACAACCTGGATCTGGAGCAGATCACTGTTCCCATAGGAGTACTGCTGGTCATCTTTGAGTCACGGCCAGACTGCCTTCCTCAGGTCAAGTGCACAAAATGCATATATAGTGCATAAATGCATCTACATAAATAGTGTAGTTTTCTGGATATTGTTTTAGTTTTCCTGTATGTGAGCATGTTTATGTTTGGGTCAGTGGGTGGTGGTTAAAGATCTGGGTTGTAAACAGAAAGTCTCCAGGTTGCTCAAGTGGGATCGGTCAACCAGTTTGTGTACACAACTGCTCTTTGTATAAACAACTGCTAAATGTCTAAATTGTTTTTATCTCAACAGGTTTCTGCTTTAGCCATTGCTAGTGGAAATGCTCTTTTGTTGAAAGGTGGCAAAGAGGCAGCCAACACGAATCGCATCCTGCATGAACTTGCCCAGGAGGCTCTGTCCATCCATGGAGTCAAAGACGCCATCCAGCTGGTAAATTAAACATATTTGCTCAGCAGATTTTCTCTTTTTTATATACATACACTACCAATCAAAAGTTTTTGAACAGTAAGATTTTTAATGTTTTTTAAAGAAGTCTCTTCTGCTCACCAAGCCTGCATTTATTTGATCCAAAGTACAGCAAAAACAGTAAAATTTTGAAATATTTTTACTATTTAAAATAACTGTTTTCTGTTTGAATATATTTTAAAATGTTATTTTATTCCTGTGATCAAAGCTATATTTTCAGCATTATTACTCCAGTCTTCAGTGTCACATGATCCTTCAGAAATCATTCTATTATGCTGATTTGCTGTTCAAGAAACTTTTTTTTTATTATTATTATTATCAATATTTCAAACAGTTGAGTACATTTTTTTCAGGATTCTTTGATGAATGGACATCTATCTGAAATAAAAAAGCTTTTATAACATTATACACTATACCATTCAAAAAGCTTGGAGTCTGTGTGTGTGTGTGTGTGTGTGTGTGTGTAATATATATATATATATATATATATATATATATATATATATATATATATATATATATATAATTTAACCTTTTTTTTATTGGTATTGATCTATTTTAAACAGTAAAAATATTTCAAAATTTTACTGTTTTTGCTGTACTTTGGATCAAATAAACTTTAAAATCATTAAAAATGTTACAGTTCAAAAACTTTTGACTGGTAGTGTACACACACACACACAATTGTTCAAACGTTTAGGTCCAGTAAAGTCATATCAAGCTCGCCAAGGCTGCATTAATTTGATCAGAACTACAGTAAAAACAGCAATATTGTTAAATATTATTATAATTTAAAATAACTGTTTTCTATTTTGATATAATTCAAAACTAATTTATTCCTGTGATGGCAAAGCTGAATTTTCAGCAGCCATTTCTCCAGTCTTTAACGTCAGGTTTTTACTGTCACTTTTGAACAATTTAGTCTGTATGTAGTCATTTAACAGATATATTGTGTGGCAGGTGAGCACCCGTGAAGAGGTGGAAGATCTGTGCCGTCTGGAAAAGATGATTGATCTGATCATTCCTCGTGGCTCCTCTCAGCTCGTCAGAGATATTCAGCGTGCAGCGAAGGGCATCCCTGTTCTTGGTCATAGTGAGGGGATCTGCCATGTTTATGTGGACCATGAGGCTAGTGTTGACAAAGCCATCAAGATCAGTAAGCCTGCCAGTGAAGATTTACGATTGTAGATGTTTTTTTGTTTCCACTTAGGTGTACTTCATAAACAACCACTTGATATTGTGGTTTTATTGTTTATAATGGTTTAAATTACACTGGTTATGTTTTATCTCTCTAGTCCGAGACTCCAAATGCGACTACCCTGCAGCCTGTAATGCAATGGAAACCCTGCTGGTGCATCGAGAACTTCTCAGAACCCCATTGTTTGATCAGATCATCGACATGCTGAGGACAGAACATGTAAGACTGCATATATATGCACAGTATGTCATTCATACTAAATTAGTCTTACACTCTGAGGACTGTAACCAAATCTGTCTTTGGTCTAGAAAAAATAATATAGTGTTTCTATTGAAGCCTCTTTCTGCCTCAGGGTAAAACAAAACAAATGGAAATCCAAATGCATACTGTCGTTCAAAAGTTTGGGGTTGAAGATTATTAAAAATGTTTTTGAAAAGTTTCTTTCTCACCAAGGCTGTGTCTATTTAAACAAAAATACAGTAAAATAGTAATAATATGAAATATTATTCTGATTCAAAATTACTGTCCTATTTTAATATATTTTACAATTTTAAATTAATTAAAATTGATAAAATTCCTGTGATGGCAAAGCTGAATTTTCAGTAGCCATTGCTGCAGTCTTCAATGTCACATGATCCTTCAGAACTTATTCTAATATGCTCATTTGAGGCTCCAGAAAAAAATCTTATTATAAATGTAAAAGCTGTTGAGCTACTTAATGTTTTTGTGGATACATGATGCATAAACCATGATACAATTTTATTTTAGGATTCTTAGATGTATAAAAAAAAGTTTAACAGCATTTATTTGAATTGGAATAATTAGTAAATAAATAATAAGTTTGTTTACTGTCACTTTTGATCAGTGTAGTCCGTGCTTAATAAAAGTATTATTTTCCTTAAAATTAATTGAGTACTACTTGAGTAGTGTACATCTTAATTATATATCACTGTTACTTTTCCTTTACTTTTTTTTTTTTTCTACATCTTCCATATATTTCTGCATTATAAAATGATTGTCTATGTTTATATATGCACTTTCTTAAAATGATTTGTGATTTGACCTTTGTAGGTGAAGATCCACGCCGGCCCCAAGTTTGCATCGTACCTGACCTTCAGTCCGTCAGAGGTGAAGTCTCTACGCACTGAATACGGGGATCTAGAGTGCTGTATTGAGGTTGTGGACAGTATGCAGGAGGCTGTTGATCACATCCATAAATACGGCAGTTCCCACACTGATGTTATCGTCACTGAAAATGGTAAGTCTGAACATACACCTGCCCTATAGTGGTGGATAATCATGTATCATAAATATAGGCACTTTGGTTAACATTAGTTGCAAGCTGTGTAATTGTTAAAGTTGATTAAATATGTGTTTTAATGAAAAAAATGACACACTTCAGCTCTAAATGCTCTGTGAACAAAAAAAAGCAGTGTTGTAGTGCCATCTAGTGGGAAGATTGATATTGCGTCCAAACATTGATTTTTATTTTTATTTTTTGGTTATTTATTGAATTTATTTAATTCATTATTTTCATCTTTCACATACTCTGAGTAGAGGACACAGCAGAGCAGTTCCTTCAGCAATTAGATAGCGCCTGTGTCTTTTGGAACGCCAGCTCACGGTTCGCTGACGGATATCGTTTTGGTCTTGGTAGGTGTCTTTTTCTTTTTTTTTTTCCCTCCCACAAACTTATTTAAATTTTTCCCTTTTAATCTCATAATGATCCTGTGGTGCTTTGTAGGAGCGGAGGTTGGCATCAGCACGGCCCGTATTCATGCCCGTGGGCCTGTGGGGTTGGAAGGGCTTCTCACTACCAAATGGGTCTTACGGGGCGAGGGCCACACAGCTGCAGATTTCTCTGAGCAGGGCAGCATGACGTATCTGCACGAGAATCTTCCAGTGGCACAGGTTCTTCCTGGACGCAGAACCACCAGCTAGAGTCGTGAAGTAAAAGCATCTACAGTCAAGACTCAAATACATCTTAAAAGCTCACCCACTTAAAACCTATTTAAAGGCTCCCATCAGGCAGTGCATTTGGAGTAAGTGCGAATACATGGAAAATCATCTGTGGATGGAGAGCTGTTCAGTGAACTCGTACATTTAAATTTTCCCAAATACACATATTTTAGTCAAGTGTGTCTTGTTCTCAACCAGAACCAGTTGAACTTATAGCTACAGAGATGACAAGGAAGTTTGCTTAAAGCTGTGGTCCATCTGATTGTTTTTCTCATTTGTGTCTTGTATTATGTTCTTTTGAGTAGCAAAACGTATTACTGATCATGGCAAAAATAATGACAGCTTCACTCCAGTATGTAGTTAATGAAAAGAGGCCTCCCAAATTGCCCATGTTATTATTTATGTAATATTTAATTTGTGGAAATGCAGTAGGAATTCTGGAATTAAATGTTTTTCATGTGGCATAGTGCTTGCCATATACAACATCACATAAAAACCTGTATTCTTAACTAAAAAAGAATATTTTTCATGTGGCGTAGTGCTACTGAAAAAGAAAACTGGGATTTTCAAGCTGCTCTGTCTGTATGAGTTGCTTTTATTGAAAATGCATTACTTCTCTCATTTTTTTTTATGCTCGCTGCTTTGTAATCATGAGTAATTTGCAGAACTGTAGACGTTTCTATGTTACTGCTGTAAAATTCACGTGGGACGGGCAGGTTTTGTCCTGAACTGCTTCAAAAAGACCTCGTTATCTGTACTTTAAAGTGCTGTAATGCTCAACAAAATAGTGATGTTCTGAAGATGTTCACAATTTTTCTATGTAGAATAAATTTCTTTTTTGTACTTTCAAAATGCTTCTGGACACATTCGATGCCTCTGACAAAGACCTGAAAGTTGAATTTGTACCTGAAAGTTAT
Source organism: Spinibarbus caldwelli (assembly GCA_039654775.1). Taxonomy (NCBI): domain Eukaryota; kingdom Metazoa; phylum Chordata; class Actinopteri; order Cypriniformes; family Cyprinidae; genus Spinibarbus; species Spinibarbus caldwelli. Next base: position 10,299,267 of record CM077256.1, on the reverse strand, counting down.
TTGGAGAAGGACTTAGGGAGGAAACCAACAAGTATTGGGGCCATTTTGAACTTGATTAATAATCTTTCTTAAGTACAGTTCAGTGTGGAAAACATCAAGAGGCTGTTCTGTAGGGAGAGAGAGACTTGCCAAGCATTAAGTGGGACATGGAAGAGTGAAAACAATACTACAGAGGATTAATTATGTTGCTATTAGGAAAGAAGAGACTGTGAGAAGACTGAGGCTTGTCATGAAAGTGCCAGTGCCTTTTGACTCACAAATTCTTTTTATTCTCCAAAATGTGCAGTTTATGCTCAATGAGCCTTCATCAGAAACTAAAAAGATCCAGAGATGAAGAGAAACAAAGTCTCATTCATCTGTTATTGTGTTCCAACTTTACTGCGTAAGATCTGTGATCAATGACTGTTTGGATGAAAGAGGTTAAAAAATGCTCAAATGAGGAGAATGTTACTGCCAGATCAGGAGATGGAAATGCAGGTGCAGCCGTAAGAAAGCAAAATTATAACTAACATGCGAAACAAAGGTTGCAATGCTGATTTTCAAAATATAAGATAAGCGTTAACCCTAAAACTGTACTTTTAGATGTATTTTGTCAGTGCAGTTTTATGTTCAAATTATGACTGCTAAATAATTCTCAATTTGTTACTACTGTATATCAACCTGCGTGCAATATTCCACACGTCTGATAGTTTAAGGCATATGGATGTGAAATTTAAAAGAACCGGTCTCATGGCAAACCATTGGACTTTCAGTCAGTACAGCTTTAATTGAACATTACTTGAGGCAAAAACTCATATTTCTTGTGTTTCCTTGATCTTTAGAGACTCAAATGTGCTCCCTGCAGAGCTTAATTTTTTCAAATCAATAATTAATCGTCAAAGTTATTTATTCATTTGTATCTTTGCCAATTATGGGCTTCTAATTAACAATTTCAATAATTGATATTTATCTCTGAAAGAGCTCTGTATCCATACCTTATGAAAAATGCATGAGCTGAGATATGGACTTGGTTTTATTTTGTGTTCTGAGAGAGCCGCATGCTCGGGGCTAAGACCAGGCCACTTTGACTTTTCCTCTTTGAGTTTGTGTTGCCCTATGATGTGCTGCTAATATGGGGCCTCTTTCAAGGGCCCAAAGCGTCTGCTAGACATCATGTGATCTTATAAAAGTCTTCTGCTCTTCCATCCTCAGATACCCCTTTTTTTGTTCTTTAATAACTCAGTTCAAAGAACAAGCGGTTTCCTTAATAATTTTCTTTTGTCTCTCAGGCACGAGATGACGTCATGTACGATCAAGTCGATGGACGTCTACTGCATGCAACAACATTTTGATATGTTTCATTCATTCAAGATTTCTGCAGATTTTAAAAGGGTCTTAAAAAGTCTTAGTTTGCCCTTCGACAAATAAATTCATAAAATTATGGCATTAGATGTTGCATGAACTGAAAAAAAAATATTTTTGTCTTATTTTTCAATACAAATATTGTTTTATGATCTAAACATCCTGAAATTAAGATAATTTTGCTTGAGATACAAAATGAATATATGAAGTCTTGTTTTTTTGTTTTTGTTTTTACAATTTTAAACAATTTTTTTTTTTTTTTTTAACAATATTGAGTTTTTTGTGTGTTTGTGCTTAAAACATGAACAAATATGTTGGAAATGGGGCATAAAACTTGTTTTACTTTTGAATTAGGTTAACATTTTTTCTAAGCCCATTGACAGATATTTTTCCTTTTTTTAACCACAAATTTACATTTCTCAGAAAACAAGACTTTTTATGCCATCATTGCATCTATGATGATTTAAGAATTTTTAGACATTTGCACTAGAAAACAAGACAAAAATACTGAGGAAGAGCATCACTTTTGTGCAGTGTGATCAGACGTTACCATAAAAGATATTTCCATATTCTAGTCGAGCTATTTTTTGGTTAAAAAAATTGAAGTGCTGCTAATACAGCTCATTGTCTACTCCATATTCCCTTTAATTTGATTTAATTGGCCTCAAAAAGGTTTTAAAGTCTTAAATTTACCTCCATAAAACTTGCTGAAACCCTGTCATTGTATGTCATTCATACTGTACAAATGTCATTTGTTTGATTTTAATCAAATTTTCCTTTATTTCCAGTTGTTGTTGGGAAGGGAAAGGTGCTGATAAAATACAGTTTGCTCAGTCAACAGTGCTAAAAGAGACAAATAGCCCTAATTAAGTGAGGCTAAATGGCACTTGTGCCGGAATAAAGCAAGCATCACGAATACATTCAGCATGACAGATCCACAGGCCCGATCACCCTGAGGTGACTGAAGCTCAGACGTAGTCGCTGCATGGACAGGCAGTGCTGTTGACACACTGGGAGAGGTGGTTGTGTGATTTGGGTCTTCAGTTGAGGTCAGTCACACGTCGTAGGGAGCCCATGGTAGGACTTGGACTGCCCCACTCGACGTACCTCCTGTATTCGCCAGGGCGCAGGAAGAACTGGCGGCCAGTGTAGTTGGGGTGCTCATGGAGGATCCAGTAGCCTTCCATAACATTGGCTGAAGAGATGTCTCCGTTGTGGAATCGCTGACGTAGATCAGGGCAATCTTCATTCAGCTCCATTGCCTGACCACCAAAATCGGAGCGCTCAAAGATCTTCATCCTATAGTTTCCAGTGTACTGGGGAAGAAGTAATCAGTGTTATATAAAAAAAAAATCTTCTTTCCAGAAATGTAAAGAATTGCTCTGATTGATCAGACATTGGATCAACCAATAGTGTGAGTTTGGGGTGGGACTATCTATTCAGCTGACCAATGGCGGATGAGATGAGTGTTTGAGAAATTTGTTTGTTCTCATATGGTATAAACAGAATAAACATCCGTAACTAAAGATAAAAGAATAAAAAAGAGAAACTTGCAAAATACTCATATTAGGTTCTCTCAACCTAAACTACATAATTAAACTCTTAACTTGCTGATGCAAAGAGGAAATACTTCCTATCACATATATAATTTCAAATAATGCTGCTTTCTTTTTCTACTGACTCTACCGTAAAGACTTACAGGAGGAACCATGCGGCAGGAACGAATGCAGTCGTTAAATCCAGCCCAGTGCTGGAAATCAGGGTATTCACCCTTGGACAGCATGTACTGGTATCCAGAGTAGTTGGGCTTCTCATAGGCCACCCAGCTTCCACTTTCTACTCGGATGGAGTTGCAGCGAGAAAAATGGGCCTGCATGTCAGCGCAGTCTCCAGTGCACTCATAGTGACGGCCCTGGAAGTTTTTGTCTTCAAAGAACGTAATCTGTTGGATGGATGTAGTGAAAGAAAAATACAGGATTACAGGTACACTTTAAGTCTGAAGTTTCACTTTTTCTTATTTCATCAGATATTTTGTAAGAAGTAATACAGAAAATCTGAACAGTTCTTTTTAATATTACTATTTTAAAAAGTGAATGTTTTATAGTCTGTCAGTTTAAATGTTTGTCTTGTCTATGGCACCAAAGTCTACACTGACTATACAGATTTAATCTCAAACATATTAACTGAACTCAACAGGACTACTTTAAAAAGCAGTCTTTTTTTTGTTGTTGTTGTTGTTGTTTTTTTTAATAGTTCTCTCTCACTTTGTAGTTGGAATGAATATTTTCTACAATTTAAAGCACCATGGTATTTTATAACAATAGATTGGATACAGTCAAGAACACTTTTTTTCTTTACTAAGGTTAAACAAAGCTGAATTCAGATTCAGATTGTGACTGCGGCAGTATCCTAAGGTATAAAAGCTAAAAGCTACATCTTTGTACCATATTTACCCCTAAATGGTATGTATTAGTACCTTAAAGGTACATATTATTACTTTAAAAGTACATATTAATACCTTTTGAAAGGGTTTTGTACCTTTTTTCTAAGAGTATACCCTTAGTCCAAGCATTTACAAATATAATTTTATTTATAAACCAAATATCTTTTAATCCAGAGTTAGTTATTTCATCATAATTTTTCAAAACGTATTTTTTCAAAAACATTTCCTTCACCATTAAAAAATAACAGCTGTTTTATTTTTTATTTATTTTATTTTTTATTTTTTGGTTCATATTTATTTTTAAGAGTTAAAAGAAAAGCTTCTGGTGATAGGGTTGAATATCTTAAAACTATATAATTTACAGACACAATTTGGTCACTTACCTTGCCCATTGTGACTGTTCTCCGAGCGGACCAAACCATTTCTGAGGTCAGGACCTCTTTATAGACCCGGCATGGATCAGGGCTTTGTGTGCAACTCACAAAACTCTGTCTGGTCAGCACAATGTGTTCTATAGAGTGGATGCGACTGTAGATCAGCCAGTGTGTGCCCCTCTTTGTGTCTTTGCAAGCTTTTTTCTCTCTCTCTCTCTCCAAAGACAGCACCACTGCACTTTTCAGTGCTTGACAAAAAAGTTGCAAACTCTGCTTTTAGTTGCTTCAGGGCTTTACATGTAAATGCCATGAACTGGCACGACACATAAATGAGAATAAAATGCTAATATGAAGCTGGGATATGAAGTGATTTCATTGAAATTGTCCTCTCACATAAGCACAGTTCTTTTTTTTTTAAATCAGCTTGTTTTATGCTTTGGAATGAGACTAAAATGAATTCTTCAACCACGTCAGATTTATAAAGTTGAGTTTGGCTAGAAACTGACATGCAGTCTTTATTTTGATGTGTACTAGGCAATGGATCAATGGATCCTTATTTGAAAAACGACTGGCAAGCTGAAGAAACTTTCTGTTTCCTACGCTACCAAATAATTCAAAGCATCATGAAGAAAAGACGGCATACAAGAAGCGTTTTAATCAGTTTTAACGTCTTTAATGGTCATAAAAAAGACAGTTTATATTAAACTGCTCCTCATTCTCCTGAAGGAGCCAATCATGGGATTCATGCAACCCCATTCGCTGCATGCTCTGTACTCTCCGGGCCGCAGGAAGTACTGACGGCCTCTGTAATTGGGGTGCTCGTAAAAGATCCAGGAGCCCTCCATACAGTTACAGGAGTAGATGCCGTGGTAGCCAAAACGGTCGTAGACATTGGGGCAGTCATCTGTGAACTCCATCATGTGTCCGTACATTTCAGGTCTGTTGTAGATTCTCATGCGGTAGGCACCTCTGTACTGTTGTGCGGGGAGAAAAACAGCAGTTAGGGCTTTAGAGGAATCAATAATCAGGGCAACGCAGAGACATTTGAGAGACCAGTTGTTAGAACGTTAGGGAGAAAACCTTGAACATTCTTGATGTCGCTGTTGAGACTGAGCCTTTGAACATGACTTCCTGCTGTAAACATGCAACTTTCAAAGATTTTCAAGTAGACGTTTAGTCATTTTCGTCAAACAAACTCTAGTGACAGTGTCATGATTCTTCCACTGCCAAAAACAGAGATGAATGGAATTATGATGAGCTGCGCAGTCATCACAGTGTGTCTTGCTCCGTTTCAAATAACTAAATCTCCTGGTGGACCTGTGAACCTGTTTGTTCCCCTGCATATATGAATTACTTCAAAGGGCTCGTTGATTGACGTTGCTTTTTTTTAAAGGTGTCTAACTGCGTGAAATAAAACCCATCAGTTTGATTGACTTACTGGGGGGAACATCTGACAAGATCTGATACAACTGTTGAAGCCCATCCAGTGGTGAAAGTTAGGATACTCCCCACGGCCCAGGATGTACTGATACCCCATATAGTAGGGCTTCTCGTAGGCCACCCAGTGACCCCCCATGACCCTTATGGAGTTGCAGCAGTTGAAGTATCTATAGGTGTCAGTGCAGTCAGCAGAGCACTCGTAGGAGCGCCCCTGGAAGTTGGCGCCTTCGTAGAAGATGATCTGACGACAGAAAGACAGTGATATCAAAGCCACAGCGGATAGAAAAGATGTTAGCGAGGAACAGAGGAATAATCTATGGAAGTGGCGAATGATTTTGTCCAGTCTTATGTGAAAGTAAGCTGGAAGATTGTCTGAACATTAGCTTCTATCTAGTTTGTATTTTGAAGTTCATTTCCGACTATGTGGTCTTCAGGTCGTTCCGAGTCAGTGTTGTGAAAATACCAATTCTGAACTCTAAGTATCACTCTAACTCGAAGGTACAGCTGTCAGTGCCTACCTTTCCCATGGCTGCAGAGCAGGATGTCCACGCCGTTCTGCCGTACTGCCATCGAGGTCCTAGTGGACCTTTTATACTCTTCTACAGATGTATACACACTGCTGCCAGAGGCACGTCACAGAAACTAGAGTTTACCTTTGAAAACGTCACAGACCTTTCTATTATTCATTTCTCTAAAGACAACTAAAGCCACACTCCCATTATTCCCGAATGCTAGAGTTTACCTATACAAATTCCCCTCACCTCATGAGCCTTACCAGCACACCAAGCCTTGTTCATGACCTGGTAATGTGCTCTTTTCACAACAGGCCACAAAAGGATCAGGAGGCAGTATAACAGGCCTTTCTTTATATGGCACAATGTGTAGTAAAAATGGCATGTAAACAAATTTAACAGAATGCACAAGTTTCATTTGATTTAACGCAAAGTTAGGTTTAAGTAACTCTAAAACTGCGGGGTTTTAAACTGGGGTCCACGGATGCCAGGCAGCCGACAGGGGGATGCTAGAAGCTGTGCAAAAGTTTGAAAAGATAGAGATTATATGGACGTCAAAATTAACATGTTAATTAATGAATTAATCAACATATTACTTAAATATATTTAATGTTTAAACAAGTTGTTTAATTTAATTTTAAATTAAATTTTTTATAGTCCTTGACATCAATATGTTTTAAAAATTAAAAAGTCAAATTTTGAAAATTCTAATTTCCAAATTGCAAAGATTTTCCGACATCAAAGCTCGAGACCACATTGAAAATCTATTTTAAACTGGAAGACAGACAGAAAAAAATTAACTGAAAATACAAACATTATGACAAAAAGTGGATAATTAAAATAAAAATGTTTAAATAAATAAGAAATATTTAAGATTCTATGCTATTTTTAGATCACTCTGCTAGATCACTGATCAACTAATAAAGAAATTTGTGACATTGATAATTTTGCTCAATTACTAAGTAAAATTTCTCATACAATGTAATTATCTTCACATTTTCCTTCCTTTTTTACATGTGAACTGCACACATATTTTACAATGTGTTGAGGCCGCAGATAAAGCGAACGTTCACAGGTTTTTGAAATCCCTATATATTGTTTTTTGATGTCATCATCAAATATGCAATTACAAGGAAACACAACTGTCACATTCTGTTTAGATTGAGGCAAACCAGCCTGACAGACATTTTGTCAACCGGTTAGTCTGGAGATTTATATTGAATTATTTATTTTTAAATACTAATCACAGAGCATTTGAGAGTGGTTTCATCACAGCACATATTATAATACATCTGGTGTCTATTTTTTCCTGCCGTGTGCATTTTCAGGCACTCATCTAAGTGATTCTGACACTATTGATTGTTCTGGAATGTGTTGACATAACCTCCGACAATATGTTGCCTTCTTTTGCTTCCATAGCCTGAAGAGTCGCTCTGATGCAAGGTCTTCATAAGGCTGTGTTGAGGTGTGTCATACATTTCATGTGTTTGTGTTATTGTGTGATGGTTGTTTCGACTCTAGGACAGTCGACTCTGGCATGTAAGCAAACCCCTCAGCTGACAGGCAAAAGGCCAAAGAGAGTTGGCCTTGTGTTTCTATTCTTTTCAAAGCTGAGCTTCACTCTCCACATCTCTCCTTTCATCAAGATGAGGAGCAACGCTCTGTTTTGTGTATTGTTTTTTGCCAGTTTTACTCCAGAGAAAGACAGCTTTTGTAAAACAATAGCCACACTGTTCTTTGATAGCCACTCTGGCATTGTTTTAAAACGCAGCTCAGAGAGTGAGAGAAGTTGTAGTTAGTGCTTTGTTTCTTTATATGGCTTGAGCTGACAGTCACAAACATTAATGTGTCAGATCTTAAACATGTAAAAAGTCTAAAGATTGATCTTCAGAGATCACAATGAAAATCTATTTTAAACCTAGAGGTAAACAGAAAGTTTTAAGATTTTGACAAATTAAAACAAAGAAACATTATGACATATAATGGATGATTAAAATTTAATTATTATTAAATGAAGAAGATATATTTAAGATTCTGTTCTATTTCTAGATCTCTTAACTAAAAAGCAAATTTGTGACATTGATCATTTTACCTCACTTTTTATTTATTTTAGACAAAATTAAAGTTTTTAAAGCAGAAGGGGGACAAAATGCCAATATCGTAAGAAATTCTGAAATTCATTTCATCTTTTGAAAGTATCATTTTAACTCATTTTTATATTGGTGCTATACACTAAAAAAATATAAATACACTACCAGTCGAAAGTGTCAGAAGTGAAATATTATTACTATTTAAAATGGTTTTCTATATGAATATATTTTAAAATGTAATTTTGTCCTCACAGGAATAAATTCCATTTTCAAATATGTTAAAATAGAAAAGCTATTTTAAATTGTAGTAATACTTCACAATAATACTGTTTTACTGTATTATTGATCAATTAAATGCAGCCTTGGTGAGCATAAGAGACTTTTCCAAAACAATACAATACAACAGCAATATACTATATATATTTTGTGGGGGGGAAATCATTAAAGGGTTACTCCACTCCACCCCAAAACTTACCCCCATGTCGTTCCAAACCTGTAACGTCCAGAAACGTAGCAAGGAGATCGGTAAAATAATCCATGTGACATCAGGGTGACAACCGTAATTTTACGAAGCTACGAGATTACTTTTTGTATGCAAAGAAAACAAAAATAACGACTTTATTCAACAATTTGTCTCCGCCGCGTCACCGTAGCGCTAATTTGGAGAGTATCCACTGCATGCAAACTGCGTGTGATTTTCTGTGTCAGCTGCGTCATGCGGTTATGCTGTTTCCATCGTTTACGCTTTGATTTGAATGAAAACAACGTATCCATGGATTATTTTACCGATCTCCTTGCTACGTTTCTGGACGTTGATCGTGTTAATTACATTGCTGTCTATGGGAAGGCCAAAGAGTTGTCAGAATGCATCAAAAATATCTTAATTTGTGTTCCAAAGACGAACGAAGCTTTTACGGGTTTGGAACGACATGGGGGTATGTGATTAATGACAAAATTTTCATTTTGGGGTGGAGTCTCCCTTTAAATTAGAACAATAAAAATAGCATTGTCACTAGTATACTGTCAGACTTTTTGGATCCAATTGTATAAATGATTGACTAATTTTATATCTTTGTGAGTAACTGTCTTTTAATCTAACTTTGTCTCCTCCTCTTCTCAGCTTTTTTCTTGGCTTAGTTAGTGATTACTGTACCACATGTATTCTGCACTACAGGAATGGTTCTCTCACATCATAGGCTTGCAAATAGTAATCTTGAAAGCACTACAAGACATTTCATCCCCACACGGGGCGAAATACTTCAAATAAGCCCAAGCTTTCTCTCTTGGTTCCCCCTGGAGAACAAAAAGCCAACACTTAAGATCTTTTACTGCCTCTCCGGTTGAGAGAGACGAGGAGAGAGAGAGAAATGGAGAGAGTTGCTTTGACAGAGACAGATCGCAACAGTACAGTGTTATCACATAAGATTATTTTCATTGTGAGGTGATAAAATGTGCAAAATACAATAATTCCATTTATTTACGAGGTCCAAAAAAAAATCTGAGACTGCAAGAGAAAATACAAAATAATTCATTTTATTTATTTTTTTTTACAATTTTTTTTTATTGATTAACTAACCTAGAAATAGTCCAGAATCTTAAATATTTCTTATTTTATTTATTTATTTTTATTATTATTATTAATATATATATATATATATATATATATATATATATATATATATATATATACCAATTTATTTATTTATTTATTTATTTTTTTGTCTAAAATCTAAATTATTTCCCTGCTCTCAGTTTGGTCTCAGATTTTTGTTCAGTAACTATGAACCTGACTAGTTTTTGGTTTCTCTGAAAACTTAAAGGATAAAACTGAGAAACTCTGACAAAAAAGGACTTGGTCTAATTTAGTGACATTACAGGAAAGACTAAGACGACTCTTTTAATGCTTGAAACACAAAATGACAAACAAATACACTGTTAGTTTCTTGATTATAGCATTAAATTGGAATTGTATGTATAATCTAGAATTAGACAGTGCACAGAGCCCAAGTAAACATAATTAATTTTTATTATTTCAGAGTGGAAGACAATATGCAGTGGACTTTGCAGTCCCAGATATGAGTATTTAAAGCAGCCATCGGTGCGGGTTCTTATAAAGAAAATGTGTAATTTCAAGTACTTTATGGTTCTAGGACAAAAGCTCTGCCCTAGTGAATGGCAGCTGCCGCTTCTCTCCAATTAGCCTTGCGGGTTTGTAAGAACGGGCCTTAATCTGCTGTTGAAGACGGTGTGATGTGGCTGGGTGAGCCAAAGCCTCCCGTGTGAGGGGGAGGAAGACGAGGGCCCCTTTGCTGAGAGATCATCCTCCTGTTGTTGTGCGGAGCTGCAGACGGGCCCTGTCTGTCCCTGCCAGCGCACAAGCCTCACTATCAGCTGCGCCAGACGGTGCCTACGTTTGCCGGCCACTCTGAGAGCGTGCCAGGGACGGCTTTGTGGAGATGTGTCTGATGTGCTCCATCTTTTCTTTTGGAGGATAATTAAAAGAGGAAATAGTGGTGAAATATACACTGAAGAATGGAGGGATTGGGGACGTTTCTGAAGCGTCTCAAATAATGGATGTGGTTATTATTTAGTTTATACTTTGTTTACATGCAGTTTTTCGTCTCTCTCTCGCTACACTCTGTTGGGCGTTTTATAAAACTTTTCTTTAGAGGGTTTAAAGATGACTTCAGCCCCAGATTTCACCTAACATATGTGTGATTTATTCATTCATTCAAATTTTTTTTTTATTTTGTAAAGAAATCTTATGCTCACCCAGGCTGAATTTATTTGATTTATTTATGAAATGCAGTAAAACAGCTAAATATCATACAATTTAAAATAACACTTTTCTATTTTAGTATATTTTAAAATATAATTTATTCCTGTGATATATAAATGAATTTTCAGCAGCTATTATTGCAGCCTTCAGTGTCACATATTTCAGAAATCATTCTAATATGCTGATTTGCTGCTCAAGAAACACAATTTTATTATTATCATTGTTGAAAACAGTTTTTCTGCTTAGTTTTGTGGAAAAAAAACACTAAATGACAAAAAATACCTGATTTTGATGTAATTTGATATAACGGAATAATTTTTAAAATGTTGAGTAGCTATTGAGATATTTAAACATATTTAATTGGTATTTATTTAAATGTTATTATTTATAATACTATATATATATATATATATATATATATATATATAATATTAAATGTAATTAAAAATAGATTTATATTGAATTTGACAAACTGTGCTTTTTACCAGCATTATTTACCAATTCTTTTTTAATTTAATTTCTTAAAAATAAAAATAATTCTTATTTTAATTGTCACATTCTGGGACCAGAAAAAAATTATAATAAAAAATTCATCAAATTTTCCTTAAGTGGGTCTTTAACCTTGTTGTACCCTTTGATTATGTTCATGTATTCTAATGGCCACTTTTTTTCTTTTTTTTTTTCTTTTTTTCTTTACTATTTTCAGGTGGTCCTCATCTTTTAGCTATTCTTCAAAACTTATCCCGGGTTAACATGCTCAGATCCAAAATCAAACATGAGTATGCATTATGGGTTACTGGGTTTGTCTTCCTCACATCTCCTTTTCAGATGAAACAGAGTGGTCCAGGTAAAGACAACCCGCTCACGTGACGTTTCCCCCACCATCCCATGGCACAGAGTTTAAAGAGCAAGTTTCTTTTGTGTGATCTACCCTCATCTCAAAACAGTCTCTGTGTTTACTGACATATGACAAAAAAAAAAAAAAAAACTCAGATCATTTCATCTCCTCTTTTAGAAGGAGGAATCTCCTTACAATGCATCCGTGTGTTTAAGGCAGAGGCTGGCAACAACACACACAACTTCAATAGAGTGCCTTGAACACACGGGGAAAAGGTGCACCCGAGCTGCCGATCTACCCCAACCTTTCTACAGCCTTAAATATATAATCACATATGATGCCATTTTTTGCTTCTTCAAATTTGGCATCAAAGCAAATGTGTTCTGACAACAGTTAGTGACAAGGGCTCCAAAGGAAAAGAGGAAAGTCGGCCGTACCACACCGTATCAATTATTGATCATGCGGCTCTCGACCTGAAAGAAAGAGAGAGAGAACATTGTCATAATGAAATATGTGATTTTTACCAAATAAAAAAATAATAGATAAAGGTCGTCCCATTGTTCTGAAGACTTATGAGTTTGATTGACAGCCTGCAAATTCTCGTCGTTCACTCGTAAAGGAGATCAAAAGACAGTTCTTCTCTTTGCCCAAGGCCACTTGCAATTTATTTAGAAGCCCTGCGCTTGTGTCCCAGCAGGTATCACTGCCGAAACCAAGCCACTCAGGATAATCACAACTTTAAGGCGTCTCTCCTCCTCGCTTGCTTTCTTTGTCAAATTAATGTAGCTAAGAAGCTGGTTCACTTTCTTAGCTGTAACAATGACGATATTTAGAAATCATCTCTGATTTAAATAATAGAAGAGAATTAGAATGTACAGTGGGGTCCAAAAGTCCACAGAAGCCATCTGAAAATCTGAGATTTGAAATGTAATTAAAACTTGGAGATAAACAGAAAGAAAAAAACATTATAATGTCAATTGAATAAGAGATATTTCAGATTCTGCACTATTTATAGATCAATATGTGACATTGATCATGTGATTTCCTTTCAACCCTCTGGATCATTTCAAATCATGCTGAAGAACATGATCATCAGATTTATATGAAAGTTCATACAGATCAAGTGCTCCTGTAAAAACAAACGTAAGACATTCATGTTACTTTTCACTCAAACTGTTGGTATGCTTGTAATATAATTTGTAATAAAAATGTAAAAATAAAAATACATTAAATGAATAATTTCCACCTTACAGAAACTCTTGAGAAATGCTGGATACAATGTGTACATAAAATCTGTTTTAATTACAACTTTGGGAAAAATAAAACAGATTTTTGGAGTACATTTTACAACAAAATACTACTATAAATTTTCATGTTTAATTCAATGTGTTAATTGCCTTTCTTTGTAACTGTGAAATTTACTAGTAATTTCTGAGTGAAAATTCTCTCTCTCTCTTTCTTTTTATAGGCAGTCAAACCAAAATTTATTCAGACAACTTCAGCATTTCTCACATTATCACAGTTTATTCGTTATAGTTTAGAAAATGGTAATAAAATATGAAAAGAACTCAAGAGTTACACAAATTCATCTTGATAATGTCAAATAACTTTGATAGAAACTTATGTAACAAAACATGATCAGGTCAAAGTGTCAAATCAAATTTTTGGTCCCAAATTTTCATCAATTTTACTGGTAGTCCACTGTATGAAGAATTTTTGGGTATAATATGTCACCGTTTACTTTATTTTGCTATCCTCACTTACATAAATGAACTATAGTGTCCTGCACCCAATAGTAAAAAAATATATAAAAAATTATATTTGTGTCTGAATAATTTTTGGTTTGACTATATGTGTACATATACACACTTTTTTTTTCTTTTTTTTTTTTTTTGCATGGTTACAGTACCATAATTGATTGTGAAAGAGTGCCGTTGTTGATTATCATTACCGACTGTTATGTTTTTGAGTTTCTGAGCATAGTACATGAGTACATAAAAATATGCAATCGATGGTAGTGGAAGAAGCCACTCTGCTTTGTAACCAGCAATAAATAACACGGTTTATTTCAAAGGGACACAGCAGTTCTCATGAGCAGCGGAAGGCTTGAAGAAAAATAGGGCATTCATATGGGAGCAAGTGAAGGCATGAAGAAATAAAAGAAAATATAGAGCAGTGTGAAATTCCTTTTGAGTGGTTTGAAATGAAGTAGCGTTTGAAATGAAATGTTTTGTTCACCTTCGTGCTGGTGCACCATATCTCTCAAAGAGTGTTTGAAAAACCTTACGCATCACATTAATAATACACAGGAGGATGTTTAATGGGGTGTGTGGCTCGTCCCCATATCGATAATGATGAAACTGTTTACCCCCTTTTTAACACCCAAACGTGCTGCACAGATTAAACTCTATTCTGTAAATGCCTTCAGTCTGGTTAAATTAGAATGACATAGTGTGGCAAAGTGATAACAAGATACACTACACAACAACAAAAACTAATAATGATAATAATAAAAAAAAATGAAGTCTGGAGAATGTAATTTTCATACAGTATACCTGATTTTATGTCAGTTTTTTGTTGCAATATAATAATATATTAGATAAAACATTGTGTTTGTATGAGACATGCAAGAGAATGCAGAGAATTTAGATTACATAATGAAGTTTATAAGGTTAGAAGATGAATACATAATGTCTAAATAATTATTAAAATGATATATATAATCAGTCATCAATTTGCTGCTGCTGCATCGTTTGAACACTTCAACCCGCTTCTCTTTCACACCACTAGAGTGCAGTAGAGCTTTAAATGTGCTCCTCGCTAGCCCTCTCTCCACGGTCTCTCTCTCTTTATTTGTAAAATAATTCCTGGAAGAAGTGTGCAGACAGATATGTATTTACTGGCTGTGTCATCTCTCTGTGCTCTAAATCCTATCAGCTGCAGCAGGTGCTGCGCTGGGCTCAGACTCAGACTCAGGTCATTTTAAACAGCTGCTGTGAGGGAGCTGACCTGGAGCACAGGCCACAGCGGCCATTCATACACACAAATACACACAAACAAAGATATGTGCACACATGCACATATGTAAAAGCCTTTTGTTTTGGTGCTGCTATATTCTGGTGCGTTGCATGTTGGGAGATATACACGCGAGTGTTATTTGGCTTTGAACTGTTCGTTAGACTTAAGACACTTGAGAAATAATATATAAATATTAATAATTAAATATAATATTTATTATTATAGTAGCAATCATGTTCAAACATTATTTCCAAGAAATGCTGATACTGACAGCGTAAATTACTTCATAATGATTTAAATAGCATAGAGAGAATAATTAAAAAAAAAACACACACACACACACACACACATATATATATATATATATATATATATATATTTAATTATTCTCTTAGAATATTATTCTCTTAGAATATATTATATATGACAATAATATATATATATATATATATATATATATATATATATATATATTTCCATTAAAATAGAGGGAATTGGCTATGATGTGTTCATTGGATTGTATTATTGTTTACCAACATAGTCTACCAACTTTCTGTAGTCAAAAACTCCATTAAGCAGACTTAAAAGTTGTGAGTTATGACAATTACGTGATTTAGGACCTTTTTACAATGCGTTACATTGTTAAGACATCAGCGTTAGGCTAAATTCAATATTTCGATAACATCTAACCTATTCCCTTCAAAGTTGAGACAAAATATTTTACACAACTCGGTTTGTAGTAGCCTATACATTTTTAATTTAATATTTGCACATTTTTAAAATAATAAAAATGCTATGTCTTTGTTTGGCAGAAATAGTTTAGTATATTAGTATGCTATTCGGTGTAGCCTACTTGTTGTCACATGACCTCATAATATTGCATGCATAATTCAGTGAATGTGGTGTCCAAGAATATCACCTTAGGTAATATTAATTTTATGAACTTTGTGGTTTTCAGCTAAGCTATTACTGCTGGTTTCATGTGTGTGTTGTGTTTTGCAAATTTTGGCAAAGGTAATAGGTGATCTGGTTATTCCAAGCACAGAGAAAATTAACATATTGTGCATGAAATATACTGTTGAAATGGTAAGAGTAGCCTAGTATGTTAACGTGCTACTTTGATTGTCTTTGGTTTAACATGGCTTTGGGAAATTATGCGAGTGTCCTTAGATTTGTTTCCTACCTTAGAAAATGCTTTCATGAAAACATTATCCCTGTTATTTTGATAAATGCAACTGCTGTGATTGTTTTAAGAGCTGCAACGCTTTCATGTCATTTGAAAGATTGACATCGGTCCGGGTCATGACTGTGTGTGTAAGCAGAAGCTGAGTCTCAGTTGGTGAACTGGTTAGAACTTTGAGATTGTTTGAAAGGCCTGAAGAATCAAGAGCGACTTGCAGCAGCATCCCTGGAAATGCCTGCAGGTCCTCAGAGAAGATCACCAAATTAAAAAAGGCAGGGAAATAACACCAATTCCCACCATCAATACCGTGGTTCTTATTCTTTTTGCTTTTAACTTTTGTTTTTCCCTTCTTTCGCTCTCTCTCCCTCTCTACTCCCATCACACTGTTGTTTTCTTAGTATGTTTTTCTCTCGTTCTTCCTTTTCTGTCGCTGAGCACTGCAGCCACTTTCAAAGGCTTGGCTGTCACGCGCCGGCTTTGAGAGCTAGTTTAATTTTTAACGTACATGTTGTCAGGGTGCCGTCAGCTGTGATTGACAGGTTCGTCCCAGAGCAGCCCTGCTTGGCAGGCTGGCGTCTTTTGTCAGAGAGCGAAGAGAAGCAACAAAGAAAGGAGAAGAGGAGGAAAAAACACACATAAATAAAACACAAACCCCCTCTTACACTTTTCAATAGAGATTCAATTAAACCAAACTTAACATTGAGCTTTTTCATATGTGGAAAATGGACTTGATATTTCCTTTTGTTCTAAAATGGAGATCCAGTTCAGAGCTGGAAGAGTGGCAGTAGGAAAAGCGGAGAAGAAATGTGATAAACATAGGTGGAGATATGAGTGCTTTGCAATATACTGTATATATATATGACCAAAAAGAAATGAATGAACTTAATACAATAGATTGTTGAAGCCAGAGAATAAAGTGACCAGCTGTTTTGCTATTATATTTATTTAGATAGCATAACAACTATAGGATTAGTACTTGAGGCTATTTGAGCATCAACCGAGCTGACACAATATATCGTGTGCTTACATAAGCAGTTATATACATGGCCCTAGATGATCTTTCTGCAGACTCAAAAGAATCTCAGAAGTGTATTTGCAGATAAATTTCTCTTTTTTTTTTCTTTCGTTTTTTTTTTTTTTGTCTCTCCCAGTCCGGCGAGATGAAGACATGAGGCTCATCTAATGTAAACACTGAGTAGGACACTCTTTGGAGTGTCAGGATTCTGACAGGACCGCCGCAAGCCAGTTCATCTCTGTGCATGTATCCACACTAGCCATAACTGTTTGAGAATGAAAAGAGGAGGACATATAATTATATTTTTATGTCACCGATTGCTCCTTACATACCGTTCTATTAAATTAAAAAAAAAAGGATAGGTCACTTCAAGGCTTTAGAAAAATGATGGCTCCAATAAATAAATTCCCAGGGTCATTTCTTTTTGTTATGTCGTTTTATGTTTAGTTCTTTATTTGTTCAAAAGTTTGGGGTTGGGAAAATTTTTATGTTTTTGAAAGACGTTTACGCTCACCAAGCTTTTATTCGACCACAAACACAGTAAAAACAGAAATATTGTGAGATAATATTACAATATAAAATAACTTTTCTATTTTAATTTATGCATATATTCAAATATTTAATATATTAAATATTATATAAATATTACTATAATTAATATTTATTCAAATGTAATCTGTGATAGAGAAAGCATTTCTCCAGTCTTCAGTGTTCAAGTTGAAAATATCTCTGCTGCTTCATATTTTTGTGGAAACTGATACATATTTTTTTCAGGATTTGTTTTTTTTTTTTTTAAATTACAAAGTTCAAAAGAGCAATATAGACATTTTTGTAACTATGTAAAAGTCTTTACTGTAACTTTTGATCAGTTTAATGTATCCTTGTTGAATAGTAGTATTAATTTCTTTTAAAAAATCTTACTGACCTTTTGAACAGTGTATAGCAGACTTTCAGGTTTTGGTCAAGATCTTGCAATTTTGGCACATCTTAATACATTTCCACATTAAATTATTTAAAACTTTATTTCTAGAACTAAATTTTAATGCGAGGGGTGCCAGTTTTGGGGGCCACACATGATGCCTGAGTGTCTAGCACCCTGTCTGGCATAGGTGTACATTTTCCCCTCTGCCAGCATCTTTTTAAATAAAAACACATCTTGCATTTGGTAACGCCTTGACATTTGACAGTCTGTTCAGACCAATCAAATGAAGCAGACTTTTTTTTTCTTCGAGCCGTCTAGCGGAGCAACATTGGGGGAAAATAGTCCTGTCACACCTCAGAAGCCTATCAAAGACTGCCTTAGCCACAACGATCAACTTCTGATAGCGCTGCTGCTGCCCCTTTTTTATTTAGTTATTTTATTTATTTATTTTGTAAACCAGCCTGTTGAGACATCACAGCTAACATCAGAGCTAAACCATGATGGGATGAAGTGCCCCACTTTCCTCAGAGAAGTGCCGGGTTGTTTTTGTCTCACGGATGGAGGGAAGCGATGGTGACTCTCTGTCAGTCACGACAGAGCCAGAATCTCAGGGAAACAGGACAAAACCGCTTCCTGGTCATCACCTTGCACCCTCGTTATAAAAGTAAAGCACGGATCGCATTATGTATGTGAGTTCCTCCAGTGAGGGTACTCTAAAAAGAAGCAACAAAGCTTCCAGTCTCCATGATTACATAATTTATAGCAGCCAAATTCAAACAAAATTTAACACATTGCCATTCATCTAAGGCCACATGTATTAGAGCACAGTTAACTCCAAAGTGATAAATTAATAACACTCCACCAGGGTATTATGGGAATGAGCATGTTTAATGATTCTGTTTGACAACAAAAGGAAAGTGTCTGAATCCCAGGGAGCCACCAGCGCCTTCCTTTTCTTTTGCTACACTATAAGCCTGTATGTACAGTTGTTAGATGATAAGATAAATACCATTATGAAACGGATAGTTCTGGTCCTGGATGACTAGTCAAGACCCAGCTAAAATGGGCTAACTCAAAATAGTAACAGCTTTGAGACAAAACACCTGTTCATCTTGCTACTATGTATATCACCGTGTTATTGTTTGTGTGTCAGGAACTGCATATTTTGTTGCCACTATGTTTGAGGTCTTTAACATTGTTTTTTTTTTTTTTTTTAATGTTTTTGGAATAAGTCTCTTATGCTCACCAAGGCTATATTTATTTGATCAAAAATACAGTAAAAAGTAATATTGTGACATATAGTTACAATTTAAAATAACTGTTTTATTATTAACTATTTCAATAATTCTATAAAATAAAATACTATATTTAATTTCTTGGTAATATATTTTAGATATTTATTCCTGTGTTCAGCAAAGCTGAGTTTTCAGCAGTCATTTCTCTAGTCTTCAGTGTTACATGATTCTTCAGAAATCATTCTAATATACTGATGTGATGATTTGGTGCACAGTAAAAATTTATTATTATCATCAATGTTTAAAAAAAGGAAAAAATGTTGTTTTGCTTTTTTGTGAAATAATACGACTTTGTGAGGAATAGTTAAAAAAGAACAGCATTTACAAATATCTATCTATCTATCTATCTATCTATCTATCTATCTATCTATCTATC
The DNA here is from genome assembly GCA_039654775.1 of Spinibarbus caldwelli. NCBI lineage: Eukaryota > Metazoa > Chordata > Actinopteri > Cypriniformes > Cyprinidae > Spinibarbus > Spinibarbus caldwelli. The sequence goes on along the minus strand of CM077256.1, from coordinate 10,279,641 downwards.
TATCTATCTATCTATCTATCTATCTATCTATCTATCTATCTATCTAATGCTTGCTGTAGATTTTTGATAACTTTTCATTTCTAATTATCTTATTGAAGTTAGAAAAGTGTCTTCCCTGTTGGTTTTTCAGATGTCAGTTTCATAATGTTTTTTTTTTTCAGACTTGTCTTTGATTCACTTTTTTGTATCATTGAACTAACTAAGAATATTAAATGTGGTAGTAGTATTATTCACTAATCAGCAATTCAGCAGTAGCGCAAGCTTACGCCGCACAGCTGAGTCAGTGCACAACAACACAGAGCAGAACTAAAATCTCATGCAGTCAGTCAATATTGAAGAGATTTCACTGGAATTCACATCAATTGCACCTTCTTTCTTCATATGAAAGGGCCTCTGTTGAAAACAAGAAAATGTCAGAACACCCCACCCCCCACCCCCCAACAAAAACATCCGGACTTCCACTTATTACAGATCGTGAGTCAGGAGGCAGGTGTCGAGTTTTTGAGAAATTATTTGAGCGTGTATGTGTGTGGAAGACAGATTTCTATTCCTCACTTGTAAAGCCTCTCACTTAGAACTCGCTCGCAACACACAACAGATAAACAAACCTTCACATTTCAAAAGGAAACTCTCAGACGTGGATGTGTGATTCTTTTTTCATCATCACTGTTCTCACTTATCATGAAAGGCAGCTTTCGATGTCAGTTCGATAATAGACAGCCTGTCTATTCACCGTGCGTGCTTAAATACTGCTGTGTGCGATGGAGAACGGACATCTCTTGAAGGAATGACGCAGAGCAATTCTTCCTCGTCTTTATTCTTTTTTTTCCTCTGGATGCTTTGACCTCTTCTTTGCACCAGGTGTGGGTTTCCTTGATCCCCCTCTTCCTCTATTTGCAGTGCCCCCACCCTCCGTACCCCCTGGTATGAATGATTCACTGCGAGAACAAGCGCTTTCCCTCCCCAAGAGTGTGGAGCACGGTGAAAAAGCCATGCAGCAGAGCCAAAGCTCCACTCTGATCTCGCCATGTTGTGTAACTCTTCAGAAAGCCAACGTTCCTAACTCATACTCTCTTTTTTTTTCCCCGACTGTAACACTCGGTATTGACTGTTTATGCTTTTTAATGTTTGCGGAGAGGGCCTGGGGCTTGCAATGGGGGGAACCGTTCTTCTTGACACACTTAACGCCCCCGTAGTGAACTCTCGCTCCCAGCACTCCTGGAAGTACAGAGATCCCATCACCAGCCGGGAGTGGGTATGAAAGCCAGCACCCGCCGTGCCGCTCGAGAGAGATCACCCAACGCACGATTAAGACGCTCAAAAGGCATTCTTTCACACAAAATATTTACACAACAGCCCCCTCCCTATCAAAGCTGCAGAGGCTCTCTTCTGCTGTGCTTTCTTTGGGGAAGTTTGAGGGCACTGGAGATAGACAGAGAGAGAAGGAGAGTGAGAGTGAGCATGCACAACCTCGCAGAGGGCACACTTCGGTCATATTAAGCAAGGAACAACTCTGTCTCTCATTCTTTTTGTCTGTCCGACTCTTTTACGCTCTCTCGCGGTCCCATGTGAGCGACTGCATGGAAATATTCTTGGATCGAATCTGCCAATAAATGTATGCGGGTCAGCGTATAAACGTCAGGGTTGCCGTGGTGTTATCTCAGAAATCCATTCCAGCTGGAGTGTTTACAAATATTGTATTTTAATAGACTAGTTGACATTTATTAGATCGAACTGACATAAGCGAATGTGATTTTTCAAGATGCTTTTTTAAAGGATAGATTACAACAGCTTCGTGCTTTTTAAAATTCGGATTTTTAAAAATGCCAAACTAGACTTTTTAACTTCTCTTTAATACAGGTATAAAAAATGTTGAAATAAGAGAAATTCTGCTTTGCACTTTTTTGTAACTTTCTATCATAATTCATATTGTATTTTCAGTTCATTTGGTATTTATGTGTACAGTTTTTTACAACAAAGAATCATTGTCCCTAATATTGTGGCCAATATCATCAAGCCAAATATTACTGAGTGATAGATCGAAATGCCATTCATTTTAAGATGTTTACATTATGATCAGAGAGCGACTTTATTAGGTGTACATATTAGGTCAGTATTTCAGAATTTATATTCAGATACAGTCAATTTCAATTTATAACTTTAAACAAATGTTAATGCGTTAAATAGTGTTATGCATTGAAACAGCTTGACACTAGCAGTGACAAGGTTATGGGTTCGATTCCCAGAATAAAATTCCTAAAGTCACTTTGTTTGAAAGTGTCTGCCAAATGTATGAAATGTAAATTGGAAATACGCAAATGTCTAAATTGTTTAAATTAGAGTCATGTACTAATTACTACTGGGGTATTTTGTACATCAATATATTGTTCGTGAATTTAGTTTCATTTTACATTTCTTTTTAAGCATTTAATTAAAATGGTAAAGACAGGCCTACAGGAAACCATTTTAAATTTTCAAAACAAATTGTAAATAAATATTGGAAATGCATATAATAAATACATTAAACATAGACTTACGGCTCTAAAAGTACAACAGAGGCAGTATTTATTGCACTAAATATTTATTAAAATCCTAAACGAATGCTGCCTTATTGGGACTTCACTTGTCCCAATCCCTAAAGCCACCACTACACCAGCCTTTCCGATCAGCATGGGGACTCCACATCCAATTTCAGCTATAAATATTAAATACCTTTTAGGTGCTTTATTTCCACTTTTCAAACTTTTTTTTATTTCAAAGAATAATGTATTCAAAGTTTGGTTGCATCAGAAGTTTAATCCACTACCCCTACTCTCCACATCACAGTTCCTGTTATCAGACAGGTAATTTTGACAGGTAATCAGACAACGGTGGGCGGAATTAGTATAAATAGCCTTTACCAACAAGATTTGCACACTTTTGGTTTTGGTCTTTACGTTTGAGTCTTGGTGGACATTCGCCCACTGACCCCAACACATCAGTCAATAATCGCCTTTTCCAGAAGTGGATTTAAAATCTTGCATTTCATGTATTTTTGTGAGTAATCTCACTGAACATGGCTAATTCTCAGTCTCCATTATTGCTGTGTGGTCAGATGGTCCCAGATGGAAGGAACGGTTATTAAAGACCGTTGGCTGTTGGGTAGCAGTGGCATCCAAACCCACCCCCTCCCCTTTTTTCCAAAAGACAAAGATGTCATAACGTGCTAATGAGAGAAGACGGCTAAGACCTCCTACCTTCCTTCCCCCCCGCCTCTTCACGACCACTGCCGCAGGTCGTCTCCAGGCGAGCAAGGCCTGCTCGTCAAAGGCACCGGCCCTCGCACCATATTGATCGCGGACTCGATGAAAGGTCAGCGGACCCCCGCTTCCACTCATCACCATAGTTGCGACGTTTCAGTGCCTGCCTCCCCGCAGACACGAGCCCACCATCGCTGTCCCTCTTCCTCCACGGCCCACCCCTCCTCCGCCGACTAACCACCACCTGGGGGAAAAGGAGAGCTGGCAAACGAGCTAATCATCGCTTACGATGAACACCTCCTGACTGGCTGACAAATGTCAGGGTGACTTGTACAGGATTTAAAAAAATAAATAAATAAGAAATGAATTAATTGCACTGGTTAATTAGGTCCCTGAGGCCTGAGCGCTAATTGCAAGCCACAGAGCTGGCGAGCCTCGAAAGCCCAAACAAAAGAGGGAGCGTTCAAACAAACAGGCAAGCTCAAGAGCAGACATACCACAGATACACACACGACTCGCATTGGGCTTTTTTCCCACTTTCGCAAGCCTCCCCTCTCCTTGTGTAACTCCGTGACCTGCCAAATGTTCTCGGTGTCTTGATGTGCAACGCAACGCGAGGCATTCAGTCACAGAAATCTGCCGCATTCCACAAAGCATCTGTCTCGGTACCACCCGCATTCATTAAGTTTGTATCAATTAGCTGTTATGACTTAGCAAACCTCTATTTGTGCCTGGCACTTTGAAAATCTTCCTAAAGTGACTGTGTCCCTCAGTGTACCCTTGTGTCATCCAACTTTAGCTTCACAAAGTGTCTCTCGCACTTAATTAGAAAGAAAAAATGAAAGAAAGAAAAACAAAACTCTGTGTATTCATCATCCTCTCTGCGACAGTTTCTTTGCCTTTTTTATGTTTCCCACTCAAGTGCAAACTTGAGAGATGGTGTGTTTTGTCAAGGTTGTTTGAAAGACAGGAAAGAGTGAGGAGTGGGGTAAATGGGGCTCTAGAACCGCTGCGTTTCGCTGCTCTACCAGTCGCTGCTCCTGTTTCCGCAATTATCAGTTACTATGATGGTCTTTCTCAGGCATCGTTCACTTTTTAGAACTCGATTTGAGTTTATCTTTGAGTTGTGCACACTGTTGTCTTTCAAACGACATCCGTTTCTCCAAAGCTCAGATTGTGTGGGCGTCATTATATGCTTCAGTCACAAACTGTACATCTTTATGTGATTGCATGTTTAAGTTTAATCCGGGTTTGAGAAGTTTGCATGTGTATTCTGTATTAGTATTAGATGAAGTGTGTGATACAAATCCTCATATTAAGAGAAAGATGAATACATGTGGAAGACATCACCGCAAACGTCTTTGGTGGTCTGGTTGCTTTCATAACTCTTCTGCTCCTAAATCGATTAGCACTGTCAGTTATGGTCCTAGTGTTGCTTTTGGGTGTCGTAATGCTTTTTATTTTACGTTTATGTCTATTTTATGTTGATACTTTTTGTTTCATGTTTATAGAATGTGTGGTGATCATTTCTTAGCGGTAGACCATATTTTTATAGTGTTTCACTTAATGAAAAACATCATCTGTTCATCTGTATAAGACATTCTATAATTTTCTTGAGTTCATTTTAAGTGTCAAAATTTGCTGATGTACTTAATTTAAAAAAAGAGTAATTTGGTTAGATCTGCGGTGTAGTGGATTGTGCATGTGTTTTGTGTTTAAAATCTGTTGTTTCATGGTTTGAGGTTTGAGTCCTATTTTTTTTTTTAATAAAATAAATGCAACCATGGGGGGGGGGGACACCCTACACACGACACCCTACACCCTCATGTCATTTCAAACCTATGTGACTTTCAAACCTATGTCCTTCTTCTGCAGAATACAAACTATTTTGAAAAAAAAAAAAACTTTGTACAAAAAATTGAATAGGCAAAATAAAAAAAAATAAATAAATAAAATCTGATACAGTATCTTTTGTGTTCCACAGAACAAAGTAAGTCATACATGTTTGGAACATCACCATGAGTAAATGATTTTTCTATGGACTATCTCTTTCAAAACTTCGCCTATTCAAAACAGAATACCATATTAATTTATTCCCAGTGCACCATTTTTATAATATTTTTGTGGTTAAGTCACAACCCTCCATAACAGCTCTATAGCACCTCATTAACATTCAGAAACATCCTTGACCTCAGGAAACAGGGTCTTATTGCATTCTGATTAGCTGCTAAACAACTGTGCGTTCTCTAAATACCCCCTGCAACATCATCACGCTCTCATTCTTGACTTTGCCTCTGACCCACAATCCTTTGCTCTGTGGGGATTGCCTACACATTAGCTCGAGCAAGGGAAATGTTTGCTTATGAGCCAAGGGTCAGCAAGCACATGAGTAGAATGAGTGCATCTTCAGACAGACTGACATATGACTTGAATGAAAAGCGAAGCGTGATTTGGTATATTGCAGGTAAGTATAAAAGGAAAGAGTGTTAGACTCTGGTATGTGATATTCAAATGCACGTAACAGCCAGGAAATGTGCCTGCTTTTATAATTTGCTACTGATGGTCTGTAGTGCAATGCTCTCCCTAGACATTTCATGCCGAGCAGTCAGAATCTGTTCAGCAGAACCATTAGCCTTAATTTGTGTGTGCTGTGTTTCTGGAGACAAGCTCCAAAGGCTAGTTAGCAATATGGTTTGACTTTGAATTTGCAATGTGTCCAGGTCTTCACAGACTAAATACTCCTTAGAGACCCGTCGGTCCCATTCCCCCCATGACTAGGCCCTATCGATCCTGCTGTTATTGACATGACACCTGCAGAGGGGGCTTTAGCTATTGATAACGATGGTATTTCTGCTGCAGATCAAAAGCCAACTGCCAGCTTTCATGTTTGTAAACAGTATCGATTTGCATAATAACCTCAAAAATGAGTACCTGGGATTAGGCAAGGACAAATGCATTTCAGCATTCATTATGATGTGAACTGTGAGAGCCTAATTAAGGGAAAAAATTGCAAGAGAACACATTGTGATCAGCTTGACAACATTCAGCATCGCCAATGACATGCCGTTGTTAATGAAAGACGTTTTAATAAATAACAAACTAACAACACACTCAATAAAAAAATTAATAAATAAAGCACGCCTCTCCACTTCTCAGCAGACAAAGCGCTGATGTGCCACTTTTTTTCCTTAAAGATGCAAATTATTGCTGTGTGTTGCATTCATTTATTCATGAGCTGGTGCCCGTGCCTGCGTGTGCGTGTTCACCTGTTCACAGCGGTCCCTGGACGGCATCAGGCTCGGCACTGAAAGAGATGTCAGGGGAGAGGATGAGGAAGGGATGATGAGGCAGACGCGGACGTATCTTTCTCTCTCGCTGCTGTTCATCCACTTCCACTAAGCTGCCTTAAAACTACTGAATTATGCATGTGTCTCTGTCACTTATTCATTTCTTAACCACAGTCGCTGTCATTAGGTGACGTGCGTTGTTTGGCTCTGAGCTCTTCCCAGTGGACGTTGTGTTCAAACTGGGAAGCTGAGTTCATAAGATAGAAAATTGCAAGTGACTGTGTTTCATGCATGACGGCATTTATAAGGTAGCTGTGCAGTAACAAATATCAAATTAACATATTTTTGCAATTCATTTGTAAAATATGTTTCAAAACCATTTCTTCTAATGAATTAATGAATATATATTTATTTTATACATTGATTATTATATAAAATTTTTAAATAAGAAATTTACACTTTTAGTTTCATTCAGCAAGGATGAATTAAACTGATCAAAAGTGATTTCCATTGATGTATGGTTTGTTAGGATATGACAATATTTGGCCGAGATACAACTGTTTGAAAATCTGGAATCTGAGGGTGCAAAAAAAAAAAAGCAAAATACTGAGTTGTCCAAATGAAGTGCTTAGCAGTCCATATTACTAATCAAAAATTAAGTTTTGATATATTTACTGTAGGAAATTTACAAAATATCTTCATGGAACATGATCTTTACCATATATCCTAATGATTTTTGGCATAAAAGAAAAATCAATAATTTTGACCCATACAATGTATTTTTGGCTATTACTACAAATATACCCATGCTACTTATGACTGGTTTTGTGGTCCAGGATCACACACAGACACACACACACACACACACACACACACACACACACACACACACACATATATATATATATATATATATACAGGGCTTGACATTAAGCATTCTCATGTGTTTCTCAAGCATTCTCATGTGGTCAAATTTGTCATTCACTTGCCCGGGGAGAAAAAAATACATTTAAATTGAGTTATAAATATAATTATTTATTGTAGTTATACAAATCATAGTATAGTGTTTATAGACTCAGAGTATATGTAGTAGATTTTGTGAGCATGTCACATTTAGTTTATTTAGTTAGATTTTTCTTTTTAAATAAAATAATAAACAAAATAATGAAGTGAAATCAGTATCAACAAAATTCATCTTTGCAATACAGAGGAAACACAGAAGCTGCATCATTCTGAAGTGGAACAGATATATTTACCCTCTGTTTAATGCAGCTCTGAGGGACATGGAATGCTTTAACCTGCAGTTACAAATGAATAAATAATGTTTTGATACATAAAACGTTGAATACTGATATTTGAAATTATTTAAAAAATAAAAAAAAACTTTAAATGTGAAATTAAAACCACCAGTAAGTGGCATCAAGTCACTGTTAATAAGCGAGTCATTGCGACTGAACCAAATCATTTAAACGGTTGATTCATTCAGGAACGAAACACCGTCATGTTGCTCAGAGATGCAAAACAGTTCTGTGGCTGTGTTTGGAAGGATTTTTGTAGGCGAAATAGAGCAAAAACAGGCAATATGGTGTCTAAAACGTAAGTCTCTTAATACTAACTTCTTGTTTATTGAACTGTTGTATAAAATCACATTTGTAATCATGCTGATGCAGTGAAAGAACACACTCACACGTGCGCTAGTCTAACCTACTAGACTTCTTTACCTAATGTATGCGTGCACTCTGTAGTGTTTTGTTTGATTTTTGCAATATACTCAATAATCAAATTGCACATCGTTAAAACAACAATTACGATATTATCGCAAACAATATATATCGCACACCTCTATAACAAAGGCTATATCACAAGTAAAGGCAGTTATTATTGTTTTTGGTTTTGACATTTTCAAGTTACTTGTCCGATCGAGTAAGTAAATTTCTCTTTCACTTGCCCGTCCAAAACATTCACTTGTCCCGGACAAGTGGACAAGCGTTAATGTCGAGCCCTGATATATAATATATATATATATATATATATAGTAGCAGCAGCACCATTTTCAACACTGATAATAAGAAATGTTTCCTGAGCACCAAATCAGCATGTTAAAATATAAAATATTTATTGTAAATTGAAATATTTCACATTATTACTGCTATATTTATATGTGTGTGTATATATATATATATATATATATATATATATGTGTGTGTGTGTGTGTGTGTGTGTGTGTCTTATGAGCTACTAACAAATTAAAATATGTGTGTGTGTGTGTGTGTGTGTGTGTGTGTGTTTATGTTATTGTATTATATTAAAAATTATATACGTAGAGAGACAGACAGATAGATAGATAGATAGATAGATAGATAGATAGATAGATAGATAGATAGATAGATAGATAGATAGATAGATAGATAGATAGATAATGTTGAATGTGGTAAGGCAAAAACAATTTCTATATACATTAAATTAGATATTAAATTAATGCTGCCATAAATAATAATGAAAATACAATGACATATAACAAGAGCAGGACTAACTTTCATCAGAGTAACCTAATCCAATCAGATTGATATTGTCATATTAAATAATATTTTTAACTTGAATAAAATGATTAATTTAGATGTTACCACATGGAGCACATCTTTTAAGTTACCTGAAAAAAAAAGCTTTTACAGTGTAGGTGAGACCCTTTATTGTACACATTTTATGTCAAAACATGGTTCATATACTGTATGAGCACCTGCGCACCAGCTCTGCCTGAGATTTTGAAGTCTTTGTGGCCTGACAGCCTTCCTAAAGTCTGTCATTTACCATCTACTTAAGGTCCTTTAATACTGTGGCTTTCATATTTCGCTGCTTTTGATACAACTTCGCTTCAATAACTTGATCTTTTCACATCCAGTCTGGTTTCTTGACTCCAGGTAAAACTTGGCACAGGGCACGAAACGTTAGAACAGAGTTATGTTGTGACTAGCTACAGTCAACAGAAAAGGCTGACTGTGGATAGACAGAATTTAGAGACTGGGAGAGAGAGGGAGGGAGGAAGAGAGAACAGTATGAGTAAGAGTGCTGTTCCCCTTTTAAACCATGTGCTGCTCACAGCGGTAGCAGAGCGATAACTCTCCCAGACTTCCCTTGAAAAAAACAATTCCACATGTGCCTGAGCGAAAAACCCGCCCCGCACACTTGCTGTTATTTACGAAGTGCTGACACCGGGGCCTGAAAGAATTAGTATTCTGTTAGGTAAATGTTTTCCTCTGGGTTCCTTCTCAGCAACAGTTTGCAGATGTTCGGGCGATACAGAGAGAAAGCGTGTTCCCATTGCAGAGCCAATGAAAAAAGCATGTCAAAAAAAGTTATTCTCGGCTGAGCTCTGACAGTGATCTATGACTTCTCACTGCCTACTCACTGCCTTACCATCCCCAACTTCAGGGCTGCGTTTTGGCTGCCAGAGATTTTACACTGGCTCTGTAAACCCAAAGCTGGGTTTTTTTTTTTCCCCAACACATTTATTTTTTGTATTTGTGAGAGTTGGACGCACCTGGCTAGAGTCCAACAGCAGATGTGTTGGCAGCGGCGCGGCTAAGTAGCAGATTTTACACCATACGGCCCTGTAGAGACCAAACCCCAAAACCAGGGTGACAAAGGTCTTGATGTTTAGATTTGTTTATCCAGCTAAAGATGTGAAGGTATGCCCTAGCACTGCCTGAGCTAATATAATATTTTAGCATGTATCTCTGGAGGTTACACTCATGTGTGCGCTTGGTTTTATGAATTGACAATATTTTGATATTTTATAGTCATGTTTACGGTGAACTTAAGAAAGCAGATATTAGAAAGCTGCCAGGCCGGTTTGAATAGAATTAAACATATGTTCTGAAACACCTGCGCAACACACACATATATACACAGAGGAGACGTAAAATGACCTAGACTTGTTTATGAGTGCAGAGGTCGGTCCCTGACGGCTGCTGGTGGAAGCAGACTGCATTCCAATCATTAATACTAGTGAGAACTGTGGAGGAGAAAACATCCTTATCAGCACGCAGGACAAAGCTCTTGCAGGACGAATGGCCCGCCGCCAGGCAGATGGAGAGATCTTATCTGAGCCTTGGATCGCCGCAGTCAGGGAGTGAAAAAGGCTCTGTTTAAAGGCCAGTTAAAGTGGACACAGTCTGAGCTGGAGAGGGCCAGCTGAAGAATAGCTCTGCTCATACATAAGGCTTTGAAACAACTCGCTGACAAAGAGTAGTTTCAGGCACTATGTATTTATCATAAGTGGAAATGGAATATATTGCGTATTGTCAAGTATTTTCATTAAATTCAGAGTGATTTCAATTCATATTTCTATTTCTATTATTTATTTGTTTAAGTAACAGAATGACATCTTGTGCACCACAAGCACCACCAATCAAAATCGCAGCTCTGGTCTCAGAGTGATTAGTCAGTCACATGGCATTTACAGGCAATTAGCTCAACATGAGCAAGATCTTAAATTTCAAATCTACTTTCAGAAGGAGATTAATAGGAATTTTATTGTAATTGTGGAGCTGTGCATTTGACTTGTAAAACTAAATTTTATTAATTTGTTCCCTCGTTTTAGTTAAAATGTGGCCAGGTTGTACTAATTCATTCCCATAATTTATTAATTTGTTCCGTCATTTTAGTTAAACCGTAGCCACGAAGCAGTACAACATGGCCATGATTTGACTAAAACAAGGGAACCAGTTAATAAGTTGTGGGAGCAAATTCTTAATTTTCTGATGATTTTTTTTTTTTTTCATATCCAAGACTGTAGATTCTCCAGGTACACTGTAAACAAATATTTTCTCAAGTTGTAAATAAAATAAAGATTATTGCATTACATTTTACAAGAAAATATTATTTTAGTCTTTTCCATGTCTATCCAAATCTTATGCTTAATTCAGTGTGTTACTTTCCGTTTCTTCGTAATTGTTTGTGAAATTTACAGGTTTCTGAGTGAAAATTAATTCAAAGTAAACATAAACAAATTTTTCAGTGTTTTGCATACAATTTTGATTCAAACAAATATGCCTACTTCCATACTATATAATAGGTGAACAACAGTATGTGAGACAAGTAATATGTCCTAATTCATAGTAGTCATAAAACAATACCTGGGTTAGATTCTGCCAAGATTCTAAAGTGTGCAGTACATCTGATGAACACTATCACATGAGGCCACGGGATGGAGTTGTGTATGGCAATGAAGCGACACAACTGACACTGGTAGGTCACATGACAGTGACAACATGGTGCTGTAGTATGTCCAAATTTCATTTATACTATCAAGAGCGCCGTAACGGGGGTACTGATCAAAAAGTAGGACCGTTGTGTCCCAAATGACATACTATGCACTGTGCATTTATAATGGGCTCTATGCTTTATAAACTTATTTTGTCATCAACTAAAGGAGTCTGATAGCCCCTTCACTTTTACTATTCAAGGGAATCTGTTCCACATTCCACACTTTGGATTTTTCAGTGCATAAGGTGCATTAGTATTTGAAATGCATTTTTTTCTTTTTGGATATTCATTGAAAACACACTACTCACACTTTTTATGCTATAAATTGGGATAGAATAGTGCCTAAGTACGCAAAATGGGGCTCACCTAAAATTAACAGTATTCATAAAACAGTAAGCACAAAGTACCTGGATGGATTCTGAAGTGCGTATTCCATGGACACTTTACTATTCAATGAGGCTACGGGAGAGGATTTGTGAATGGCTCTGTAGCGACACGACTGATGCTGGAAGATCACATGACAACATGACGAATGTAGCACAACCGGATTACATTAATAAACTAACACATTCATACTATATAGAAGATATTTTTTTAACAGTCGGGAAGATGTCAGCGAGAGAAAGTAGCCTATGCGATTATGGACCCAGCTATCGATTATAGTAAAAATGACCACAGGTTTTTTTTTTTTTTTTTTTTGGATTAAATAGAGAGGATATTTAATAGTAGGCCTAATGTAATATAGGGCCAGTTTTATTTTTAATTTTTTATTTATTTATTTTTTTACACATTTTATTGGACGATTTTTAGCGAAAACTTTGAGATAATATGCAAGTAAAATGCTAAAATAATGGTAATTTATAGTAATTTAATAATTGAAAAAAAAGTGTAGAAACTATTTTAAATGAGAAATTGATGGTAATTTCATAATTACAATGAAATAAACAAATTGAATTAAACGTTGCATTTTAAAGCAGAAAAACTGAAATGACCTAATTCCAATAATATTTGTTTTATTTAGACTACAACTTTAGACTACAAAAATACTTTACGGTGTAGCCATAGCCTATTTATTTGTTGAGCGTGTACTAAAATGGCTATATTATTTGTTATATTATTTATTTTATTAGCCTATAAGGCTACTGCTCACTAAATAAAAAGAAGTTGGTCTATATAATTATTTACGAATGTCCTATTTGAACATCGTCAAAACGTTGCCAAAAAAATAATAAATAAATAACCCGTTTTGTATTGAAAGCTCATGTTAATCCGGGTTCAGGCTGAGATCAAACATTTACTAAGATTGGAGAATTGCTCTTTTGCACATAGACACTCGAAAAAATACGGTGGTGTTTTAAATTTATAGTGCGCTCAGTCACCCCTCGCTTCATCTCGGGGTCCACTTTTTCTGCTTACTGGATCTGATTTCGGAGATAATGGATTTTTCAAATGTTGGAAAGGTTTTAATTGCTGGGACAGGCCAGGTTTGTCCATCTACCGACGATCGCTTCATTGATAGAGCACAGATGGACTGGCGATGATTTATAGATCTGACTGCAGCGGCAAGTTTAGCGCACTTAGTCTTCCGTTGCCTTCACGCGTTCACTTCTCCGGGTGTCCTTTCTTTCTTTTTCTTTGTGTTTTCTTCTTTTTTCCCAGTTTCTCTCTTCTTCCTCTACCCTCATACTTTCAGCTGCTGGTAGCTGTAGGTGTGTGAGCGCCGGAGGCATGAAAAGCGAGACATGTTTTTTCCTCCGCGCTTTACAAAGAAAGGGCCTCGTTCGTGATATTGCGTCGAGGGATGGTGTCTCTGTGCACCTACTCAATGAGAACAGGACCGAACTAATATGAAGCGGAGTCTGCAGCTCACATATGCTTATCAGAGGGATTCATTAGTTCAGTGAGGCCAGGCTGGACGGTGATAGACAGCTGAAGCAGAGATGGACAGGGGGTGGAAGAGAGAGAGAAAGTGTTACACCTGTCAGGGGCAATCAACACAGAGAACGGTAAACAAGGATGCAGGACAGCACACAGGCACAATTATGCACACACACACACACACTTGTGCACACAAAGAGCAAAAAACAAACACAAACCACAAATGCAAAGCACTGGCAGTGACAGATGTTGGCAGGGAATTGGGTGGGAAAAGAAACACTTTCATTTCTTTCTGCGCTTCATTTGGCTTTCATGGTGCGGATGCTAGGAGGGAAAAGATGGGAAGAGAGAGCACTGGCCTGCCTATCTCACGGCACACTGGGCTCCAGTCGCAGTATATGGTGGCTGCTCTGCCTTCTGTTGCTTTATCCTCAAATATAAATGGAGGCATTGGTGCCAAGCTAGATTAGAAGCGAAGTGGAAACACTGAAAGACAGTTTGTCAGTAATCAGATGTTTCTGTTGGCTTCAGGAGCTATATTTGTGTTTGCACGAGTGAGTGTTTGCTTTGATATTGCTGGACGCTCGGCTGTAGAAAAACAAGGGAGATTGTCATGCCACTATGTGCTGTTTGCTGCAGTTCTCATGTCTATAGGCAGGTTTATGAGTTGTATTACTCATCATGCACTGTATTATGCTTACAAACCGAAGAGAGGCTCGCATCATGTAGGACAGAGGAGTGGGAGAGCTTCACAGCTCCAGTGTTTCTCTGCAGGTGCACGAGCTATCGTTCGTCCACCTGGTGGCGGTAAAGTACAAAACAAACACGCACTTCTCCGCATCACACAAACTCCTTTAAAGCACCGACAACACGCCGTTCGGAAACATCACAAAGAAATCTGCGAGGCCAAAACTTTTAAATTCCTTTCAAAGGGAAATTCCAATAGACGACGATTTATAAACGCGAACGACTGTGACTTATAAATGCAAAAGGAAAATTAAAAGCAGATTTTTAAAAATAATTGTTTTTATAGCCTATTTACAAAGTAATATTAATTTCAGTAAATATATGCGATATGAATTAATTTAGCCGTAGGCTACATGTAATCATGTAGTGTAATTGATTGCAGGTGAAAATGAGATATGCTTTCCAATATAGCCATGAAAATACCACTCCCTAAATATAATAATAATAATAATAATAATAATTTTGTTATTACTAGTTAATAGTGTAAATGTAAAAATAACTAGTTAAGAATACAATAATTGTTATTTCATATTTTTTTTCACTTTCCTTTGTCCCTTAGATCTTTGAAATAATAATAATAATAATAATAATAATAATAATTATTATTATTATTATTATTATTATTATTATTATTATTATTATTTCATTCAATTGTTAATTTCCTTTTTTTCACTGTCATATCCATCTCTGGTCATGAAGTCGCTAGATTGTCTTGTGTTTTAGTGATATAGATTATAGGGATGGCAAATTGTAACACTGTTTGCACCTTATGTTATGGCCTGTTCAATAGACTAAATAAAATGTAAAGTTATAAGTAGAAATCCTAGCTACAGCTATTTGTTTGGTGATGTGTGCATGAATATGTGTGTTAAATTTAAAATATTCATTTTCAAGTGCAAATTTAAAACAATTTAATATCTACAAATATTTAGTTTGGCTAAACCTAAAATGTTTTTGAGGTTTGAAAATATCTGGATTAAAAAAATTGTTCATTATGTGCGTTAGAGAGGCCAAGGATTTTTTTCACTTTCAGTTTATTTGTGATGAGGATGAAAAAAAGACTCCACATGATGCAATGAATTTAAATCCCTGCCACATAATGAAAATAACACTTTTTCACAATAATATAAATGTATTTATTTATATTACAAAACATTTTAACTAACAGCCACAAAAGGATCTTTTTTACGGTATGATCCTGCTCTTAAACTTAACTTACACCATCATTTCTTGTGTGTCTTGTCATTATATACAGTATGGAGCATCTCCTGAGCTGTTGGCTGCCCACTGTCACCATGGAGACAGTAAGGCTCTTTAGCTCATATAAGAGAGATTAGATGTGGTCATAGCTGCCTTACGGATGATGGAACCACAGATGCATTTTAGAAAGAAAGCGACTAGTTTGTTATTGTGTCTATATATCATACAGTGTGGCCCTGTGTGTGTGAGTACGCTGGAGTGTGTGTTCATATGTATTCACATGCATGTGATGTGACAGGGGTGAACTCATCTCCATTCAAACCCAGTACGGTGAGCTCAGCAGGAGATGCAGCTCATACACTCCCCACACACACACTCTGCGCGCCATCAGCCCCCGTCTCCGCAGAGCTGCCATGCTAATCATTTAAACAGCACAATCAAAGCAAATAAGATGTTTCACGTGGGGAGAAAAAGCCGGGGAAAGTGATTATCAGTGTTTGTGAATGTGACGGAACTGAAGGGGACTTTGATTTTGATATTTTCTCCAGTTAGCAGTGACTCCTGGTTCAGCCAGCAGTCCTGCAAAAAAAAAACTACAGCTGCCATGAATAAAAGTTTCAAAACAGAATGAGAGAGGCCATCATAAACTCTGCATAGTTTCCTAAGGCCATGTTGAGGTCTTTGGTGGTTTATTTTTCAGTTTTCAAGTCAAAAATCACAATTTTGTGTTTATTCGCAGACTAAAATAATAGATGGACCACATTCGCATGCAAACGCAGTTGAAATAAAAATATAACTCCTCTCAAACAAAAAACAACCACATCTTTGGAAGATATAAATAGTGCGTGGTTATCTCCAGTAGGTGTTTAATAATTCTGTTGGGTGAAGCTGAATTGTTTAATCGTACACTTCCTGCCCGATCCTGTTGAGGTTAGCTAATAGAAGCATTTGATGTGGCATCACTTGTGTTGAAAGGATCTGTGTGAACGCCGGTATCACCCATGTGTGAAAGAAACTACTTAAAACAATAAATAGCAGACTGCATCTCAGACCAAGATAGCGCTAAACTGATCTCTTTAATGTCAAACACCCCGGTTTTTACTTAACGTTGCTGCTATCCACCGAATGCTTTGGTGGGGGGAAAAGGCAGTTGCATTGAACAATAAACAGGTTTTTTTTTTAGCCTGGATGGAGCAAACGTGAGCTGTGTTGGTCTCAAGCATATGTCAAAATAACTGTGTGTGTATGTGTGTGTGCACCACCGCTGTGAATAAATGATGCGTGTAATCAGTGTATTTACTTACAATGTGGCAGTGGCACCTCTAAGAATGACTTTTTACATTTTTTTTCACTTCAGGAGAAAACTGATCCTCCCACCAACCACAAAAACAGAGCTTTTTCAACTTAACCGCCTCATTGTACATGTAATTTTCTAGAAAGGCTGTGTTCAGTCTTTAGTGGCGGTGTGGTGCAGATCCACAGATATGTTTCGGAGAAAGCGTCACTGTTGCAGAGTTTCTCCACTGGCGTTCCTCCTATTCTCGCTTCTATATTTGGCGTGGGGAGAAAAAATCTTGACACAGTCTGAGTTTAGTGCCATGCTGTAGCTTTGGTCAGGCCATTGGCTCCCTCAGTTGGTTTTCAAGGAATTGTGAGTAAAAAAAATATCAAAAAATGGGGAAATTGTTGGGTTCGTTGACATGTATTTCTAGTAAACTCTTTCCATCCCTTAAGAAAATAGCTCTTTTAAAATAGCCTCTCAGGTTTATAGAAGCATGTATTCATCAAAATATTCCAGACAGAGTTATAATTAATGATAGATGTTTACATAAAACAGCACTTATATACTAATAAATTATTTTCTGTGACATGCAAATGTATATCTAAGAAACTTTATCCACGCAGCCTTAGGAAATGTTAGAGAAATCAGAGAAATCACCAGCCAAAATGTTCCTGAAAGAGCGGTCAGTCGGAGTCCTGTTTGTTTATTTAAACCTAACTGGTAATTATGGCTCTGAATTGTACAGAGCTTTAGCCTAAATTCTGCAGCATCTCTCAACCAGTCATTTAACATCCATGATTATGCTGTCGCTGCTCGCTTCTGGGCTGGAAAAGGGCAGTTCCATTCCAGTGGCGGGTGTGTGTCTCTGCTGCAGAGGTTATGCATATCTTTGACCAATCGTGGAAAACTAACATCACTTTTAAAGTTTTTTAGGCATATTTTGATTTTGGGTGAAAAATGGTACAAAATTGCAATGCTGGGTTTCATGGTTATAAATTACACCACTGTCCAAGTACATAAGCTTTGACTTTTGACTTTATTGAGATGCTGAAATCTGGATATATTCATGTCAGAGCTGCCCTCTGACACTGTCTAAAGTGAGCTGTTCCTTCACCTCACTGACCCCCTGTAAAACACCTGGAAAAAAAAAATACTTTTGAAGGCCTACAGCACAGTTCTTATGACCTTCTTCCCAGAAAACTAGAAGGCAGTCAGTATGTTCACCTCAGAGCAGCTTTCTAAAAAAAAGTGTAAAGGTTCAGTAGGCTATGTAGAAAATGATTTGAAATACTTTATCTTTGATTAACTGAATGGGTATTGCATTTAGCAGAAGCTTTTATCCAAATTGATTTAAATTGGAATTAAGGTATTCATGTTATGATGCATTCCTTGGAATAATGTAAAAAAGTTACAATTTTTTGAAGGCTTTTATCGCCAAACATATTATGTAATTCATTCTATTTCCTACTTAATTTGTTTTTAACATATTTAATTTTTAAAATCTATTTAATATAATAATATATTCTCATTTTCAATCCATTTTTATTTCTTACTTTGTATATCCTTTATGATTATTTTATGATTTTTTAAAACTCTTTTATGTAAAGTACTTTGAATACCATTGTGTATGTAGTGTGCTAAATAAATAAACTTGCTTTGCATTGCATAGGAATTAAGAAAAAATTATAATGTCAAACACTGACTAGAAAAATGACTGCATTTGTCCCAAAAGTATTTGTAATGGTGTCAGTAAGCAGTGACCTTGTTGCATGATTTTAGCAAGCTGTGGCATTTCAATATGTACATTTTTTTTTCTAACCAAAGCTGTTGCTTTGGTACAGTTTTGTGTTTTTTTTTAAGTGAAAAAATGGGTATAATTGATTGCGGTGTGAGGTTTAAGAGCAGTAGTATTTGGGAGCATTACTTCCTTCCAAAGCATCATGTTAAGTTGCCCCTAAAAAAAACACCTGAATGTACATTTGCGTTTCCTTTTGCTGAAAGCTTCCTGGGTTCCACAGTTGTGTTTGAGATTTCCGTTTGGGATTCATTTATTTCCTAATAGCCAAACTCGAGCGGCACAAAGTTTTCTGTTTCCGAGCCCTGCTGATGACCTCATCAGGAAAGCGCCCATCCTCAGTGTCTCTTCCCTTCAAACGGCAGCCAAGTCGCTGAGGTAGAGAAAAGCTCCGGCACAGATCTCCAAAATGAACGTGTCTCTTATGTGCGAACCCAGCACAGACCCATACTTTCTTCCCCGTGCCTTTCATCCGTTCTCATACTTCTCACATTTCTCTTTCACTCTGCCTCACTGGCTGGTTGAAAGTTGTCCTGCCTTTTATTTTCAGCAGTATTAATTTGGTGGAGTTTGCCAGCTCGGCAGTGGCGTGCTCTTCTTACTTGACGTTTTGCTGAAGTTTGTATGCCACTTGAGCTTGCCGTCTCCCTCGCTAATGATAGCGGCGCGGGCTCTCAGGGGAGTGCGGGCCGCCTCGTACGGCTCCCGCGCTGGATATTTTGGGAGGCAGGAGGGAGCCTGTGAGGCACATCATTGCCTGCTCATCCTCCTTCCCTTTTCTCTTTCTCTCTCCTCTCCCTCTCTTTTTTGTTGTTGTTGTATGTCTGTGCACGCGTACATTCTTGGGCGTGCGTTTTTTGTTTTTTTTTCCTCAGACATATTTTTGATTTCTGAGAGAATGATGAGAGGGGGAAAAAAGAAAAAAGTGTGTATGGAAAAAAAAATCCCTTTTTATTAACTTATTCATTGTATATGAAATCAATAGCTTTTTCTCCTTCTCTTCTTGCTTAAGCCAAATGAATGTTTAAAGAGGTAATTTACAGGGCCCTGCCAGGATCCACATTGTGTATCGCACAAACACAAGAAAAAAGGAAATTCCAATTTAGACAGTAACATAACCGAACTGAGGAATCTCGGCGGGAGGTCCGGATAAATTATACAACAATCTGTGTTCTCCCTTGTTTAATTTAATGCTGTTTTCAAGGCTATTGCTGGGTTCAACATCACAGAAAATGGTTCGACCATAGAGGTCAAGCACATATTGACAAACTTCAGGAGTGGAGAAAAATGGACTGAAAAAAAAAAAAAAAAGAGGTAAATCTGGAGATAAGCAAACATAAACCAGCTAGGGAGAATAGAGTCTGTTTGAATGCACTTTGCTATAAAAAAATGTCTGGAGTTTTTTTTTTTTTTTTTTTACTGTGAACATACATAGAGTAACGGTTGCACTATCAATGAATAGACAACTGAAAAGTAAAAGGATTTTATCAGACCCAGTACTCACACAAAAGGTTTATTTATCCTTCAAGGCACCGCATTCTTTTATTATGAGAGTTTAGCATCGTTTTGAATATTGTTTTGTGTAAGCATTTAGCTGTTAATGAAGTTGTTTCACAATTTGATTTACTTTAATCCTCCCTAATGCTTCAGAATGAAAACAATACTGTTTCTTTATTGTCTTGACTTCATATCCTTGTTTATTTTGGCAATTCTTGATTAGACAAAAGCAAATTTATCCTCAGTGTCACATGATCCTTCAGAAATCATTCACATATGCTGATTTGGTGCTTAAAAACATTTCTTATTATTATTGATGTTGGACTGTAAAAAATCAGCTGCTGCCTTAGTTGAACCAAAATTCTATTAAACTGACTTAAAAACGGAGTTGAGAGTTGAAATCAAAGTTAAGTTATTTTTGATTAAGGAATGTTTGATAAGTATATAAAAACATGTTGCCACAACTTACTGATTGAAGGGTTTTTTTTTGTTTGTTTTTTTTTTTTTTTTACAATGAGTTGTGCTGCTTATTTATGTGGATACTTTTTTTTATTTTTTTTTACAGAAACAACAGCAACAACAGCAACAACAATACAGATAATAAAAATAAGATGTGAATAATATACACATATACAGTATGTATGTATGTGTGTGTGTGTATATATATATATATATATATATATATATATATAAAATAGAATAAAAATAATAATTATATGTACAGGTCTGCTATAGATATACTAGAATGTAGGGTGATAAATAAATATGAGGTTATTGCACATATTTTTATTGCACAGTGGGAGAACATTTAACTGTTCATGAGGTAGATTGCCTGGGGAAAGAAACTGTTCTTGTGCCTGACTGTCCTGGTATTCTGTGCTCTGTAGCGCTGACCAGATGGCAAAAGTTCAAAAAGGAGATGGCATAGATGTGAGGGATCCAGAGTGATTTTCTGAGCCCTTTTCCTCACTCTGGATATATACAGTTCTTGGAGGAAACGTACTTACAGGCTGTGAGTCAGAAGCGTCAGACTGTCCTTGCAAAGTTGGAATTGCCCCACATTATAGAAACAGCCTTTGTGCAAGCCAGCATTGTAGGCTACTCTTCCAGGTTCAGGAAATAGTCCTCCGTAAAATGCGCTGCACAGTGCACACACTCGAATATTTGGGTTGAACTGTTCTGGAACAGTGTTGTAAATACAACTTAACCACCGATTTCTAGTTGTGTCCTCACAAAGCCCAAACAAAGTAGTTTCGCTTTCACAACGAAACACAGCGTCTCCAGGACATGGTGCCGGTTGCAGCAACAATACTACAGCGAGAATAAAAGTCCCACCTTCTTTCTTTGCGTATACATTTGGGTGGTGTTTTGCAAATCTCCCCACACCCTAACGTAGACATGTGGGGGTGTGTTTGAATGAGCCGTTTTAGGGGGGCGTGGCAGAGTCTTAACTTTTATATAGAATATCTCTTTGGTTTTGAGACTTTAGGCTTTGCAACTTCAGAGATCTGATCTATGCACAAACAGCTTGGCAAACAGTACGGCAAACACTCCAAAGAGAAAGGAAAACTTGAAATCGCATCATATGACCCCTTTTTTTCCACTTTTGTTATGTGCAAAAACAAGCAGCTTGGACATTCTGCTAAATATTTTCTCTCAAGAAAAATAGTCTTTTGGGTTTGGAACAATTTTCTGAACAAAAATCTTTTTTTTTTTTTTTTTTTTGCACAAACTATCCACTTAACGTCAGACAGGTGTAGGTCTAACAAATATCTTTAACGTCTGTGACAAACATTTCAGGTCAACTGATTTTCCATTTCTTTCTCTCATTCTATTATTCTTCTCTCCGCCTGTTGAAGTAGTTCTGTTTCCTTTCCTAACATGCTCTTTGACACTCTGTCTCTCAATCGCTCCATCTTTCCTCTCTCTGTGTGTCTCTCCTCAGTGTCATTGTGTCAGGTAGTGACAGAAAGACTCACCCACCCTGAATCTCCTCATGTCAGCTCTTATTCCCTCACAGCTCATCGCCCGCGCTGTCACACCAGTTGTTCTCACCCCCCCAGCACAATTCGCCAGAGCTGATCATACTTCACCTAATCAACAGGCCACAGCTTCTGATCTAACCTGTTGCCCCGAGCCTGTTTTCTCCTGACAGGCAGACATTGGCCTTTGACCTCTGGAAGAAGGGAGCTCAATTGCTCTTTTTTGTGCTGTGGCGGTAAAGAAAGACAGAAGTTCATGGAGGAGTGATGTGGGTTGCAGAGTGATGACATCGTTCTTGTCCCTCTGTCGAGGTGTTCACACTGATATTAGATGTTCAGTTTGAGTGTTTGCTCTTGAAGAAACGAAAAAGCCATATATTATATCAGGTAAAAAAATTAACATAGGTATTGGTATTTAAAAAAAAAAAAAAAAAAAAAAACTTAGTACACTGTTACTGTTTACAAACAAACGCTTGGTGGTGACACTTCTGGGTTTTGAGTAATATTTTTTAAAAATATGCTGCATTTATTTATTTTAAAAATACAGTAAAATCAGTAATATTGTAAAATACTATTGCAATTTTAAATAACTCTTTTTTTTTTGTTGTAATATATTTTAAAATGTAATTTATTCCTGTGATGGAAGATTTTTCAGCAGCCATTAGCCTACTCTAGTCTTCAGTGTCACATAATTGTTCAGAAATCATTCTAATATGCTAAAATTGTGCTAATATGCTGATGTTCAAGAAATATTGCTTATTATTTGCTTAATACTTTCATAAAACAGTGATACGTTTTTCAGGATTCTTTGATCAATGTCAAGTTCAAACGAACATCACATTATTTATTTGAAATAAAAACATTCACATTGTAACATACGATTTATCACTTTTGTTCAATTTAATGCAACCTTCCTGAATAAAAGTATTATTTCGTTCAAATATAAAATAAATAAATAAACAAATACTGACCCCAAAATTATAGTGCACACATAAAAAAGCAAACAATACTGTGGATTTGCCTTTCTTTTGAATGTTTTAATAATTTCACAGACTCAGCAGTTATATTGGATCAGTGACAATTATAGCGAATAGTGATGCAAAGTCCAATTCATTTCCGAGAACCAGTTCTTTTCGGACAGTTCGGCTCATTAAACCGGTTCAAAAAGCCGATTCATCGGTTCCTGACATCATCAAGCAGTACATCTCTATGCATTTCTTTTCTAACAACTCAGTGGAATGTTGTATCAATGAAAAATTCAAATAAGTCATTTGTTTCAATACATTGAAACATTAAAAAAAAAATAAAGTTATTTGTGTGAACGTATATTGCTGATTATTGCCATATAATTCACTTAGTGGTGTTTGTGGTCACAGTTTCATTCACGGATCCTTTATATCAGACTGACTGACCAATATTGACTAGCCTACAACTTGGATAAGATTCCTAAAAGTTTCGCACCTACAGCACACATTACAGACAATGGTGCACATACGCGGATATGTTCTACATGTCTAAAGTATAAAGAAAGAATAAACAAGTCTTATAAACTCCTTGATTTCGCTTAAGCAACTTTAAATATAATATGCATGCATGCACAATAAACTATAGTAAAATGTACATCACTCGACAGAAAGTGCAGTTTTTTTTTTTTTTTTTTGCAGGTTTAATAAAATGTAAATTAATAACAGTCATAAGCATTTCCAATACGCGCCTCAGGCTTGCACAGTACCATCAACTCGCTCGTCAGAATCTTCGGTAATCCTCGGAAAACTTCGCCACGGCTCATTCGGTTCTTTTTGAGTCCTCGGTAACTCTCGACAAACTTCGACAGTTGGTTGAACCGGCTCATTCGGTTCTTTTTGAGTCAAACGTGCTACTTCGGCTGTGTGTCCTGCGTCATCAACCCAGAACTAAAGTTCGATTCAGTTCGATTTGTGAACCGGCTCGACCGGTTACTTGCTGAGAACCGGCTCAAAAGAACGATTCGTTCAAGAACCGAACATCACTAATAGCGAAAAGTAAAGTGTATTTAAACAGTAATGATCTATGTCACTCAGCTGCTGACTATTTTTATTTTTATATGCCACATGCCATACTTTAGGTGTGTTGTGTTATACGTTTGATTGTTTATTCAACAACTTATCAAATGTTGAATAAAAGCTGGTTTTGTCCGTTGTTAAAACCGAACATATGGATTTTCCTCGAGTAAAAACTAGGTATCACTTTAGAATAAATGTAATTAAATTTCACTTTTCAACATATCTTTAGACATATCGTTAAGGTGTTGACTCCTCAAAATCAACATCCAATGAGAATTTGAAGGTGCAGTTTCTTGTATAATTTTATCTTTAAACAGAAATATAAAACCTTTGGGTATGTTCTTTGAAAGCTGAATTTATATTTTCTTAACATTGATCAAAACAGAACAGAGATAACACATGAATAGAGACACTTCTTGCCAAACTATAAATTCTGCCTGATCAGCACTAAGATGAAGCTCATGTGAAAGTGTTTTCACACACATGTATTGTGTTTGTGTGTGGAGGTATGGTGCCTGCCCTGGGGCAGATACTGAGCACACAGGTGGATGGGACACGAGGGAAATTCTCCGCCATGAGGAAGAATTTATAGAACCTCGCTGAAACCTGATAAACTTACATTCCCATAACATATCCACTCCTCTGCGTGTGTGTGTGTGTACTCATGAATCTAATGCTTCACAATTTACCCCAAGGTCCAACAGTGACCTTTCCTCCAACCTGTCTCTTTCTTTAATCTGGTACCACTCCAAATTTAACTGCTTTGTTGACTTTTCGATCCATAATACCACATGTACTATGTCTGTGTTTTGTGAAATGCCTCACACTCTTGCTTGTGGAGTGCAATGCACTGAGTGCGGCCTCTGAATTTCATTCTACAGCCCTGCGCTGTACACATGGATGCACAGATATGGACAAACACACATCTTTATGTCTGCTAAGCTTATGTTCACCATTAAGATAAATGTCACTATGGCAGTGTAATCCTCCGCCGTCAGCCCGTCCCTATGCATGCATTAGAAGAATGATTGACAGGTCATTGCTATATGTGTAGATTCCCAGCAGGATGTCCAGCAGGAACATTAAGCTGTTGGTTCAAGCATGCAACCTCATTGCACAGCACAAATCTTGCATAATAGCTGCTATGTGCATGTTTTTAAAACATGGTTGTAGACAAATGATTTATTTAAACTGTTTTTTCTTTTTTTTGAAACATTAAACAGTGGTGAAGACTGCATGCTAGTGAAAACTATTTTTTGAAATGCATAAATTGTAGCAAAAATATTACTGTTGTTTGTGATTGCTTTGTAATGGTCAGACCTTACCACTTAGAGCTTGCTTGCTATTTTATGCAAAGTGTCTCAGAGGGTATTTATTTATTTACTCATTTTCTTATGCCTTGCTTGCTTAATATTACTAAAGATTCAAGAATTAGTTTCAATAAAATACAATTAATAACATTTCTGATTTAGTTTCAGTGAATGTATGCTTATTGATAAAGCTGTAAAAAACGTTTGGAAAAAAAAAATGTTTTGAAACGCGCGTCATATCTTCACTTTGGCGATATCCACAGGTAAGTTTCAGCAAAGAACAGACGTTATGTTGGATTTATGGAAAAGATAAAGAGATCAAAGTTTGTGCCACGTTCACCAGGTCTAGCGTTATCTCCTCACACCACAGAAACAAGTCGCCGTTCCCGCTTTTTTTGTCACAGATAGTGGCACTCGCTCGAATATTACTCTACTTTAAATAACTAAATAATAATTAGTTATATTATAATTTAACTCAGAATACTTCTTTTGCATTGTTTATGCGACAGTCATGTAAACTAATCAACATTAATGAGCATGGACCTGGACCAATTTATCACATTATACCACAAACAGGAACTATTTATCTACTGCAGATATTGATCAAGTCTTGTTATGGCTAGAGTTGAGACAAAGGTAATCAATAGCACTGAAACCAGAAGCTTGACAATGATTTTATGCAGTGCTTATTGAAATAAAGGAAAGGAAAGCTATACATACAGTAACGGTAAACTGCTGATAAGCTGACAGATTGTTTGTGGTACTGAGAGTCACTCATTAATAAATCTTATTTCCTTAGTGCAGACATCATGTTCAAACAATGAAGGATCTAAGAAGACTGAAGAACAAGAAGGGGAGTGTTTGTGGATACAGGGTTGTGGGATATATGATGTGGTTTCTGTGTAATTATCTTTATTTGCAATGTGGGCTGAAGAACATCAATCGACACATATTGACATCTGAAAATACTATTGCTCCTTATATATATATATATATATATATATATATATATATATATATATATATATATATATATATATATATATATATCCTTTTTTCACTCCCAAAACTGCCTCCATACCCTGTGCAGACTCATGCACATCA